>OU383776.1:76212809-76561557 GCA_910950805.1 Acrocephalus scirpaceus scirpaceus
ACAGCAGTTTGAGACCCTCCTGTTCCACCGCGGTGAGGAGACGGGCTCTGTGTGCGGCTGGATGCGGGTCTAGGTCCCCTGGGGCCAGTGCGGCACCCGCGAGAGGCTCTACGGTAACGGCGGCTACATGCAGCCCCCTCCCGGTGCCCTGGGCTTGGGGACATGATGGGCCACGTTGCCCTCTGGCCCCAGCCATGGGGTGAGGCCAGACCTCGCTGCCTTTGCAGAGTGGATCAGCTTTGAGGAGGAGGATGCTGAGCTGGCAGCAGAGCCCAAGCACAGGTCTCAGGTACCCCAGGTGGGCTCAGCCGTGCCGGAGCCCCAGAGTGGGGGGATGCTGAGCCCTTTCCCTCTTTGTGCTCGGCAGGAGCTGCCCCACAGCCTCCCAGAACCAGCCACCGGCTACACCAACCCCGCCTACTTCATCTTCGAGGGAGTGCCCAATGCGTGGGTCTCAGCCCCCGGAGAAGCCCCCAAAAAGCAGGCAGAGGGCACGGCCAGGGGCCAGCGGTGCTGGAGCCCCGCTGGACTGTCATTGTAGGACACAAAATAAAGATGATTGACTCCAGTAATTCTTCAGAAGGCAAAATAAGGCTTTATTTACAATTCATTCAGCTCTTTTATAACATGCTGTGCTACAAAAGGCACATTGTTGGTGCATAGGATTGACACCTCTCTCCAGTGGTTAAGTTACAGAAATAGCAAACAACACCTGGGAGAGAGGTTGTTATGAGAAAAGGAATATTGTTTACTTAGAATGTTATGAGAAAAGGTAATTATTTACACAAAGTTGTTTTGGGAAAGGAAAAACTGTTGAAAGGTTTCCCTTGGGAAAGAGCTAGCACTTGTTAGCAAGCTAAAAATTCTCTCAGGCTCAGAAAATCATGTCCACACTGGACCGTTGCCCTCAGAGGAGGAGCCATGGTGTGGCCGGCCCCGCTGTGGGCCACCGAGCCCTTCCCGTGGGCACCCACTCAGCCCCCCCAGAGCGGGCCACCACAAGAGACCCAAGTCGGCCGTCCTGACGAGAGACACGGTGGGGCTGGGCGACTGCTCGCTGTGTGTGGCCACTCACCTGAGCCAGCTGGAGCAGGTGTCACCGCAGTGCAGGGGGGACAGACAGGAGCTCCCACTGCGCCAGACCCACCACGCCCTGGAGCTGCCATCGCAGCCCTGCCGCCCTGGAGCTGCCATCGCAGCCCTGCCGGGAAGTGCCAAGGCCGCTTGGGAAGCAGGGAGCTCTGGGTGCCTTGTGTTATAAACAGGGCAGGATATTTTTCTCCTTTTAAAAGCCTTTATTGTGATCAGCTCATGGTGGCGCCCGACAGGTCGACTGCACGCCGCCGCTGCTCCCAGAAGCATCTCAGAAGATGAGGTGTGCAGCATCTTCGTCCACTGGGCTGCAGGCCGGTCTCAGAAGCAACTCGGAAGGGGGGGAAGTTGTGCAGCAGCTCATTCACCGGAGTGCAGGCAGTGTCGGGTTCACGGTCCTCACTGCCCATCCCAAAGGCTTGGTTGGCTCTGAAATTCCAGGGGGGTCCCTCTCTGGGCAATGTCTCTAAGAGTCAGGGTGAGGGGTGAAAACCGCTCAGCTTTGGGAGGAGGCAGTCTCACTCCTTGCATGGTCCATCCATGTGTCTTGGTGGTTCAGTCTAATAAAGTTTTTCTGGTCCGGAGTAATAATTTCTTCTCCCAGCTGGCACTGCATCACTTCTATTTGCATGTCTGCTGGATTTCTCCTCCTGGCTTCTTGGTTGCTATGTTGGGTGTTGGGGTAGCCAGGGGGCTCGGCTCGAAGGTGCAGCAGAGAAAGGGAACAAAAGAGGTGATTAACAGGGTGGGGGTGAACATTTAACAAGGAGCACTGGGCTAACGATGACTTCGTTTGCAACAAAATTACCTTGTTTATCTCACCTTGGACCTTGAGGCTCAGCCTCCTCCGCGCGCCGACCTGCAGCCTGCCAGGATGTAGCGACAGCTGTGCCCAGCCCTGTGCACCCTCATGCCCTCGGCAGCTGCTCCCTCCTGCCCAGCCCTGCTCAGACGGTGCTCCCGGAGGCCTTTCCCTTCAGCACGGCTCCTAAAGCGGCTGCACTCCCTTTGCTATCACTATCCAGAATAAAGCGTCAGGGACTGGGAGCGTGTTTGCACACCTGATTCAGCGAAACGGCAAGGAGAAAAAGTGCCGAGCCAGGCAGGGAAAACACCGGCTCCCAGTGTCCTGGATGCTCCAAGGCATTGCCCCACACCTCTCCCCGTTCCATGGGAACTCTGTGCACCCCAGCCCTCGAGGCTGCCCTTGCCCATCACAAAGCTGACGGATGTCACAGTCTCTGCCCGGCACAGGGAGAGGGGCATCCCCTCAAAAACATAGGGACATCCCGATCCGGCAGTGTCCTGGCCGTGCGACACACGAGGTGGCCCCGGTTTTGAGAACACAATACCTGGGCTGGCCTCAAGGTGGCAGTGGCCACCTTTGTCCTCAGGATTGTCCCGCAGGGCTGGGGGGCAGCGGGACAGCGCCGCGGGCTGCGGGCACTGCGGGACCCCGGCACCCACCGGGCAGGGGGGCTGTCCTGGGGCGGGCGAGAGGCCACGGGCCCCAGGGATGGGGGCTATGACCCTCGTGGCTGAGAGACCGTGGTCCCCATGAGTGAGGGGCCGTGGTCCCCATGGGCAGAGGGACACAACCCAGGGATGAGGGACTATGGACCTTGTGGTTGAGTGACCATGGTCCCCATGGGTGGAAGGATGTGGTCGCCATGGGCGGGAGGACACGGTGCCCATGGATGAGGGGCTCTGCTCTCGTGGTTGAGGGGCCGTGGTACTCCTGGGGAAAGGGCTGTGACCCCATGGGAGAGGCCACCATGCCCCATGTCCAGGGGCTGCAGGTGGCCCAAAGCCTGCGAGGGCAACAGAGGGATGGGAGCACAGTGGGGCTGAGCCCTGTGGCAGCTCCTGCCTCCGCCCGCCTTCAGCCCTGCCTTCCCTGGGCACTTTGTGTCCATCCACGGGAAGCGGGAGCAGGCACACTCAGCATGGCAGGGCATGGCCAGGGCCGCTCACAGCCCCCCAGCATGGCCCTGTCCTGCGTGGGGAACAGGCTCTCCCCGTGGGGGCCCCACTGCTGAGAGCCGCCCAGGTCTGCAGGTGAGCCGGGGCAGCCCCTGATTGGTGACAGCCAGGACAGCCCTGCCATGGTCACACAGTCCCAGCCGGGCTCCGGGGGCAAGGGACAGAGGTGGGATCTGCAGGGCTGGATGGGTGCAGGGTGGGGGCCAGCCAGTTCTCACCAGCCCTCCACCACCCCCAAATCCCTCTGTACATCTTCCTCTCTAACATGCCACCTCCTTTCTCTGTCACCGAGGGCCTTCATCCTTCCCAGTGTGGCCCCCTCCTCTCTTTCATCCTCCCCTCCATCCCCCAAATCTCTGTCTCCTCATGGGTTGAAGCTGCCCTGGTGCTGCTGTGGCTCAGCCTGACACCATGGACCCCTGCCCATTCCCAGCAAGGTGGGGGACAGGGACAGCCCAGCAAGGGTGGAAGGTAACCCTCGCCCCCACCCTGCTCAGGATCACTTTGGGGCAGGGGATGGGGTAGACAGCAAGGGAAACACCCAACCCCACTTGTGTCCCTGGGGAGGTGTCCCGGCAGAGCATGCCTTGGCTGCTCTTCCAGGCGAAGGGAAGGATTGGAATTGGGTCACATCCCCTTGTGCTGAGACTTTGGCTGCACCAACCATGCGGAGATTAGGGACAAGGGTCCTTCTGCAGGATGTTTTGCATAATTTCCCCTTGTTTTGCAATTTCCAAGGGCTTAGGCGAGGAGAAAAGCCATGTTTTTCCCATTCTCCAGCAGCAGCCAGTCCCAGGCTCATCCATCCCTTGGCAGCTGCTCCAAAATCTGCTCTCACCTCCCCCCTCCAAGCTCCTGCCTGCTGCTCCATGATCCCCAACACCATGATTCCCATCCTGTCCCACCAGCAGGACTTTGGCTCCAGGGCAGAGTCTGCTCTGGTGTTGTCCCACTCCATTTTACTGGAGCCTTTCCAACACCTCCATGAATCCCCAGGGTTGGGGGAACCCTCAGATCCCACCAGGACTGCTACTGCCAGTGGAGCCAAAGGACAGTTCTGGCTGGGCATGTCTGCAGGACCAGGAGGCAAGGAAAAGCTGCCAATCCTGTGGCTAAGGGCATCATGTGGCCTCAACGTGCGGCCCATGGTCAGCCCCTGCCCCTTCCCACTAGCTCATGGCTACTGCTGCATTTTCCAGGACCCCTTGCTGCTTCCTGGGGAAAACCAGAGGGCACTCCAAAAACACCATCCCTGGGGGATGTGCCTGCCATAGTGTATGGTTTGGAAAGACAGGTATCTGCCAGGGAAAGCTAGAGTTCCCCTTGGAATGGAGAATATAAACCCCTTCCCTCTAAATTATTATAATTTTGCAATTAGGGGCTTTCAGGCAAAGATATGGGAATAGGAATAACAATTCTTTACTAGGAATATTAAAAAATACAAATGTAGTAGTAAAAAAAACAAGCAAACAAACAAAAATCCTAGAAAACCCTGACAGAGTCAGGGATACGACCTGACACCCTGTTGGTCAGGGTGTTGGGAGCAGTCCAAATAAATCCTCCTGGAGTAACAGATGTGGTTCTGTGGAGTAGAGATGATCCTGTAGAAAGTCCAGTGGTGGCAAGATGGGTCCGGTCTTACTCCGGGAAGCCAGTGGAAAAACCGGATACCTGGTGTTCCTGAGTCTCAGTTTTTATCTAGGTAGGAACGGTTGGCTCCCCCCACTGGGTGGAGCATCTCACAATGGGATGATGTAATGTGTCATGTCATTGGTGAGCCTTAATGGCCGATTATCAGAAGATATCCCCCGAGGATGGACGGGTGGTGAAAGATATAAGAAACACTGCCCCACCTGGTTTTAACAACTGGGCCATTATCAGAAGGCCCCCCTCCCCCCTGGAGTTACAAGAGATAAAGAAAAACATCTCCCCAACTGCTTTCAACAGATGAAATAGAATACATATTTTTGGTTACACAACCAAAGACACATGGGCAAGGGATTCTGCAGTGTTACTTGTACATCCACAAAACAGGCAGAACAAGAGCATCACCTCTTCCTGCAGCACCTTCCATCTCCCTGCTCCAAGTTCTCTTCCTGCAGCACTGCAGTCACGCTTCGTGGGTCACTGACCAGTGAATCCCAGCTTTGCCTGGCCCCCTGGCCAGAAGCGTGCACAGCTGTCGGTAGGGCCCGCTGGACGGATCCGCAGAAACCCACCCGGTGGGTTCTTGGCAAGCAAGCACTGGATGTGAATTGCAGCTATGGCGAAGGAGGAAAAGGAGGCTCTCTTCTGAGGTGTTACAGGAGGACTTTAATCGCGTGGCATCCTCAGGAAAAGAGAGAGAGAGAGAGAGAGCGCCCGGATGTCCGGCCGCTTAAAAGGACAGGTGCCAAAGGGCGTGTACAAAAACATTCAACCAATAGGGGGATACAAAGGGAGGAGTTGGGGGGTAGATTGACACACAAAGAGCCAATCCCTGGAGGGGAGTAGGGGATTTCCAGAACCTGTTCCAATCAGGGGCCGGTTCTCCCCGAGTTTTCCAGAAGGGGGAGAGGCTTTCCTGAGTGACTGGCAGGCTCCGGGGGAGGGGGTAAACTTGGATGGACAGGAGGGTTTCCAGGGGAACAGCACTTTCTGGAAGGGGTAAACCAACTGCAAATGCAGCCATAAACAGGGGGGTCTGGAACAAACCATTTTCCCAACTTAAATAACATTAATCATATAAACCTAAAACTTGTGAGCACAGCTCACGCACCACTACACAGCACCTTCCATCTCCATGCTCCAACAATCAGTTCCAACTCCTGGCTCATACCTTGATCCCTCTTCAAAAGCCCACAGCCAAGGACAGTTTTGCTAGGAATGTCAGCAAGGCATAGGAATGGGGCTGGTGGTGATGTGCCCTCAGGCTAGACCAATGTGATTCAGTAATTTCAATCACTGATTTTGGTCGTGAGTAAGATGAGGAAGCAAGAAAACTGTTCAGACGTAACTTGCCAAATGTCATCTTCTGCATTTCTATATTTTGGTGGTTATCCTCAAAGGTATGTGCTTGGGAATGGTTAAATCCCACAGCTGACTGTGCTCAGGCTGTATCAGCTGCCAGAAGCTGGGTGCCTGTGCTCTCCTCTGAGCAGTCCAGCAGTTCAGAATTTTTCCTTATGCATTTTTTACACTTGATTATTAACTTTTATTTACTGTCTTCTCCATATCTTAATTGGTTGGTGACCTGTGTCATGGACACCGATTTTGGACACTGAACCTGCAACAGCTCTGCTCTGGTCAGGCTCAAGGCTTTGTGTTCCCTTGCACTCACAGGTTGGAAGAGGAAACCAAATCTCCTGGTCCCTCATGTCGTCAGCAGCTTGGGGACATGTGGCTGCTGGGCCAGGACCACCACTGGCACATCACTTGCAAGCTCAGGTTTTCCTACCACCTGTTTTCCCTCCTGGTTCTGGGAAAACAAACCAAGTTCTCCCCACTGTTAATGTTTGATCAGGACCTGCCTGTTGCTCTCTGAACTCATACCTGCGATAAAGGCAGGAGCTGTGGCGGGCTGAGAGCCTCAGGGTGTTGGATGTGGGCCCAGAGCTCAGCTCACAACTCAAACAGAGCCCCGGGAGCATGGCTGGAGGGGCCCCTGCTGTCCCATCTGCCTGCTGAGTCATTTATGAGCATCTCTGTCAACCCCAGGTGCCTCTCCAGGCAGGGCATGGCAGGGATGATCCCACAGATACACCTATGGGATATTCCTGCTGGGAGAAGCCTGCACATCCTCAGGGTGAAGGGAAACAGGAGGGGGATGATGAGGGAGCCGAGGGATGAAGGAGCCTGAGAGGATGTGTCCTTCCACCTTGTAGCACCAGCTCTAGCTCAGGTGCATCCCCGAGCCCCAAGTCCTCCCCTGTCCTGGTGCCCGTCACCTCCTGGGTGAGCTCTGGACAAAAGGAATTGGAGATGCTCCCACATTCCCTTCATCAAATATGGCTTTGGCTACACCCTGATCTCCACCAGCAGCACAGCAGCTCCTGCTCCCAGGTTACTCATCCAAGCATCCATCCTCCATTGGAGGAATCATTTCCCTAGGGATGGTGAAGGGTGTGGAGGGGTCAAGGCACAGGCAGCCCTCACTGCTCCTTTGCTGGACACCACAGTGGTGACAGACCCTCCCTTTTCCCTCGAGAAGAGAGTTCTGAACTTTGACAGCTTGTCCTCATGCCAGCTTCCCAGGAATTCACAGATCCCAGCCTTTGATCCTAGCACAGCGCAGGAGGGAACGTCCTGCCTGCCTTGTGAACTTGCTCTGCCTTGAGCTGGGACTTGGCTCCGGCAGCTCCTCTCCACAGGGCTCAGCTCATCCCTTCCCAATGGACAACATGCGGCAGCCAGCGGCTCCTCGCTGTCCAGGGACACTCTCTCCCAAAGGCTCCTCTAGCAGCCCCCCAAGGATTTCTCTGGGCCACAACATTCCCCCAGACAAGCCTTTCTTCTCCTCCCGCCTTTCTTCTCCCAAGGAGCCCTCCGGGAGCAGCGGCATTGTCAGGATGGTGCCAATAAGGCTGAGGCAGCTTCCAACAGGCTGCGCCGGCCCCAGCCGGGGCTGCTGGTGCTCATCAAGGTCTCATTGTTCGGCGGCCGTGGGGCTGTGCCCAGCGGGGCCGGCGCGGGGCTCTGTCCCCGGCGTGATGCTCTGTCCCCGGCTCACTCCCGGCTCCGCGCGGCGCGGCTGTCCCTGCGCCGGCTCAAAGGGGTAATTAATGGGTGTCGGTGCAGGGGCTGCGGAGAGGAGGCTTTGCGGAGCCCACTCCCCCAGGCTTCCCACGAGGTCCAAACGCGCGAGTTGAGAAAAAACAGAGAACCATCAAAGTGGCCGGAGCTCCTGGAGGGGGAGAAAATCTGGCAGCTTTGGCTGCCTTCCATGCTTTGTGCCTGACAGTGGTCGGGATCAGTGACTAATGTGCTTTTATGAACTGCTCCCTAGGTCTGGCTGGCACAACACGGCCACTCTGGTGAGGATGTTCCCAGTTTCCCTGTGGACACTGATGCTGGCTCCCTGGCCAGGAGGGAACACCACAGCAGCACCCGAGGCAAAGTGTGTCTTCAACGAAGAGTTCAAGTTCATCCTGCTGCCTGTCTCCTACAGCATCGTCTTCGTGGTGGGGCTGCCCCTCAACTCCTGAGCCCTGTGGATGTTCATCTCCAGGATGAGGCCCTGGAATGCCACCACCACCTACATGGTCAACCTGGCCCTTTCGGACACCCTCTACGTCCTGTCCCTGCCCACCCTGGTCTATTATTATGCCAACTGCAACAATTGGCCCTTTGGGACAGGGCTTGGCAAGATGGTGAGGTTCCTCTTCCACACCAACCTCTACAGCAGCATCCTCTTCCTCACCTGCATCAGCGTACACCGCTACATGGGCATCTGCCACCCCATCTGCTCCCTCAAGTGGGTGAAGACCAAGCACGCCCACATCATCTGCGTGGCAGCCTGGCTCATGGTGTGCTGGTTTGAAAGCAAAACCAGTGAAAGACTCCAAGTCAGAAACACAATTTAATAAGAGGAAAAGAAAAGAAATAAGAGAAAGTAAAATAAAAGTAATAGTACAAAAAACCACTGACAGAGTCAGAATACAACCTGACACCCTGTTAGGGTGGTAGTGGCAGTCCAGATGAGACGGTCTTGTCGAAGCAGTGATCCTGTAGAAACGTCTGGTAGCTCTTGTCTCCTCTGGGAGTCCAGTGGATAAAAGCTGCCTGTGCTGTCCCAAACCTTGGATTTATCCAGGTGGGAATGCTTGGCTCCTCCCCCTGGGCGGAGCATCTCACAATGGGGATGATCTCATTCTATGAGTCATGCAGTGGGTCCTTGATGGCCCATTAAACAGAGATAACTCCCAGAGGAAGTTATCTATGAGTCATGTGGCAAGGCATTGTTAGGCTCGTTAACAGAAGATAAGGAAAACACTGCCCCACCCTGGCTCCAACGGCTCATGGGGATAGAATACATACCTTGGGCACAATTTTACATGGTAACCTAGGACATAATCCACCCCTTATTCTATCACCATCTACATCATACACTCTCATAGATACATACATATATATACACAGAATGAAACCTTACACACTAATTTTAGTTCTCACTTAAAATTAGGTCTCCTTGTGGTACACAACGGGTTTCTCCATCTTTTTGCATTACCCACCAAGTATAACCAGGTCCTTGAGCAAAAACAATCCCACGGATGGGTCTGCCTTTGCCTGAGGTGGGATTAATCCAAACAGTCTTTCCTAGAATCCCTTTCATGTGTACCACAGGGACTTTGTCTCCATCCACTGTATGCAAGGGTTCCGACTGGGCAGGACCAGCTCGATTGATGGAGCCTCGGATGTTGACCATCCAGGTGGATTTGGCTAAGTTTATGTCCCAATTCTTGAAGGTCCCTCCACCAAGTGCCTTCAGGGTAGTCTTTAATAGTCCATTGCACCGTTCAACTTTCCCGGCGGCTGGTGCATGATAAGGGATGTGGTATATCCATTCAATACCATGTTCTTTGGCCCAGGTGTTTATAAGGCCATTCTTAAAATGTGTCCCATTGTCTGACTCGATTCTCTCTGGGGTGCCGTGCCTCCACAGGACTTGCTTTTCAAGGCCCAGGATGGTGTTCCGGGCAGTAGCGTGAGGCACAGGGTAGGTCTCCAGCCATCCTGTGGTTGCTTCTACCATGGTCAGCACATAACGCTTGCCTTGGCGGGTCTGGGGAAGGGTGATGTTGTCAATTTGCCAGGCTTCCCCATACCTGTACTTCAACCATCGTCCACCGTACCACAGAGGCTTCACCCGCTTGGCCTGTTTGATTGCAGCGCAGGTCTCACAGTCGTGGATGACCTGTGAGATGCTGTCCATAGTAAGGTCCACCCCTCGGTCATGGGCCCATCGATATGTTGCATCTCTTCCCTGATGACCAGAGGCATCATGGGCCCAACGAGCTAGGAATAATTCTCCCTTGTGCTGCCAGTCTAGATCCACCTGTGATACTTTCACCTTGGCAGCTTTGTCTACCTGCTCATTGTTGCGATGCTCCTCATTAGCCCGACTCTTGGGTACGTGTGCATCCACGTGTCGAACCTTCACGGTTAGCTTCTCTACTCGGGTGGCAATGTCCTGCCAAATCTCAGCAGCCCAGATGGGTTTCCCTCTGCGCTGCCAGTTGGCCTTTTTCCAGCGATTCAGCCATCCCCACAGGGCATTAGCTACCATCCATGAGTCAGTGTAGAGATAGAGCCTCGGCCACTTCTCTCGTTCAGCAATATCCAAAGCCAGCTGGACAGCTTTAAGCTCTGCCATCTGACTCGATCCACCGTGTCCCTCGGTAGCTTCTGCAACTCGTCGTGTGGGGCTCCATACTGCAGCTTTCCATTTCCGGTCAGTGCCTATAATTCGGCAGGAACCATCAGTGAAGAGGGCATATCCTCTTTCAGTCTACGGTAGCTCGTTATATGGTGGGGCCTCCTCGGCACGTGTCACTTGCTCCTCTTCTTCTTCAGAGGATAATCCAAAAGTCTCACCTTCAGGCCAGTTCATTATAACTTCCAGAATCCCAGGGCGATTTGGGTTTCCAATACGGGCGCGCTGTGTAATGAGGGCAATCCATTTGCTCCAAGTAGTGTCGGTTGCATGATGCGTGGGAGGAACCTTTCCCTTGAACATCCACCCCAGCACCGGCAGTCGGGGTGCCAGAAGCAGCTGTGCTTCAGTGCCAATTACTTCTGAGGCGGCTTGAACTCCTTCATAGGCAGCCAAGATTTCCTTCTCCGTGGGAGTGTAGTTGGCTTCGGACCCTCTGTAGCTTCGACTCCAGAATCCCAGTGGTCGACCCCAAGTCTCACCAGGCACTTTCTGCCAAAGGCTCCAGGACAGGCCATTGTTCCCGGCTGCTGAGTAAAACACATTCTTCACATCTGGTCCTGTCCTCACTGGGCCAAGGGCTACTGCATGAGTGATCTCCTGTTTGATCTGGGCAAAGGCTTGCTGCTGTTCAGGGCCCCAGTGGAAATCATTCTTCTTGCGGGTAACCAGGTAGAGAGGACTCACAATCTCGCTGTACTCAGGGATGTGCATTCTCCAAAAGCCTATGGCGCCTAGGAAAGCTTGTGTTTCCTTCTTGCTTGTTGGTGGAGACATTGTGGTGATCTTGTTGATTTACTTCTGTAGGTATCTGGCGACGACCATCTTGCCACTTGACTCCCAGGAACTGGATTTCTCGAGCCGGCCCCTTAACCTTACTTCGCTTAATGGCAAAACCAGCTTTCAGTAGAACCTGGATAATCTTCTCTCCTTTCTTGAAGACTTCTCCTTCTGTGTTCCCCCATACAATAATGTCATCAATATACTGGAGATGTTCAGGAGCCTCGCCTTTTTCCAATGCAGTCTGGATCAGTCCGTGGCAGATGGTGGGACTGTGCTTCCACCCCTGGGGCAGTCGGTTCCAGGTATACTGCACGCCCCTCCAGGTGAAAGCAAACTGAGGCCTGCACTCTGCTGCCAAAGGAATGGAGAAGAAGGCATTGGCAATGTCGATGGTCGCGTACCACTTTGCTGCTTTGGACTC
This sequence comes from Acrocephalus scirpaceus scirpaceus, assembly GCA_910950805.1. Lineage (NCBI taxonomy): Eukaryota > Metazoa > Chordata > Aves > Passeriformes > Sylviidae > Acrocephalus > Acrocephalus scirpaceus. The sequence goes on from OU383776.1 coordinate 76,224,500, forward strand.
TAGCTCGTACTGAAGCTCTAACATGTCTGGTACAGCAGCGCTCAGTGGTGGCGTGACCTCATTCAGACCACGGTAATCCACAGTCAGTCTCCATTCTCCACTGGACTTACGCACTGGCCATATAGGGCTGTTGAAAGGTGAACGAGCCTTGCTGACCACCCCTTGGTTCTCCAGTTTGCGAATCATCTCATGGATAGGAATCACAGAGTCTCTGTTGGTGCGGTATTGCCGACGGTGCACTGTTGCTGTGGCGATTGGTACTTGTTGCTCTTCAACTCTCAGCAGTCCCACAGCAGAGGGGTCATCTGAGAGACCAGGCAAGGTATTCCGTTGTCTGATGTCTTCTTTCTCCACAGCAGCTATCCCAAAGGCCCAACTATATACTTTTGGGTCTTTGAAATATCCATTTCTGAGATTGTCTATGCCAAGGATGCATGGGGCCTCTGGGCCAGTCACAATGGGGTGTTTTTGCCACCCGTTCCCAGTTAAACTCACTTCGGCCTCCACTACAGTCAGCTGCTGGGACCCTCCTGTCACTCCAGAAATAGAAATGGATTCTGTTCCTACATACCTTGATGGCATCAGGGTACATTGAGAGCCAGTGTCAACCAAAGCTGTATACTTTTGTGGGTCAGATGTGCCAGGCCATCGGATCCACACAGTCCAATAGATCCAATTGTCCCTTTCCTCTACCTGGCTAGAGGCAGGGCCCCCCTATTCCTGGTCATGGTACACGCTACTCTCTTCCTGTAAATGTGTTCCTGAGGTTCCTTTGAGAGGATCAGTCATATCATCATTCTTATCCCGTCTGGAGTTTTGTGCTCGAGAGACTGGAGCAGCATTGACTCTAGATGAACTTCTTGTGGTAGGGGTCTCTCTTTTCAGTTCACGTACCCGGGCTGCTAAGGAGGAGGTGGGTTTTCCATCCCACTTCCTCATGTCTTCTCCATGCTCCCGAAGAAAAGACCAGAGGTTACCTCGTGGAGTGTATGTTCTCTCCCTGGCTGGGGGACGCCTGCTCCTAATGGCAGAGACTCTTGTTGGTTCTGGCGAGACGTGGTAAATTTCTTCCTTAAGTTCTTTTTTCAGTTTGATGGCCCTCTTCAATCAAGCTTCGGACTTGCTCAGCCAGCCTTGTTTCCATGGATGAGACATGGGTACCAAATGGGGCGGTGACAGTGTCTTCATAAATTCTTAGTTTATTGACCAAGATGCCCACCCTGTCCTCGCCTGCCCTCCATTGCAGCATTGCCAGGTAACGGGAGTACATCTCTGGTCCAAGCCGTGCGAATCTCAACCACATCTGCGACATGCACTGGACTTCATCTGGGCTTTTAGGAAATCTCTCGTCCTCTGAGAAAATGATCTCCAGCACAGCCAATTCCCTCAGGCATCGGATACCTTGTTCTATTGTGCTCAACTTTCCTTGGTGCACCTGGAGATCTTCTTTACAAAGGTATCTGTCCTTCACACTTGTTAGCAGTCGTCGCCAGAGGCTGAGAGTTTCTTGGGTTCTCCCGATCCCCTGGTCAATGACCACATCCCGGGACAGCGATCCCAGTTGCCTGGCCTCACTTCCATCCAGAATGGTGTCATTGGCTGCAGCATCCCAGATACAGAGCAGCCAGGTCAGGACGGATTCATTTGTCTGGCGGGTGAATTCCCTCCGCAGGTCACGCAGCTCACCCAGGGACAGAGAGCAAGTGATGATCTCTGGCTCTGTCTCTTCTGCTGTGTGAAGGTGCGAAGGTCCTGCTGCATCCTCATCAGTCACTATACAGACTGATTTGCTCTTTGCTTTCTTCTTCTGAACAGGAGCAACTGCTCCCGGTTTAGGCTGTTCCAGTTCAGTGATGGTTTGTGTGGAAATGCTGGCATTTTTGGCTTCTTTCTCCTCTGTGGCAGTCTGCATGGACGTGGGCACTGTTGCCTTGATTTCGGTTCCTTTCTCCTCTGTGACAGTCTGTGTAGATGCGGACATTGTTGCCTTGCTTTTGGCTTCTATTTCCTCTGTGACAGTCTGCGTAGACTCGGACACTGTTGCCTGGCTTTTGGTTCCTTTCTCCTCTGTGACAATCTGTGTAGACACGAAGGCTGTTGCTGTGCATTTGGTTCTTTTCTCCTCTGCCTCAAGAAGACGTTGCACTACATCATGTAGTGTTTTGTTCTTAACCATGGTGCAGGCTGTGCAGAGAAGAGAAAGCAGTACTAACAACAAAATTATGCTGTCCTTGGTATCCAGAGAGAACTCAATATTTTCAAAAACTGCTGTATCAGGCCTGAAAGACGGGAAAAAATTATTCTTTACCCCTCCCCACTGTGGCTGGGTGAGATTGTTGAGACCCCAAACAAAACATCCTAGACCGGGACAAGACAACAAAATTGAGTACATATTCCGAATTGTGCTCATTGCCTCGGAGGTTATCATGCAATAGACATAATAGACCAATAAAGCAATTTTAGTGCAATACCCTGGTTTACACCAGAGTATTAAGATCTGCAGATACTGCCCCATGTGTGGAAAGATATAGAGAGCTAGGTACAAGACACATGTGAACATGCTGAGCATCATAGTGAAAAGGTGTCTTTTTTCCCAATACAAAATTGTAATTCTGACTTTTCTCAGTACCTCGAGCCCCACGTTGGGCGCCAAAAAATATGTACTGGTTTGAAAGCAAAACCAGTGAAAGACTCCAAGTCAGAAACACAATTTAATAAGAGGAAAAGAAAAGAAATAAGAGAAAGTAAAATAAAAGTAATAGTACAAAAAACCACTGACAGAGTCAGAATACCTGACACCCTGTTAGGGCGGTAGTGGCAGTCCAGATGAGATGGTCTTGTCGAAGCAGTGATCCTGTAGAAACGTCTGGTAGCTCTTGTCTCCTCTGGGAGTCCAGTGGATAAAAGCTGCCTGTGCTGTCCCAAACTGTTGGGAAGCCACGGGAGACGAGTCTCATCTATCATGGTCAACAAGTCTCGTTTATTGTATACAAAGGTATCATACTTATACAGGCACTAATTAGCTCATACATATTGCAAAAGCATAGCTCAGGATTGGTTAGCTACTTGCTAAGGCATACATCCCTTGTAGTTACAGTTTTCTTTCATCTACTTATCTTTCAGCATACCAAGGTACTATCATCATGTGATTTATTGGAGACACTAATCTTCAAGGGCAGCTTGTTCCTATCCTGTAGGCGCACAGCTGGGCTTTGTAGTGTTAAACCTTGATTAACTTCAGTGTGTCATGACCCTTGCTACGGAACCATTGCTCAGATACATTGTCTACACTTCTCCCATTCTCTTTCTGAACAAGCAAAGATACGTTCCACTTTTGTTTAATAGTAGCTAACAACATCCTTTGAAAACATTGTAATATACATGGCAATAATAACATCAACAGAACCACAACAAAAATTCCAATAAGGAGCAATTGCAACAAATGTTTTAGCCACCCAGTAATTCCCCATGATTCTAATGGCAGACCAAAAAATGTGTCATCTCTTTTCAATACCTGTACATGCTGTTGTAAGTTTTGAATCTTTTTGTGGATGGATTCAGATTGATTCTTTAGGGACATACAACACATTCCATCAAAATCTTCACACCCGTGACCATGTGCCAAAAGCAAAAAATCAATGGCTGCTCGATTTTGCAGTGTTGCGTGCCTAACATTATCTAAGTCACTGGCTAACATAGACAAAAGCTCAGAGGTAGCATTTGCTTGCTTTCCCACCCAGCACTGTAACTTTTCTAATTGAAATAATGCATGTCCCGTGGCAAGGCCAGGCATAAAAATAGAAGCAACTACCTGCTCTGCTCGGTTGAAAAGATTGACTTCATCATTACAAGTGTTGTCAATAACAGCACGCTTTCGTCTAGTGGTAGTAATGTTAGTCATATTGAAGTGTGCAGCCCGTAGTGCATCCTGACTTGGGAGTGCAATTGTAAGGCGCCCAAAAGTGCAGGGGCCTCCAGTCGGACGCTGGGGGATGCCGTTAAAGGCTCTGTCTCCACAAATCAGGAAAATTCCAGATGGCAATTTGCGGGGGATGGTTATCCCTGGAGCAGGATTTGTCTGATTTATAACTAGGGACTTACACCAAAAGGAAGAATTTTTCCACATAGGTGACTGAGGAGAAATGTTAGTGGGAAATGTAAGGTTACACCATTGGTTATTAGGTTCATTACACTTATATTTGCTAGCGTTATAAAAAAAGCAAACAGATGCGTGAAGCGAGCCTAATATTTCTAATTCCTCCGGTGGGGGGCTAAATGGCAGTCTGTCATCCCAAACATCAATATTGTCTATACAGGTAGTAAGGTTAATTCTACAGTGCCTTGCTGTTCTATTTACAACCAGCATAGCATAGTCGGTCTCATTCAGCGGAGCACCAATAAGACAGGTATGGAAAGGGGAATCAGGCTGGGCTAACGATACACAGAAGTCGGTCTTATTTAACTTCTGAGCAAGGGATACCCACACATTCTTCCTTGGGAACAGGTTGTTAATGTCACCGGTTTTTTCTCTGTCTGTTTTTGCCAGGCATCCTAGCAAACCTACGACAAGTAGTATCCCACTGATCAGGTGGGACCTGCCACTGTGTCGGTATCCTAACATTGGCACTGCAGCTACTATCAAGGATACTTGATTGCTTATTTGCTAATATCTTTCTTACTATATGTTGTACCTTCCAGGCTAATCGCCTGAGCTCTAGGTCTTCAGAGTTTTCAATCCTTGCAAGACTGTCTCCGACGGAGTCTCCGGTGATAGTAGTTAAAGCCCTTTCTGGTGTATCCTGAAACCAGTCAAAGTTGCAATAGCGACACCAAAGTCCACGGATAAGACTTTGCTGATAAACCCACCAACGTTTTTTGCATCCCCCACAATAAATTTTTACCCAGGCCTGATGCTGATATGAAGAGCAAGCAAAACAAGCAATTTGATGATAACGTATAAAGTCTCTCTGCAGTCTAGGGATCAGACAGTCCTCAACCTCTTGGGCGGTATCAAACAGAAAGTGAATGCGGAATTCTTGTTCAATCGGGGTCAGTATCTTCCTGATCACTTTCTGTAGGCGGAATCTCCTTCTCTGTTCTGGGCTGTTCATGAGGAGTCACCGGTCGAGCCCATTTAGCTGGAACCCATAAGGTACCTGCAGGTGTGGAAACACAAAGGTAACCTCTCCCCCAATACAACACTTTAGCTGGGCCCATCCAGATCCCTGTTTTAGGGTCACGATATCTGACTACCATCATAGGATCTGATTGTACTGGTGTGGCGAAATGCATAATTGCAGCCGGAACCCCTTTGTTGCCAAAAACACATAGGTGATTGAGCACAAATAAACATTTTAGCACCCTATCTGGAATGCTAATGATATCAGAAAATTTTTCTAAATATTGTTTAAGGGTTCCATTTGCCCTTTCTACAATGGCTTGTCCTGTTGGCGAGTTGGGGATTCCAGTATTGTGATCAATATTCCAAAGGCACATAAAGCGGGCCACACGAGTACTGCAATAGGCTGGGCCATTGTCCGTTTTGATTTTCTGAGGGACACCCATTATAGCAATGCAGGCATTAAGGTGCCACTCCACATGTTTGCTTTGTTCGCCAGTCTGAGCTGTAGCCCACATGTAGTGGCTATATGTATCTATGGTAACATGAACATATTTCAGGCGTCCAAAGCTAGGCACATGAGTGACATCCATTTGCCATAATTCGTTGGCTCGTAGCCCCCGAGGGTTTACCCCAATCCCCAAACCTACACCTCTATTGTGATAACTACAAACAGGGCAGGCCTTAATCATGGCTCTGGCTTCCTCCAAAGGAATCTGAAATTGCCTTGCTAAGCCTTTTGCATTCTGGTGGAAGATAGCATGACTTTCTCGGGCTAATGACTGACGAGGAAGTGAGGCTTGTTGTAAATGGGAGACCAGTTTATCAGCTCTGGCATTTCCTTCCCCTAGGCCCTCCGACCATTTGTGGCTGCGAACATGAATAATAGAATATGGTGCAGTTCTGTCTCTGAGGGCACGCCTCAACTGGAGGAAAAGTTCATATAGTCGCTGATTTTGCACATCCTTAATGGTAGCATCTTCAATCCTTGTTACTATCCCCACCACATACAGCGAGTCTGAAACCACATTCAGTGGGTCACTCAAATTGGTTACTGCCCAAACTACAGCCAAGAGCTCAAGAGTTTGCAAATTATCTTCTGGTGTTGCCGAAAGTATTTGCTGGTGCCATTCTTGTTCTTGCTTCCAGACTATTGCTGCTGTTCGTGATCTTTTTCCAGCATCGGTGAAGGCTGTGATAGCATCTGGGATGGGTTTTTCTGATCTTAAAGGTTTTTGAATCCAGCTCCATTCCCCAATCCATTGGAGCGGTCTGGGTATGAGAGGCCCTGTAGCAACCTTGGCCCCAGACAGTAGGAGAGCCTCAGCTAAAGTGGGCGAATTTAAGAGGTACCAGTCTAAAGTGGCCTGTTCCATAGGCAGATGGATTATTTGTGGTTCAAGGCCGCTTATTTCCAAGATTCTCAAGCGTCCCTTTCTAATTACTGCTGCCAAATTTTCGATTTTTGTGGTAATTGTTTTTCGTTTCTGTAGAGGCGGTGATATCCATTCTAGTACTCCCTCCCCCGTTTCTTTTTGAGGTTGAGTAATTGCTCCCAAAAGATGCATATCAGCATGCCAAATAGTAAGATGCAAAGGTAGCTCGGGGTTGATTCGTGACACAAAACCTGTTAAAACACAGTCCATGATACGTTGCAGGGTTTCCTGTTGTTTCTCTGTGAGCTGCACGAGGGTGCACGGGTCCGTCCTTTTCAGCAGGGGTTGTAAATCTGCTAGTAGATTGTTAGGAATTCCCGTTACAGGCTTTAACCATTGCAGGTCACCTAGGAGTTTCTGCGCCTCATGCAGTGTAGTAATGTTGGTTGCAATGTGCAATTTTTGTGGTTTAATTTTCTGTTCAGTGATTGTCCAACCCAAATATTTCCAAGGTGCCGTGCGTTGTACTTTTTCTGGGGCAACAACAAGAGAAAATTCTGCTAATGCAGAAATAATAGTTTGTACTTGTTCATCTGTGAATGGTATTTCTTGAGCAAACAGAATATCATCCATATAGTGATAGATAATTGTCTTAGGCATTTTTTGTCGCAATGGTTGTAGCGCGCTGTCGACATACAGCTGACACAGTGTGGGAGAATTGCGCATGCCTTGTGGGAGCACAGTCCATTCAAATCTTTTATCAGGCTCCCCATGATTGAGAGCAGGCAGTGTGAATGCAAATCTTTTCGTGTCATTAGGATGTAAGGGGATTGTAAAAAAGCAGTCCTTTAAATCTATAATTAGGATAGGCCAGTTTCTGGGTATCATGGCTGGATTGGGGAGGCCTGGTTGAAGTGCCCCCATGGGTTCCATTTGATTATTAACAGCTCTTAAGTCATGCAATAACCTGTATTTGCCAGACTTCTTCTTTATCACAAATATGGGGGTGTTCCAGGGGCTAGTGGAAGGTTTAATGTGTTCCTGATTAAGCTGTTCATTTACCAGCAAGTGTGCTTGCTCTAGGCTTTCCCGTTTCAAAGGCCATTGCTTAACCACAACAGGTTCTACAGTAGTCCAAGTAAGTGGCAGCGGGAAAGTCCAAGCAATGGCCATTACCCTAAAGGGTGATCGTTGGTGAGAACAAGTCCTAGTTGGGACAGCACATCTCGGCCAATCAAGCATTTCACCGTAGGAGGCAACGGAGCAATCGAAAATGATGCTGCAGCTTGCTTGCCGTCTATTTCCACTTTTAGAACAGGTGTACGGTTTGCCAATGTCATTCCCCCGATTCCTGTCACTGTAGTAGTAGATGGTTGCACCGGCCAGTCAGAAGGCCACTCTCCAGGGGAAATTACACAAATGTCAGAACCGGTGTCCAGTAATCCTATCAATGTAATACTTTGCCCTTGGAAGGACAGTTGACATGATCTTTTTGGGCGAGTGGATAAATCAATAGTAAGCAGGGCCAAGCCTCCGGTAGAGCCAAAACTTCCTTGTTGTCGGGGTTCCTGTTTTAAGGGTGTTAAGCCCCCCGTCATTTGTGGAAGTGGTACTAGCTGGGCTAAACGTTGTCCTTTTGTCACTTTTACTGGGGGATAGGGGGTATGGACCATGATCATAATTTCCCCTTCATAGTCCAAATCTATTACACCTGGTAATACAAACAGTCCCAACATGCTTGTAGATGATCGACCTAGAAGCAGTCCTCCAGCTGGCTGTCCATTTATCATAATAGGTCCAATTATCCCCGTGGGAATTTTATACGGCTGGTTAGTCATAATTATAACGTCTACTGAGGCTGCCAAATCCAAGCCGAGACTCCCTCTTGTGGCCGGTTGGAGTTGTTGCGGGGTGTTATCGTTGCAGCTGCTATTTTTGTCCCAGCGCGGCTGCCGTCCGCGCTGGAAATCAGGTTTCCTGAATTCCCTTGTCTTCTTCGGCAGGCAGTGGAGTTGTGTGTATTGGATTGGCATTTTCCACACCAAATTCCTGTTGCCGCGCATTCTCGACGAGTATGGCCTGAATTTCCACATCTGAAACACTTCATTCAGCCGGCAGCAGCAGGATTTGAGCGGGGGCGGACGGCTGCCGCTTGGAGGGGAGCAAGAGCTGCCATAACCTGATTTTGGGAGCTAATAGCCTGGTCCCGTAGTGCCTCTGCTTGCTGCTGTAAACCCTGCCCTATTTTCTGAAGTGCCTCAACCAGAAACACTTGGGAACCGGTTGGCATGGATGAGGCTTTTTCTAATAATTGTTGTACTTGCCAGTCCCCTGGGATAGTACTAATCAATTGTCTAGTTGCAGGATTGCCATTCTGCAAGATGCATTGTTTAAGTAGGGCATCTTGCATGTGATCGGGTACCCCAGCTCTGGACAATGCTTCCATGATTTTGTCTACAAAAATGCCCAGGGCTTCCTCCCTGCCTTGTTTAATGCCCATATAAAGGGGTATTCCGCCTGGCGTTTTAACTTTGTTCATTGCTCTCTGAGCCACAGCCATAGCCTCCCTAAGTTTGCCTGGTCCTAATGCTGCCTGGTCCTCAACTCTTGTATGTGCACCTTGACCCAACAACTCATCCATAGTAATTCCTGCCACGGGATCTCCCTGGGGCCTCGGAAGATTAACACTCATTGTAGCCTCTTCCCGCCACTTCGACTCAGACAATAGCCGCTGGTGGGGCGAATAGATGAGCTTAGCAATACCCCTGATATCTGATGGTAACAGGACTTGGGAGTTAAACATATAATCCAGCATTGTTTCACCGGCTCGCTATTAACCCCGTAACTCCCCACTGTGGCACGCAATTGGGCCAACATTTTCCAATCTAAATTTTGCACTTGTGCCACCTGACCACCGCCCTGCGGGTTAGATGTAAAGATAACTGGGAACGCCATCTCTTGGGCGGCTGCAACAAGGTCCTCGTCTCCCTTGTCAAATCCTTCCCTTGCCAATGTTTTCCACATTTCATGTCTCTCTCTGGCCATGGCTTCCGCTAGGTCAGATTCTGCCCCAGGGATAGGCTCCTGGCTTATTAGAGAGGCAGTCGGCCGGGATATAGGAGGAGATATAGGAAGGGGAGTGAGGCCATTGTTCTCGGAGTGGTTAAAGGAAACAGAAGGGGGAGCGGAAGGTGCAGGGGGAGGTGCAGATGGCGATGGGTCAGGCACTTCAACAGTCGAAAAGAAAGGGGGGTTAGGGGCATTAGGATCCTGAGGCGAGCCATAATCTCGATTACGCTCCCGGGCAGAGCAAGCCTCCTCTGCTGCCCTTTTTTCCGCCTGAGCCATTAACAGCTCATTGTATACTACTTTCCACAATTTTCCCATTTTTTTTGTGGTTTTATCATCTTCCAAAACTAGTTCCCACATCTTATCTCCAAATTTTCTCCATTCCGTTAGCTCATGGACAGAATGAGGGTTAACAAAAGACCCAGAAGAGGTAGCGTATGTCAATAGGGAGGGGAGCTCCTTATCTAGATTTATCCCCTTAATCTGTCTCTTTCTCAAAAATGCTGTAAATAAATCATATGCTGCTTGCCTGTCCATACTTACTTCAGCGCTGTTGCAGACCTCCAAGCTTCGGCAGCACGTATCGGCCGAGCCCACCGCTGTGGTCACTCGGGACTCGGAGCCCCTTCTAGTGCTCTGTAGTCGTCCTTCTAGCTGCAGGACTCGAACCCAACGTAGCTCTCAACCGTGGTAGCGTGTCTCCTTTCGCTCTTTTTTCTCGACGGAGCCGAGGATCACGTCAGGGTTCACCATTTGTTGGGAAGCCACGGGAGACGAGTCTCATCTATCATGGTCAACAAGTCTCGTTTATTGTATACAAAGGTATCATACTTATACAGGCACTAATTAGCTCATACATATTGCAAAAGCATAGCTCAGGATTGGTTAGCTACTTGCTAAGGCATACATCCCTTGTAGTTACAGTTTTCTTTCATCTACTTATCTTTCAGCATACCAAGGTACTATCATCATGTGATTTATTGGAGACACTAATCTTCAAGGGCAGCTTGTTCCTATCCTGTAGGCACAGCTGGGCTTTGTAGTGTTAAACCTTGATTAACTTCAGTGTGTCATGACCCTTGCTACGGAGCCATTGCTCAGATACATTGTCTACACCAAACCTTGGATTTATCCAGGTGGGAATGCTTGGCTCCTCCCCCTGGGCGGAGCATCTCACAATGGGGATGATCTCATTCTATGAGTCATGCAGTGGGTCCTTGATGGCCCATTAAACAGAGATAACTCCCAGAGGAAGTTATCTATGAGTCATGTGGCAAGGCATTGTTAGCCTCGTTAACAGAAGATAAGGAAAACACTGCCCCACCCTGGCTCCAACGGCTCATGGGGATAGAATACATACCTTGGGCACAATTTTACATGGTAACCTAGGACACATGGTCATCATCTGCCTCATCCCCAACCTCGTCTTCGCCACCACCAGCTCCAAGCGCAACATCACCCTGTGCCACGACACCACTAAGCCCGAGGAGTTCGACCACTACGTGCACTACAGCTCCTCCGTCATGACCCTGCTCTTTGGGGTGCCCTTCCTGGTCATCGTCCTGTGCTACTGCCTGATGGTCAAGCGGCTCTACCAACCCAGCTTCTCCAGCCCCGGCCTCCGGATGCCCTCCTACAAGAGGTGCTCCATCAAGATGATCATTGTTGTGCTCGCCGTCTTCACCATCTGCTTCGTGCCCTTCCACATCACCTGCACCCTCTACTACACCTCCCGATACTTCCAGGCCGACTGCCGGACCCTCAACATCATCAACTTCACCTACAAGATCATGTGGCCCCTGGCCAGCATCAACAGCTGCCTTGACCCCATCCTGTACTTCATGGCTGGGGACAAGTACCGAAGCTGGCTGCACCGCGAGGCTGCCCAGCGCCTCCGGCCCATGCCCACACTGGACCTGGCCCTGGTGTCACCCTTTGCAGACGTCATGGATGGCAGCCAGGTCGCCAGTGTCACCTGAGGGACTGGGACCGTACACAGTGGAGGTGGGTGCTGGTGGGTGCTGAGGGGATTCCGTAGCCTCAGCCCTGGGCTCCAGGAGCTGCAGCCCCTCAGAGCTCCATGTGGGCACTTCCAAGTCCCCAGAGATGAGCTGTCCCTGCCCAGCCCTGCAGGGATGAGGGCTGGAGGCCACAGGCTGGTCCCAGCCCTGCCCTGGGAGGCTGTGGGAGGAGGGTGCTGGTGTTGGTGTTGGTCAGGAGAGCCACCAGGCAATCATGGGAATGGGAAGGACACTGAGGAGGCTCTTTTGGGGCAGCAGGCTGGTGTTCCATCCCTGGCACTCCTGGGGACACATGGGGCTGACAAGTCACTAAAGAGAAGGGACACTAGTGCCTCCCTGGGCAGTCACAGCTCTTCCAGATGACTCAGTGGTGACATGTGGGGACCAGACTGAACCTGGGGACAGAGCTCATGCTGGGCAGGTTCTCAGAGATGTCCCTATCACACTGCTGGCCTTGGCAGAGGAGACATGGCCTGGGACACTTGCTGCCCATGACCCCAAATAAAGCACCTCCCCTCCGTACACTCAGGCCTGTTTCTCCCTGAAGCATAAGGAAGAGGGACAAGACAATCACCCTCACCCCGGAGAAAATCCACTGGGGCAGGTCTGGAGGGATGAGCCGGAGCTCCCGTGGTGACAGGAAGGCCCTTGGGAATTTCCATTTATGGGTGTTTGCTCCTCAAATGTTTACCCAGTCCTTTTGTTTGACCAAGTGCCTGCGCAGAGCAGCGCTCTGAGATTGGTATCAGTGCTGTTGACTCTCCCACGCCAGCCTGGCAGGGATGGGACAGGGACAGGGCTGTCCCCACTTCTAAGAGCCCCAGGAGGGGCTATCCTCATCACTCCTTGCAAGTACTGCCAGCACATGCCTAAGAAAGGGGCGCACAGAGTGTCACTGGGGTGTCACACCCCAGCCACCACACCAGTCACACACAGACATGTCCCACAAGAGCTGCCCTGGGGAAGGAGAGGGCCCCATCCCAGCCCAACATCCCTGTCTCACCCAGAGACACCCTCACTCACCACTGAGCCAAGAGCAGAGAGAGCAGGAGACCTCCCTCCTGAGCCCAGTTAAACTAGCTAGAGCTGCCCCTCACCTTCCATTATATCCAATGTGACCCAGGTGCACCTGGGAGCTGCTTGGCTGCACCTGAGTGGTGCAAGGGCCCTGCCAAACACTGCCCCAGCTGGAGATGGGACTGCCAGGGAGGGGACACACTGGGTGGCAAGGGCACCCACATGGGCAGTGCAGGGGTACCGCCACAGTGCTGTCAATCCCAACCTCTGGAACACACACAGAGGCGTTGAGAGGTTGGAAATTTGTATTGGGTATGGAGATGGCAGGAAAGGCTCATCTGGGGCCACATGGTTTTGGCTCAGGCCATATCCACAGGTGCCCAAGTCCAGGAGCATCCCCCTTCCACCCCAGGGTGGGCTGTCCCCCCAGGCTGGTCCCACTCATCATCAGGATACCACCCCAAAAACCCCATGTCAATCCCTCCTCCCATGACACCCCTCCCTCAACTTATGGTGACCAGGTTATCCCAGGGGGACCGGGCCCATTGATGGCCCCAGCCCCACACCAGCCCCTTGCAGGGAACAGCTGTCACCCACAGCCCCTCCAAACCCCTTGCAAGGAGGAGCCTTTCCCAATCTCCCCTCACTTCCCCCTCTCCTCCCACCTCCCCCTCAGGTTGGAGGAACAGAAGGCCAGAGTGGAGACTGTCCCCTGCATATCCCCAATGCCAGGCTGGCTGAAATTCCCCCTGCAAGAGCCCTCACGAGTCAGGATGGGGCCGGTGCCAGTGGCACTCAGAGGATGTGCAGCTTGTCTGACTCGGACAGCCCATACTTGGTCTTGTTCTCGTTGAAGAGCTTGAGCAGGGCACGGATGTAGAGCTCGTGGTACCGGTCCACCAGCTCCCAGCTCGGGTTCTCCACCTTGGGCACTGCCACCGGCTCCCCCACTGCCAGCAGGGGACCGGGTCAGGGTGGTGGCGACACACGGCTCATTAGGGACACAACCCAGGAGGTGCCTTCCAGCACCACCCATTGTGGAGTGTCCCCTCACCCACCCTGACTCTGGGGACCCCCAGCCCCACTGCTCACCCACGGTGGTGATGGGTCTGGCGTAGGGCAGGAAGCCACGGGAACAGCAGGCGGTGAGGTCGCGGCCATAGAAGAGGCAGGGAGCGAAGCCCATCATCTTCTGGAAGCGCCGCTGGATGCTCCTCATCCAGCTGCACTCCTCAAACACCACCTGGCGGAAGAGGTCGTTCTCCCTGAAGGAGAAGGACGGGACGAGGAAGGCTCTGAGGAGGGGACACGGTGGGTGGTGACGGGGACCGCCGGGACCCGCGGGGGTGGCGGTGCTGGTGACCCAGCCGTGACCCACCCGTGCCGCAGGGCCATGCGGACAAAGCCCTTGCGGTTCTTGAGGATAAGCGTGGTGACGCCGGGCCGGCAGGACAGAGACTCGGCCGCGCCGCCGATGACGATGGCCACCGCGTTGCCGGTGCCTTTCTGGGACAGCAGGTATCCGATGGCGCAGCGGGTCACCGGGAACAGCCCTGCGGCGGGACCAGCACCGAGGCTGTGGCACTGCAGTGCCCGGACGCCCGACAGGGACCGCCGAGGGTCCCCCCGAGCGGTGGCACCTGGTGGGACTAGGGCAAGGACAGTGCAAGGGTTCCCTCTGCTGCGGGCAGGGAGCGGGCAGGGGGTGGGAAAGGCGCGGGCAGGGAGTGGTGAGGGCAGGGTAGGGGCACAGAGGGCGGAGGGTACGGGCGGGGTGTAGGCAAGGAGCGGGCAAGGCATAGCAGCGGTACAGACAGGGTGTAGGCGAGGTGCGGGCAGGATGAGAGCAAGGTGAAGGTGCAGCTCAGGCAGGGTGTGGGCAAGGTGCAGACCAGGTGCGAGGTGAAGCTGTCGCTCAGGCACAATGCAAGCAGAGCAGCATCCCTGCCCTGCCTCTTCCCGGGAGCACCATCCCTCCCGTGTTTCCCTCAGAGGGATCAGGGCCCTCCCGGAGCCCCCTGCCCGTGGGCAGGGGCTCGGGGCAGCCCCAGCCGAGCTGGGCAGGCACCGCTCACCCCCACTCATCAGGTACTCCCGAAACACGGGCAGGCAAAAGTTTCCGGCCAGCGTGGTGAGGAAGGAGCGGATGCCCGGGAACAGCTCGTCGAAGCCCGTGGAGCCTGTGATGAAGTTGCAGAAGGCGCCGACACAGAGGATGCCGTGGGGGTGCGAGCCGATGATGTAGTTGTGGCTGGGGGACAGGTCGTGTGTCTTCACCAGCTGCGAGGACAAAAGGAGTCATGGGAACGTGACGGTCGCACCTCCTTTAGGGTGGTCTCACCCCATCCCAGCGCCGTACCTTCACCGGGAAATAATCCCGAAAGTGCTTCCACACGGTCCATCACCGCAGGCACGGCAGCCTCCTGCCACCTGCAAAGCCGGGAGGGGCCCCAGGAGATGACGCCCAGCCCAGGATCCAAGGAAAATACTCCCCGCAGACCCACTGCATCCCTCTTCCCACCGTGGTGCTGATGATGGGAGAGTGGAGGGAAGGAGCAGGGGGGATGTGGTGCTCCCCATATTCTGGGAGGGACCTGGAGAAAGGCAGACCCCACTCCCGCCCTGCTGCAAAGCCGGAGAAAGCGGGGACACGGCTACCACATCTTTCTCCGGCGTGTCCCAGTCGAAGATGATCCAGGCCAGGTAGAGCACGAGGATGAGCCAGAGGCTGGTGAACAGCAGGTAGATGAGGAGCAGGAGGCTGACGTCTCCTGCGGGAGCCGGGCAGGGAGTGAGCGGGTGTGTGGCCCCCCTGGGACCCCGGGCAGCCCCCTGCTCACTCACCCAGCAGCAGGAAGCTGAGCACCCACTGCAGCACGGCCAGGAGCCGGAGTGCAGAGCCGACGTCGCGCTGCGAGGGCCAGGGCACGGCTAGCAGCGTCCTCAGGACAGTCTGGATGCTGGCCCGGCTGCCTGCGGAGAGGGGGACACGGCCCCGCCCAAAACAGCATGGCTCGTACGCGGGTGGGGCCACCGGGCTGCCGGGGGGCACCCAGGGGTGCCGGCAGGAGGTGTGATGGGAAGGATGAGCAGCTGGGGGAGGAGGGATGGGATGTGGGGGGTGGAATGGAGGAGGCTCATCCCCAGGAAGGTCTGGACCATGCCAGGAGGTGGCCCTGGGCAATCAGAGCTGTCCCCAGAGCAGGGAGCACCTGGGCACCCCCAAGCCCAAAAGCTCCCTGCACCAGCGGGGCCAAGAGCAGCAGCACATCCCACTCCATGTCCAGTTCCCAAGGGCCAGGACTGTTCCCATGCCTGCCTTGGAGTGCTCACAGGGGATTTGAGGATTTCTCAGCTGGCACAGCAGGGAGGCACCACCCCCAGCAAGTGCCAAGGCCAGCAGCAAGACCAAGCCAGGGTGGCTGGGGGTGGCTGTCCCACTCTGTCCCCACAGGGACACGCTGCTGGCAGCACAGCCGCTCCACTTCCCCTGCCACCCCTTTCCTCCAGCCGATCTTGGTGAACCATTAACTTCCCCGGGCTGGGAGCCAGAATCCAAACTCCAAGCCTGGCCCCATCCCTGCTCCCCAAAACGGGCCTGAGGCGCCAGCCCTGCCAGTAGAGCGCTCCTGGCCAAAGGTCCCCACACCGAGACCACCCCAGAGAGCCACTCCAGTGTCGCAAAAGCCTTGATTTCTTAGGAAAACAACCCCAAATCTGCATGTTGGCCAGAGAGATGATCAGGGGGACACAGGAGCAGCCCTGTCCCTGTGGCTCCCCAAGCCAGGGACCATTGGGTCAGAGGAGAACCACCAACCCCTGGTTCAGGAAGCTGGTGGGGGTTCATTTCTTCCCAGCTTAATCCAGACCAGGAATGGGACAAGTGAAATAAATTAAACACTGGAGACATCTCTGGCCCATGGGGGATTTTTCCGGTGGGGAATTTTTATCCTTTTCTCCCATGCAGCATGCTGGGCTCTGAGTGAGCCCTTCCACCCGCCACACATCCCCAAATTTCCAGCCACCTGCAGAACCCAGTCCCTTCTTTTTCCCAGGAAAGACACAGAGCTCTTCCCAGCAAACTTGTGCCCACCAAACAGTTGCTCTTTAACATCCTTTTCCTAGCTCCTACTCCAAAAGCCCCATGAATGTCCACACCACAGACACAGAGAACCCCCCAGGGCTCTGCTGTCAGCCCCATCCACAGCGACAGGAGCCTCTGAAAACCCAACATTTGGAATTTGCAGGAGCATCTTGTGTGTAACATCCCCAAATGTCATCCAAAATTTCAACCCTGTGGAGCAACTCTGCATTTTCCCGTGCAGTTATCCTCAAATTACTCCCAACACCCCCTTTCTCCTCAACACTCCCAAACAAGCAGACAGAGACAACCACCTGCTCCTCACGTTGCTGGAGAACCAGGAACCATCCCAACCCATTTTGGGAATCTCTTACCACTGAGATTCTGGGAGCAGGCTGCTATGATGGTTTTCATGGTTGCAGGAGCGCTGTGGTGCCGTGGGTGGAAAGGTGAGCTTGGCAATCAGAGGGTGCCGGGCTGTGTGTCCAGAGGCTTTAACCAGGTGACCAGAGGGACACTAGCCCTGCTGAGGGGAGGGGACCTGCTCCAGCTGGGATTGGGAGTGTGGAGAGGAACTGGTGGTCCCTGGGTCACACAGAGGATGAGGCACTGTGGCCATGGTGGGAGGTTGCTGCTCCTTGGAAAGTCCTGGCTGCCGGTGCTGGCAGGGGCTGCATTCCCCTGGGAATGGTTCTGCTGCATTCCCCTGGGAATGGTACCGTCCACGCTGGGGGAATGTCACAAACACTGCCATGTGACAGCCCCAGAGCCACCCAAAAATATCATCCTGAAGCTCCATGGCCGCCAGACCATTCCTGCTGCTCCCAGGCCCGGGATGGGCACTCTGCCTCCTGCCCAGGAAGCCTGGAGCGCTGTCAGGAGAGGTTTGAGGGGAAAAATGACAAGAAAGGGAAATAGGAGCAGCTGGGAGTCAGCACTGAGGTGGGGCCTCAGGCCTACAGCCCGAGGAACACTGCAAATCCATGGGGAATAAATCCCTCAGGATCCAGAGGCACACCTAGGAAGTGCTGGCTAACATCGGTGTAGGAAAGGGATAAACACACCTGCAGGATTGTGGTGGGAAAGTTAGAAACGTTTCCTGGGAGATTTGGAACCCACAAACCCCTCCTGTGAATTGTAGGGACTCAGTACCTGGGAGAAAGAACCACAGTCCCTGCAGGCTTCCTGGGTGTGGGCAAATTCCGAGGACAAGGATTGCTGCATGGAAAACATCCCAACTCCTGCAGCCCAGCTGTACCCAAATCCCATTAACAGGAAGGAAAACCACCAAATTTCCCCAGAATCCCACTGTCCTAGGGTAAGGAAGCATCGTGCAAGTGACTCTGCTCCAGGTGACACAAAGTGCCAACCATGCCTTGCTTTTCCATCCCAGTATTTTACCAGGTTTGGAAAAAGTCCATCCACAGCTACCAGCCCTCACTGGGCACTTCCAGAGCTTCCAGCTGTGATTCCTCACCTTCCTGCACACACCTGCTCTGTGCCAGCTCAGTGCCAGGTGTGTCCTCCCTCATTCAGGAATGGTGCCAGAAGGATTCAGAGAGTTTTCCCCCTTTCAGGGATTGTTCTAGAGGGTTTCCAAGCACACTGACTACTTTGTCTTGGAATATGGCACCATTTGTCCCAGTTCTGTCCCTTATGGGCTCCATGAGAGTGTCTGGGGTTCACCTCCTGGAAAAGCTTGGGATGAAGAGCAAGAGAATTTCACAGCAAGAACCAGGCAGCACAAAGAGAGTTTATTTTGCTTAAAATAGAGAGGAAAAAAATAAATATATCTACCCACAATACAAAGAGCAGTTTCCAAATCCATGGAGTTCCCCTTGGAGGCTGCCTCCACCTGGGAGGGCAGAGGGAGCCTGACCCTCATGGAGCTGCCCCTCAGAGCTCTGGGGCACCCCCAAACATGACCAGTGCCCCCAGTCTGACATGGAATGCGAAGGGGTCACGTGTCCTCCTGCCATCCTGTCCCCTGGCCATCCAGGGAATTCCCAGATGCTCCATCTATGCACACTGTATTCCCTCCTCCCTCTCCAGGTTGTTCTCCCAGGATCTCCAGGCCCTGCTGGCAGCCGGAGCATCAGCCCATGTTGTGCCTGTTGCCGTAGCCCCGGGGGTGTGTGTCCTTCCAGTCGTCCCAGTCCCGAGCTTTCCAAAGAGCTCCCTCATCATCCTCCTCCTCCTCTGTCTCCTGCTGCTGCTTCTGCACCTCCTCACCACTTGCACCTACTGGAGGGGAGGAACAGGGAGGAGATCCAGGTTCTCCAAAGCCCTGCTGGGAGCTGGGCTTGCCAGATAGCAGGAGTGAGAACCTTGGAATGGGCTGGGTTAGAAGGGATCTTAAAGTCCATCCAGTGCCACCAGGGACACCTTCCGCTATCCCAGGTTGTTCCAAGCCTTGTCCAACCTGGCCTTGGACAGGCCAAGCACAGTCTAACCCAGTTGTTTTCCTAATACAGCTTGGATTCTTCCACAGTCAGGGGTGTTCCATACCCTGCACACATCCCTGTTCACCCATCCCCTAAAGAGGCTTCCCAAATCCCCTGTTCCCATCTCTGTTCCATACCTGGAATCCTCGGTGAGGTGGACACAATTCCCGGCCTCCAGCGCTGTTCATACCAGTCATCCACAGTCATGGTGGGCAGCCCGGGATAGCCAGCTCCAAACACCCTGCAGTGGGACAAAACCAGGCAATGAAATCCCCTGGAATGAGCAGGAACACAGCCAAGAGGCACAGGGCTATTCCATGATCCAATCTGTGCTAAGGATGTCACAAGGCAGGCTTGAGGAAGGCTTTGGGGTGACCCAATTGTGGTCTTCCCATGCCCAAGGGAAAGATGGAGAGGGCCTGGAGTGGCAGGATACAGGGAATGGCTTCCCACTGCCAGAGGGCAGGGTTAGATGGGATATTGGTAAGAAATTCTCCCCTGTGAGGATGGAGAGGCCCTGGCACAGGGTGCCCAGAGAAGCTGTGGCTGCCCCTGGATCCCTGGAAGTGTCCAAGGCCAGGCTGGACAGGGCTTGGAGCCACCTGGGATAGGGGAAGGTGGCCCCAGGACACTCCTGGGAACTGAAGCAGATACGTGGACAGCTTGGCATAAATCATGTCCCAAGCATGACAGGAAATCTGGTTTCTATCCCACTCTGTGCTTCAGGTACCAAAGTTCCTGCACAGATTTCAGGGTGCCACAAACTCAAGCGCAGACATGAAGGTACCACCTGAATTTCTGCACTTGATGGAATATTTTAGGCTTGACAGGAGAACACTGCCCCAAAGTGTGGTTGGATCATCCCAATCTATACCTGGCCTGAGCAGCATTCCGGGCGAGGATGAAGGGTTTCATCGTAGTTTTGGCTGCCCGGGAAGGGCCACGGGGACCTGCTGCAGCCTGAGGATGCAAACAACAGTCACCAGGGAATTGAGGGGATGAGAATTCCCCCTCTGCTTCCCATCTTAAAGTTATTAAAGGTCTTGTAGAGGAGAAACCCCTCAGCTGTCAGAGCAACACCCCAGGATGGAGAATCCAGGCCTGAATTTGGTTTATATCAGGAATTGCAACTGTGCCTGTACAGGAATCACTTCCTGTGTCCCTGTGCCACCTGCTGGGGTCAAAGCAGAGCTGCCAAGGCTAAGCTCAGAGCAGGAAATGTTTATTGTTCCAGTGGAATATTCTGAGCCCATCATTCTATGGCATCCCCAGGACACCTCGGAGGAGCTGAGTCCTGCAGTGCCAAAAAATGACCCCCCCAAACCAGCCCTGCCAGGAGGCTGTGCCAGCACATCAGGAGCTGCTGTTCCCTGCAGACATCCCAGGTTACAGAAATCCTGGACACAACGCTCTGCACAGGGATTGCAGGTCTGTGGGAATGTTGTCATTCCAAGTGGGCTGGTAACACCTGGACACGCTGCAGACCAGAAGTAGAGGCTTGACAGAAACCATAAGGGTCTTACTTTAATTTCCAAATCCAATTGCTCTTCAGAATTAAGGATCTGCAGAAAAACCTTTGCACAGCCCAGTTCAGTTCCAATATTCCAAGCTCCAGCATTCCACAGGCTGGGATTGTGGGGAAGGCATGGCAGGAGAGCCCAACCCAAAACTCAGAATTCAGAATGAAGAAAACTCCATCAGCTCATGCTGTGATCGAGCTCAATTCCAACCGGGAAGTCACTGAATAAAACTCTGCCACTGAATTCCTCTGGGATTCATCCTCCCATGCCCATCCCATAGCACCTGCATCCCAGGAGAGCTCCCTCACCTGCCTGGCTGCATCTCTGCTCCTCAGGATTACCAGCTCCTGGTCGATGCTCTCAATCTCCTCCAGGCTGGTGCCGATCCATTTCTGGATCTGGAGGATGTAAAATTCCCGGATCTGATCCTCATCTGCTGTCCCGCTCTCCACAGAGCTGCTCATGGAGGCCAATTTGTTCTCCAGCTCTTTCTTCTGATTGTATCTGGCTCAAACACAGCAAAATCGTATCATGGAATCATTTTTTTCCAGCCCAGCACAGCCCTGGGGTCTTTATGACCCTAAGAGGATCAACCAAATTTCAAGGAAGTTGTGCTGGTTCCTGTTGGAATTTCAGCCTCTCCTGTCTGTTAAAAGCAGCTGTAAAATTACATTAAATTCAGAGGGGCCTCAGTGATTTTATTCTTCTAAACATTGAGGAATTCTCAGAAATTGAAGCCTTCCTAGTAAAACTAGGCAAGACTGGAAACATCCATCTCCTGGAGAAAGCAGGACTGAGAAAATCAATGGAATTGCTGGTTTGAGTTGATTCCATGTCACACAAACACAATAAAATGCTTTTCCAACTTATGTCTCAGGTGGTTTTGTGTGTGCAGGCGTTTTTTTAAATACAATTTTGGCTTTTTGGACTTTTTGACCTATTCAGAAATTAGTTATTAAAGGGAAGAACTCCCTATATAATAAACTTCCAGGGTAAATTTGTCTTTACTTTTTCAGGAATTAGCTATTAAAGGGGAAACTACTCCTATAAAACACTTCCAAACTAAATCCTTGTGCCCTCCTTCCCCTCAGTTATTGTCACCTGAAGAATGAACAATGAGTCAAGAAAACTTTGGGAGCTGAGAGGACAAGGAGCATATAAGAGTAATTCTAAAAAAGAAACCCTTCCCAATTAGAATATAAATCATATTTTTCTATGCTTTTCTACACAATTTAAGCAAGTCCAGCCCAGTTTAGACTTTCCAGTGCTGCCACAATGAGCAACTTGGTGGCCAAAATCCCAACCAAAGCACCAAAGGCACCAACCACCTTTTTTTCAAGCTTAATTGAACTCACTGGTAGGAAACTTCCAGTTTGCAAGTCTTTATGCTGCCAGCAGCGATTAAAGAACTAATTGTAAGATTATTTATGACATATTAAAGAGATAGTTTTAAGTTTTTGAGCAGTTTTTCCTCAGAGACCAGAAACTGGAGACACAAATGCCCCTCCCCAGCCCTACCCATTAAACAGAGAGCTGCATCTCTTAAAATGAGCATTTTAGTATCAAATTATTCCAATGCCCAGGGAAGCTCTTCCCTGTCCAACCCTGCACTGCCTCAGGCTCCTGACTCCTCCCAGAGTGATTCCCAAAGCCCTTCCCACTGCACGGAGCCCACCTTTCAATTTTGGCTGTCCTGTTCATGGCCATGGCCACCAGGTTGGGCTGGGCACAGTCCCGGGGGGTTGAGGGGCTCCTGGCTTCCTCCTCGCCAGAGGTGCTGGGGGGCAGCTGGAAAGATCCCAGCCCGTAGTTCTTGCAGAGCTTGAGGAAGCGCAGGAAGTGCTCCCGGGCACTCTCCAGGTGCTCCCTTCTCCTGCTCAGGTCCACCTGCTTCAGCGTCATGGCTCCCAGCAGCGCCGGCAGCAACATGAATTTCAGGTCGGCTGAGGCGATTTCCTCCAGCTCCTCGTTCTCACTGCCAGGGAGAGAGCAGGGAGTCAGGATATGGGATGGAGATGGGAAATGGGTTGGAGTTATCCTGTGAGAGGCGGCTGAGGGAGCTAAGGGGGCTCAGCCTGGAGAAAAGGAGGCTCAGGGGGGATCTTGTGGTTCTGCACAACTCCCTGACAGGAGGGGACAGCCGGGGGGATCGGGCTCTGCTCCCAGGGAACGGGGACAGGATGAAAGGGAACGGCCTCAAGCTACTCCAGGGGAGGCTCAGGTTGGACATCAGGAGGAATTTCTACATGGAAAGGGCGGTCAGGCCTTGGAAGGGGCTGCCCAGGGAGGTGGTGGAGTCTCCACCCCTGGAGGTGTCCAAGGAACGCCCAGACGTGGCACTCAGTGCTCTGGGCCGGGTGACAAGGTGGGGATCGGTCACAGGTTGGATTCGATGGTCTTGGAGATCTTGTCCAACCTCAGTGATTCTGGGATTCTGTCCCGCTCCCGCCCCACTTCTGCCCTGCCCGGGGACCCTCCCTGTCCCCTCAGACGCGTCCCCTGCGCTCACCTGAACAGCTCCAGCTGCGCCACCATGGCCACCGCCCGCTGCAGCGCGTCCAGCCCCTGCCGCACCTTCTCCTGCACGGCCGGAGCGCCCGAGGAGAGTTCGGTGCTGGCCTCCAGCTCGTCCCAGAGCCGCCGTCCCAACGCCAGCAGCTCCGCCAACCGGGGACCGCCCGCGCCCGCCTCCGCCATCATGGGCCGGGAACGGCGCAGCCGCCACTTCCGGAGCCGTCCGTTGCAACCGTACCCGCCCCGGCCGCCATCTTGGGAAGGTCACTGCCATAGCCACAGTATGGGGCGACACCTTGAGGAGGTCATGGCTATAACTACAACGAGCGCCATCTTGGGGAGGGCACAGACACAGCCGGGGGCGCGGGCGCCGCCATGCTGGTGAGGGCAGGCTGAGGGGCAGCGGCCCCGGTGGGCGCAGTGATGGCCCCACTCTCGCCCTGCGGCCATGGAGCCCCCCGGGGCCCCGGCGGCGGGCGGGCACCGCGGGGAGGAGCGGCTCGGCGCGGCCGAGAGTGCTCAGAGGCCACCAGTTCTCTCACTTTTCCCTGCCAGGTCCTGCCTGGCGCACCGGCCCGCACGGGTCCTGGCAGGGACCGCTCGGATGGCTTCTGGGAAACTGGGAAAAATGTGGATAATTAGATAAACTGGCAGAAAACATCCGTTTCCCCGCTGTATAAAAGGGATACACAGTGGAGATCTTCCATAGTGCAGTACTGGATGTCAATAAATGTAAATTTATTTGTCTAAGTGTTATAAATAAAGAGCTTGACTCGGCCAATGTATCAAGCAGCAATCCATTTATTAATTAATACAGAATGGTAAAGTGTGAACAAAGCAGTGCTGGGTACAGTGGGGGTTTCCCCTCCGACCGCACACCGACCGTTGATTTTCTGCTGGTATTTATTGAGATTTTCCATAAGCACTTCTCAGCAACTTTTTTTCTAGTTTCCTCCTAATTTCTATTTTTGAAATCTAATTTCTATACCCATTGTGATCAATTTCTATTGGTGATGTTAAATTTTCTATACTTCAAAAGGTATGAAATCAGTGAGGTCAGAAATAACATCTTGTGATGATGAGGTTCTCAGGACATAAATCAGTGGTGGTGGCATCCAGATTTCCTTCTTCAGAAGAAAACATCAGAGATGAGAGATTCAGTCTTCCTTTTAGGACTATAAATCAGTTTTGTTGGTGATGTCCAGCTTCCAGGTGGTGGTCCATCTCCTCTTCCCAGGATCATTAATTTTAGTTTGGAATAGCTCACTTCCTTCTATTTGGGTGATTATAATCCTTTCTATATATATATATACTAAAGCTATAGTTCAAACCTTCTATTAAAAGCCTTATAGGCTCACATGATTCACTTATAAGCAAGCAAAATATTACTTCAAAAGCCCCTTTCCATGCTTTTTCTGTTTTGTTCATTAAACAGATGTTTTTATAATTACCCTATGGCCTTTTCCACACATTTCATAACCATAACTACAAAGGCCATCTTTTTCTACCTGACACAAAACACAACCCCACATTTCACATAAGCACAGCACTTTCCTATTCTTCTCTCCTTTTTCTACAGTACAAGTGGGACATGCGACCCTTTTTTTAAAATTTATTTCACTCCGAAAATCTCTAAAATTCAACCAGCATCAGGCAGGTTAGGGTTAAATCTGTGCTTTTAGGAGCAGGTTATTTCCCTTAGAAATACAGGTGATTGACCTGGCTGTGAGCAAAGTATGGGACCCTCGGAAGAACTCTAAAACTCAATGAGTTTTAAAGTAGGTATGTAGTTTATGCTGGGCACGGGATGCGGGATATTTCCCAAAGGCATGCGCGCCCCTCGCTCACTCACGTTTTCTTTTATCCTTTAAAATGTTACATATGCATCAAGTTTTTACAATACCCATGCATATTCATTCCTTGGCTCCCCCCCTCTCTGCTTCGTATGCTAATCGCCTTATCAGTCCTTTGCGCCTGCGCTCTTGTCTCTGGTGGTCGTCTCGGGGGTCTCAGGGATGAAGGAAATAGTCTTCCTCTTGAGATGAACTTCTGACCCCGCTGCCTTGCGCATGCTCATTGATCCTCCGGTCATGGTCTAAGCTATAGGGCCACTTTTATCTGGTCTTGAGCCCCGAGGAGCCTTGTTATCTCAGTGTCTCTGAGAATCTTGTATTCTTGTCTCCTGTTTTGGTAAACATCCTTCCCCTTGTCAGACATTCTTGCATTCCTCCTTATTGTTCTCCCAGTAGTCCTGTCTCTTCCCTTCTCAGGCAACTAATACAGTACGGAGAGCAGCAAATATTAAGCAATACACATCATCTGAATGCCTATTCTCAATCAATATCTTTTTAATGTCTATGATTAATATCCTCTAGATCCCAATCCCATGTTTCATATGACTGTAGCAACCACTACTACTGCTCGGTACTCCTGAGTAATTCTAACTCAGCCTCTGAGGATGATTCAGTTAACGATTTATTCTGTTTGTTTTCTTCATGCCTATGTCAGATTGTGCAATGAATTGTTACTCACAGAGCCCAGGAGTGCTGTGGGTCCTCAAAACCTGTCTGGCCCCAGGTCTGGGCTGATGGGAGGATCTCCTGGATATTCCCAGCAGGATGGCAGCCCCAGGGTGGTTCATGGCCATGTCCGTGTCTGCTCTGCAGAGGAGAGAGTCCCCAGGCTCCCTCCCTGCTGGAATGGCTGCCCGGCCTGGGAGAAATCAGATCCTTCCCTGTGAAGGTGTGGAGGCCTTGGAATGGATTTCCCAGAGAAGCTGTGGCTGTCTCATCCCTGGAAGTGTCCAAGTCCAGGTTGGGTGGGGCTTGGAGCAACCTGGGATAGGGGAAGGTGTCCCTGCCCATGGCAGAGGATGGGACAAGATGGGCTTTAAGGTCCCTTCTACCAAACCATTCCAGGAGTCCCTGATTCTGTGAGATGTTGATCCACAGCTGTGAAAAACGAGGTTCACTTCCTTGGAAAAATTTAGAAGTTTAATAAAAAAAATAAAGAAAATAGACAATTAGGAGAGATAAAAGCAAAATACATTTTCTCGGCCAAGGGTGCCTGGCACAGAACCAGCCAGCAACACCGTTTTACAAAGAGTTCTTTCTTTAAATACATGAGCCTGTTGCATATTTAAAAATTCACATGCATGATTCAAACATTCCTCTTTTGAGTGTGAATTCTTTTGTTTAGTCCCAACACCCCCCAGCCATTCTATCTGGCAGACTCGTCTTCGGGTGGCTCCATTCCATCTGATAACACAGGTCCATAAATTCTTCTCTTGGGGCTCTGGTCATTTTCATTTGGACAAGATACTTGATAATAGAAGTTTAATCGCTTTCTTGGTCAGCAATCTTCATGCAGGAAAACAAAAGACCCCAGTCTTCTAGGTTACAATCACATTTCTAAATTCTATTAATAAAAGAAAATACAGTACAATCTTCCCACATTCTACATACAGTATTCAATTTAATATTTGCGAAAAGCCAACTATGTACTATGCACTATGCATTTATAACAACAGCTGAGCCCCATCCTGGGCTTTCTCCTCCTTCTGACTCAGCTCTGTGAGCAGCACAAGGAAAAGAAGGTGCAGGTCCCGATCCACATTCCAGTGCGAGCTGCACTCCAGGGCTGTGCAGAAGAAATGTCCCAACATGTCCTTGAACACAGAGTCATCCTTCCTCCAAAATACTTAATTACCAATGGTTTGTTGCCCTTGCTGATATTATCCTCCCGGAATGAGTTATGCAGCATTCCTCAATGAATAAGGAAATAAAGGGAAAAATAAATAAATCAGTGTTTTAACAGCAAAATCAAAAGAATCCATGAAAATCACTTGCCTTTCTCCAGACTTTATTGTTTGCACAAGTTTGACCAGTGTTATAAATGGTCAGAGGCCAATTCAAAATAAAACAACAAAATTTATTTAACACAATTTTAACACTGAAATAAAGCTACAATAAAAAGAAACAACATCGATCGAATGCTGGGTGGACAGAGAGGCGGTACAAAAGTACCCTCCGAACTCTGCCACACTGCTATGTTTCAGCCCGTGGGTTTTATACGGTTTTTTTACCCTAAGGCTAAGCTTGTTGAAAGTCTAAATATGCTTTGTTTCTAAAAGAGTCCTGTCTGCATGAAAAGGTTCTTTGATGGTTTTTTTCGAAGTTCATCTTGGGAGGGGTGATCTTGATCGTCCAGGATCTCCACCAAGATCGGTATCTGATGTTGAAGAGCTGTGAAGTGAGGGTCTACCCTTAATGGCCGGGCCATCTTCTGGCTCTGTCTTGTTGTTACAGTTGTAGATGTGTTTGGGAACTTTGGAATCCTGGAGGCATTCTCGGGTAGCTTTTTATTAGTAGCTTAAATCCACACGAATTTATCTATTCTACTTATTACAGTCCCCCACCTTTTTATTTACCCAAATAAATTCGTGTGTGTTGGATTGCCCTTCCTTAGTAATTGCTTTTGAGTCGTGGCATTCTACCCCTTTTTCTGATTCACAAAATTTAGTATTGAGTGTCATAAAAGAAATAATACCCTTTTCTCTTATCTTTGGGACAATCATAATGCTCTTGATACTTCAGGTTCTCTCTGGTGCCATGTTTAACTATAGTTCACATCTCTTCCTGAGGGTCAGCCTCTGTGGGCTCTTGGAGGGGGGTCCCCCTGTCCCTCGGCTCAGGACTACGAGGACTTTCCATCACAACATGCCTCTGCCTTTCTCTTCGCTCACGGGGTAGCAGCCTGCGGCGGGGTAATCTATCTTCTCGGCAGCAGGCATATGCTTCTGGAGTCCTGTCAGTCCGTGCTGCAAACCTTCTTTTAAAGGCACTCCACCGAGACAACCTGATTGTATCGGACCAGCAAGGTACTTTGATTGTCTTTCTGCACTCGACTTTGAGCACTTCAACTTTAGCGTCTAATTGCCCTTTTGTCCCTTTTTCATATATATAATACTATTCTGGAGAATCTAACTCTAGCAGACCCAAGTTAGTGGCAATTACTAAGAAATGGCTAGTCTCTTTTTGTTCTTTTTCTAAACAGTTGGTACATAATCTTTTTGGCTTACGCCCCCCTTTGCAGTGAACAACCCAAATCAATTTACAATATACACACTTGAAGTGAACAAAGGGAAAACATTCACAATCTGGTCTTTCACACCTTATCTGATCCTCCTCATTCATCGGTGTCGTTGCAACTTGACTTTCAGCTCTCTAGGTGATGAGGTCACTCTCTATTTCTGAGTAGTGTATTGTGAGTCTACTTTCTTTACTCTCGAAGCGTGGGTCCACCTTTTTTCTGCTGTCTTAATTGCTGTATCTGTGGTGAGAAGAACAGTGAAGGGACCTTCCTAGTGAGGTGCTAGAGGTATATTTTTCTAGGTTTTTACTAAGACTTTATCACCCGGATTTATTTTGTGTATTGCAAACCTCAAAGGGGTACTTTGAGAAATGAGCCCTTGTTTTCGTAAATCTTGTAAATTCTTATTTATGGCAATTAGGTATGGTTGAATCTGGGTATCCTCTATTTGAGGGTGTCCCACAGGCATTCCATGTTTATAAGGCATTCTATAGAGCATTTCAAACGGTGACAACCCCGTTTTTGAATGAGGCATAGTTCTTATGTTCAAAAGAGCTAAAGGAAGACATTTCACCCAAGACATCTTTGTTTCTATCATTAATTTGGACAGTTGAGTCTTTAACGTTTGGTTCATTCTTTCTACCTGCCCAGAGCTTTGGGGGTGCTAAGGGGTGTGGTATTGCTATCGAATTCCTAGAGCTTCTGTAGTCTGTTTGATAATTTTGGAGGTGAAATGTGTTCCCTGATCAGAATCGATATGATCTATTATCTCATAGCGAGGGATAATTTCTTCTTCATTACTTCAGTGAAGTCCACTTGGATTCTTTCAAACGGGCGATAGGCAACTGGGCGTCCCCCTAAAGTTGTTTGTCTGTAGGTAGCTCGATTAATCCTCTGGCAGACTATACACTCGTGCACCTCCTGTTTGGCTAATTCATAAATCTCCTTACATCTGAAGAATTTCAAAAATTGTTCTGCTAGAGCCTGGGCTCCCCAGTGCGTTTGCTGATGCAATCTTTTCAGAATTTTCCTGGTGTATTCCTTTGAAACTAACTCTTTTCTATCAGGTA
Organism: Acrocephalus scirpaceus scirpaceus; assembly: GCA_910950805.1. Taxonomy (NCBI): domain Eukaryota; kingdom Metazoa; phylum Chordata; class Aves; order Passeriformes; family Sylviidae; genus Acrocephalus; species Acrocephalus scirpaceus. The sequence continues at coordinate 76,253,822 of OU383776.1, forward strand.
ATTTCTACCTCCCCTCCTCTAGTTTACCCCCTATCTTTTTAAACTCCTCGATTTCTTTCTGAGAGGGGCATGGGGGATATTCTTGAAGTTCTTCTCTCTCAGCTTCAGGGATACTTATTGTGAGCAATGCTGCCCTCTTTGCCTCTTTGTCAGCCAGATTATTTCCCCTGGTCTGGAATTGCATACCCACTTGATGTCTTCTGACGTGGACAATAGAGATTTTTTCAGGTCCCTTAATCGCTTCTAAAATTTGTTTTATTATTTCCCCATGAATTAATCTCCATCCTCGGGTGTTAATTAGACTTCTTTCTTCTCATATCTTACTAAAAGTGTGTGCAATTCTATAAGCATATTTTGAATCTGTAAAAATAGTGCCTCTCTTCCCTTTTAATCTCTTGAGTGCCTTTAGTACTGCATATAACACAGGCTTGGGCAGACCAGCTTGCATTCAGGGGTCTTGATTCTACTACTTCCCCTGATTTTCCATCTACTATGGCATATCCTGATTTTCTTTTACTTTCTAATACTCTTGCTGATCCATCTACAAACTATTTTTCTCTCTCTTCCAATTCTTCTTCTCCTAAGTCTGGTCTTACCTTGGTTTGCAGTTCTACCATTTCTGTACAGTCGTGAACAGTTTTTTCTAATGCTTCTCTGAACAAGAACTGGGCTGGATTCTGAGCAGCTGTTGTCTTGAGTTCTAAACTATGTGAGTGTACTAGGATAGCTTCATACTTTAGGAGTCTGGCGTCGGTGAGCTATTTATCTGCTTTTTGTTGCAGAATGCTCCTCACATTATGTGGTGAATAAACTACTAGGGGGGCCCCAAATGTTACTTTTTTGGCTTCTTCTACTAACAACGCTACAGCCACGATGGATTGTAGGCATGTAGGCCATCTTCTACTTACTGGATCTAAAAGTTTAGAGACATATCTTACAGGTTTTTTTGTCCCTGCCCAGTCCTGAGTTAGAACACTATAAGCAGTGTGATTGCTGACATCTACAAATAACTGAAACTGCCTTTTTACATCTGGCAAACTTAAAACAGGAGCAGTTATCAGTGCTTCTTTCAACTTCTTAAACTCAGCTTCATCTTTTTCTGTCTATTTTACTCTATCTGTGTTTAGTCTTTCATAAAGAAATTTTACCTTTTCACTGTATCCTTCGATCCATTGTCTGCAATATCTCAACAATCTTAACAACTGTCTGATCTCCCTTTTTGTCTTGGGAGGGGGCAGCGCTACAATTCTAGCAACCCTCTCAGGGTCTAGTTTCTTCTTACCTTTTGAAATCTAGTGTCTAAGGTATTTTACTTCGGGTTCAACAAACTGTAATTTTGATTTTGAAACCTTTAATCCCTTTTCTGCTAGGAAATTCAGTAACAAAATTGTACATTCTCTTACTTGATCTTCTTTCTGGCCTGCTATCAGTAGGTCATCAACATATTGCAATAACTTGGCTCTTTCAACCGGTATGAATTGACTTAGTAATTGTTCAAGAGCCTGACCAAAAAGGTTAGGAGAATCTACAAATCCCTGAGGCAGAGATGTCCACCTAAGCTGCTGCTTTCTGTTTGTTTCAGGATCTTCCCATTGAAATGCAAAATAATCTCGGCTCCCTTCGGCCAGAGGGCACGCATAAAACGCATCTTTAAGATCAATTACACTGTAATAAACATCTTCTGGAGATACCCTATTCAGCAGGGTATAAGGATTGGCTACTACAGGGAACTTTGTTTTTGTTCTCTCATTCACTGCTCGGAGATCTTGAACTAACTTATAGCTTCCATCTGTCTTTTTTACTGCCAGGATGGGAGTGTTGTGCCTTGACATACAAGGCTCCAAAGTCTTTTTTTCAATTAGATTGTCAATTACTTGTTTTAGTCCCCTCCTCCCTTCTACTGATATGGGGTATTGTTTAATTCTAATAGGTTCCTCAGGCTTTTCTATTTCAATTGAAATTGGCTCTATTGCCAATCTCCCCACTTCTCCTTGAGAGCACCAAACCTTTTGATTAATTTTGTCTTCATCTTCAGTAGTCAGTTTGTATAGGCTTACTACTAATTGTGAATCTTTTACCATCAGATTTATCCCCAGTGCTATAATCATGTCTCTACCTAACAAATTATAGTCTGCTTCTTCTACCAGAAGCAAATTCCCTATGCAAAATTTACTATCTGATTCAATCTCTACATCTTTAATTATTGATACCCTGAATGGATCTCCCTTTGCCCAAACTATTGTTACTTTATCTTCACTTTTTAAACAGCCTTTGGGCAGTCTTTGTACTGTGCTTCTCTCTGCCCCTGTATCTACTAAAAATGTTACCACTTCTTTTTGGGGACTTATTTTTAACTTTACTAAGGGCTCATTTGATGTTCTAGTCCCCAAAATAAAAAGCCCTTGACACCCCTAATCTTCTTGAAAAATTTTCTCATCATTTATTCTTTTTCTACAATCTCTTTTTAGGTGACTTTTCTTTTTGCAATAATAACACTCTGGGAGTTCTCCCCTTGGCCCTGGGTTCTTATTTGGCCGGTCCATTTTTCTCTGCGTTGTTCCTACCTGTTCCCAGCTCTTCTCTTGCTTTTGTACTTCTCTCACAGCTTCAACAAGAACTTTGGCCTGTATTTTTTGATTTTCCTCGTCTCTCCTCATGTATACCTTCTGAGCTTCCCTTAGTAATTCCTGTAAGTTCTTGTCTTGCCAGTTTTCTATTTTTTCTAATTTTTTTCTTATGTCCTCCCAAGACTTTGCAACAAATTGGGTTTTTAACAACACTTCTCCAATAGGGGAATTAGGGTCTGTTCTAGAATATACCTGTAGGCTTTTCCGGAGTCGGTCCAGCTAATCTGAGGGAGATTCATCTTTTCTTTGGCATTCCCTAAACACCCGACTAATATTTTGTCCCCTCGGCACCGCCTCCCGTATTCCCTGGATAATTATATTCTTGAGGTCTATCATGTTCTGTCTACCTTCTTCAGTCTGGGAACTCCATCCCGGGTTTTGGCTAGGCCATTTTAGGTCTCCGGGTGTGCTTTGGGGGTTACGGCGATCCTAGTCTCGGATCCCAGCCTGTCGGATTAAATCTCTTTCTTCGGGGTTGAATAGTGTCCTTAAGATGGACATAAGGTCCTCAAAGGTGTATATGCTACTTCCTAGAAAGTCCTCCAGCCTTTCTGCTACTCCGAATGGGTCATCTAATAATCGCCCCATTTCTTTCTTAAAAGCTCTCACATCTCCTGTGTTAAGTGGAACATTTACGAATCTGATAACTCCGGGTGCGGTAGGGATTTCCTGTAAAGGGAAGAGGTTATGTTTGTCCTCTTCATTTTCACTCCCCCCTTCACTCATGAGCTTGGCCCTTCTTCGAGTCCTGCTAGCTGGAGGAGAGCCCGCTGGAGCTGTTTTTCCGGCTCCCGTGGGCTGCGGGGGAACAAGTGGCTGAGAAATCGGGGCTTTTTCCCAGGGGGAAACTGCTTCTTGTGGCTGTGGGAAAGGCGGAGTCTGCGAGGAGGCTTTCGGGACTTGTAGTCTTGCCGCTTGCGGGTACTGCGCCCCTGGAATTTGTGGAGACGGCGCTACCCATTTTGATGGTGCGTCTAAAGGTATGGGAAGGGGTTCCTGATCTGGGGTTCTTTCTGGAGGCAGGGATAGGAGCGGGGCAGGCAGTTGGGGCGTTCCCTAGAGATTAAAGGGAGGGAGGGATGTGGCTTGACCTGGTCCCATGAACTGAGCCCCCTGCAAAGGACCCAAGGCAGGCCCAGGCTGGTTAACAGGTCTCAGAGGAACAGAGGGGGTTGCTGATACAAAGGGAGGGAGAAATTCTAGTGGATCCCATTCATCTTTTTTTTCTGAAGTTTCCCTCTGAGTTCTTAGTGCAAACAGTCCTGCTCTGGCTTCTAACCATACCTGAGCATACTCTCTTTCCTCGCAGGTTACTGATTTTTTTCTTTCTACATAGCTGCAAAGAATCCTACATATCCACTTTTCAAATGTGCCGAATATTGGCCAGATCACATGTTTTTTTATTTCCTTACCCCCCCAAACTTTGATACAGTAATAAGTCATTTTTTCCTTTGACTTACCTTTTAAAGAGGGGCACTTTTCCCAATGCTCTAAGATCCATCCCAGTGGACTTTCTGGTGGGATTTCGAAGGTACCTTTTCCTTTTCTGGGAGCATGCCTTTTCTCTGATTCTTTCTGATGTTTACTCTTTCCTTGCCCCATTTTTTTAAAAAAAAAACAAAAAACTTTACCTTTTGATAATGGATCGCAACACTAAATTCTTTCTTAGCCTTAGCTCTGGCTAAGAGCAGGGATCTCCTCCCTGACTGTTACAATTTGCAAACCGGGTCCCGAATCGTTCGGCCTACTTACCCGTCCGGCGAGCTGAACCGGGGGTCTGTTCGTCCGAGGAAAGAATCTTCGGTTTGCGTCCTGGACTTACCAGCCCGTAGCAAAAAGAGTTTACCAATTTCCTGAACCCAAAAGGAACGTATCCTTCCCCTTTTTGCTTCCTGTGATCGATTCCCCCAGACTCCCCTGAATCTGGGCTTTGATGAGTGAACGAGCTTTCCCGATTCGCTTCCCCGTCAGCCGACCAAATCCCTCGCGGGAAATTTGGAAATGCGGCTTTTCAGGTCCACTCTCGTGTCGTGGCCAGGCCACGTCTCATTCACCCACTCAATCACACCCACTCAACCAGGCAGTACTTACAGCAATTTTCCTGCTTGGAGATCTTCGTGCACGGAGAATATTTTATGAGTGAAAAATTGTTGCCGCGGCTCCGAAAAGACCTTTCCCTGTCTTTTCCCGGGTTCTCTGCTGGATCCAGGCCTTCTCCCTTTTTATTGTGGCGTTTTTATCTAATTTTTGTGTTCGTAATACAATAGGTGCGAAGGGGTTTCCTGCTTTGCCGGGCTGCCGAAAAACCGGCAGGGCGCCCCCCGTGCAAAGGGATTCCTCCGCAGCCAAATTGTATCCGAGTCACGGCACCAAATCTGTTATAAATGGTCAGAGGCCAATTCAAAATAAAACAACAAAATTTATTTAACACAATTTCAACACCGAAATAAAGCTACAATAAAAAGAAACAACATCGATCGAATGCTGGGTGGACAGAGAGGCGGTACAAAAGTACCCTCCGAACTCTGCCACACTGCTATGTTTCAGCCCGTGGGTTTTATACGGTTTTTTTACCCTAAGGCTAAGCCTGTTGAAAGTCTAAATATGCTTTGTTTCTAAAAGAGTCCTGTCTGCATGAAAAGGTTCTTTGATGGTTTTTTTCGAAGTTCATCTTGGGAGGGGTGATCTTGATCGTCCAGGATCTCCACCAAGATCGGTATCGGATGTTGAAGAGCTGTGAAGTGAGGGTCCACCCTTAATGGCCGGGCCATCTTCTTGCTCTGCCTTGTTGTTACAGTTGTAGATGTGTTTGGGAACTTTGGAATCCTGGAGGCATTCTCGGGTAGCTTTTTATTAGTAGCTTAAATCCACACGAATTTATCTATTCTACTTATTACAACCAGCAACAAATAACCACGTTCACAACAACGTTATGTTATAAATAAGTCATATTAACCCACGTTTTTCAGCAGCCTTAGGTATAGATATCAAAGTTAAGTTAAATGTATTCCTCAGTGCATCCCTCCTTGCAGCAAATCTATTCACGGTTGAGTGGATAGGAGAAATGCCATTCTCAGACCAAGCAGTAAGGATGGCACAACGGTGACAATAGAGGGAGGACCAACGAACCAGAGACCAAAACAACAGCAATAACGACCCAGCCATCACGCCCAGATAAGCATCAGGACCAGCCATCAGGGACATCCACACCTGAGTTTGGACCAGGAAAATTCAATCAGAACTGGACACTCGTCCCGGAACCTATTTCAACACACCTTTTGCTCTGGCCAAGAAGATTTAATCAAAACTGTATGCACGTCCTGGAATCCGTTTCAACACACCCACAGAAATAAAGAAAAACCCTATTTGCATTTCCAAAAACTGATCTGGACAATGGACTGCCTCAAGGCGGAAAAACTTTATAGAATACGGCTCTGGGAAAGCACTGGCGTGAACTGTGGGGAGACAATGACCTGGCGAGGCTGTGTCCCAAGTTCACCCAGCTCTGCCCCTGGGCTCAGACCTGTCATTTGATTGTGGACTCTGTCTCATTTTGCTTTCATTTTGCCATTTTTCCAATAAACCTCTAAAACGGAATATTGGAGAACTGTCATTTATAGCAGTTACTCCCTTAAAACCCCTGGGGACAAACACAGAGATCATTCCCACTGCATCCATCCTTTGGCTCCCGGTTCCTGGGGAATGCTCCCAGCCCTGCAGATCTCACATCCCTGCTAATTCCAAGTATGGGCCTGGATTCCAGCAGCTCCCACTGAGAGCGTTGTCACAGAACTGTCACCCCGTGCCAGCCTGACCCTTTGCACTCTCCAGCTAATTCCGGCGCCTTCCCATTTCCCGCAGATTCCGGCTGCACAGTGACCCCTCTAGTCTTTTCCCGGCTCTTTCCTGTCGGATTTGGAGTCAAGGAGGGAGGGGAGGAGTGGATTCTGCATATTCAGCACTTGACCCTGCCTTTTCCCAGGCAGAAATTCCAACGGGACCTCTCTAGGAGGGATCCCGACAGCTCCCCTGGGCATTCCTTGCTATTGTGGCTCCTCTCCTCCCCCCTAGGCGACGTGTGTTTGTAGTTACCAAATGCAAATCACATTTCCCACCCTCCTGGCTGGAGTTCTCACTCCACAAGATCCTTCTCGGTTTTTTTTTTTTTTCCTCTCACAAGCTCGTTTTGCAATGCTCGGCGGAGTTCGCAGCCCCTCCCGGTGTCACCTCCCTGTGACATCTGGGATGCGCTGGGAGATGGAGGGAAGGCATTGAAGCAATCCTGATTTAGTACCTGCAGCCCTCCGGACACAGAAAACTGCGGCTGTTTTGCAGCCTGGCAGCTGAAACTCCTTTTTCTGAGGAATGCCGGGCACTGACCCCTAACTGAATTTTAAAAGGAAAAGTCGTGGTAGCATTTGGCCTTGGGCAGCTGCGATTTTCCAGGCGCTCTGGGGAGGGAGATGGCAGCAGGCAGAGCCGGTCAATGGCGCATTAACAACTGATAACGAGGGTTAACTCACTCCTGGCACTCCCCGAGATCGGGCTCAACTTGCAGCCCCTGCATCCTCTCGAGCCACCTCTGATTCCTTCCCTGCTCACACAGAAACCTTTAAGGGGAGGGGATGTTTTACAAGAAAAGCTCATTAATTGATTCCGTGACCCAGCAGAGACCATTAAAAATGATGGAATGGATTTGAAAATGAGTAATCATCTAGCTGGGCTCGGGCTGAGTGCGGCCAACTCCAGTCAATGGGAACCAAAAATAAAGCAGAGCTGCTGCAGCCTCCAGGAAACGCTGGGAGCTGCAGGAATCCACCCGAGGATTCCCACCCCATTTACCTGTCATCCTGGTGCTCTGGAGTCTCTCCAGCACCTGTTTGGACTCATCCTTTCTCTCCAAAGGCTGCACCAGCAGGAATCTCATCCCATCCAAATGCTTGGCCAGATTCCATGCTAAGAGAAATGTGGGAGCCTCCATCCCTGGCTCCCAACCCCTTGCTGTTCACACACACCCTGGCTCACCCAGCCCATGTTCCCAAGTGAGATAAACAAGGTAACTTTGTTGCAAATGAAGTCATTGTTAGCCCAGTGCTCCTTGTTAAATGTGTCACCCCCACCCTGTTAATCACCTCTTTTGTTCCCTTTCTACTATACCTTCGAGCGGAACCCCCTGGCTACCCCTGGTTACCCACATAGCAACCAAAGAAGCCAGGAGGAGGAGAAATCCAGCAGACATGCAAATAGAAGAGATGCAGTGCCAGCTGGGAGAAGAAATTATTACTCCGGACCAGAAAAACATTATTAGACCGAACCACCAAGACACATGGATGGACCATGCAAAGAGTGAGGCTGCCTCCTCCCAAAGCTGAGCGGTTTTCACCCCTCACCCTGACTCTTAGAGACGTTGCCCAGAGAGGGACTCCCCTAGAATTTCAGAGCCAACCAAGCCTTCGGGACAGGACGGGGCGGCCGTGAGGACCCCTGAGCCTGACTCTGCCTGCAATCCAAGTGACTGAGGCTGCTGCACACCTCCCCTCCAAGTTGCTTCTGAGAGCAGCCTGCAGCCAAGTGGACGAAGTTGCTGAACACCTCAACCTCCGAAATACTTTTGGGAGCAGCGGCGGCATGTGTTCGACCCGTCGGGCCCCCACCCTGAGCTGATCACAATAAAGGCTTTTAAAAGGAGAAAAATCTCCTGCCCTGTTTATAACACCAAGGATCAGAAAATAACCCTGGACTGCCACAGTTTCCAGCACCCGCCCTGAATCCCAGGCAGCCTGTTCCCAAGCAGCCAGAGACCTGAGGAAGCAGGGGATAAAACAGGAGCTGAGGAAGGTGGGGATCTGTAATTAAAGGCAAATTTGGGCCAGTGAGAAACAGAAAGAGTTGAAAGTGAGCTGGTCCTCAGATATGTGAAAGGAAAAGTATGGACATGGGGCTTTATGGACACAAGGCTCTCCTTACAGCCTCTTTCTCCAGGACCAGCTTGGAAGGACATGGAGGAAAGATTGTCCTAGAAAACAAGGCACAGAGCATTAGAACATTTATTTAAAAACACACACCAGAATCCCACTTACAGGAAGTACAGAAACTAAAGGTTATGTCTTGCTTCCCTAAGGCCCTGGAGTTGTGTTCCCTCTCCAGGCCAGAATTCCAACACACCTGGTCCCGAAGGGTGGAAGGAGTGGGCTGAAGACCTCAGTGGACCAGAAGGAGGGGCAGGAAGGACAAGCCATGAGAATTTCATGTATTGAGTGGACTCCCACCTCTGACATGGGGACAGAAGCTACAGTGATGCCACGGCTGGGTTGTTAACACACGGTCAGGGGTGGGTTTGCCAGGCTGCCCAGTTTTGGCAGCCCCCAGGACCTCTCCTGTCCCTGGTGTCTCTGCCATCTCCATGCAAATGGTCTCCACTGGGATGCTGCAAAGGGCTCTGGAGCAGTTTTCCCCTGAGGAGGAGCATCCTGGATGAGCCTACAGCAGAATCCTGTTCCCAAAGGAGCTGTGCATGACCCCTTTACCTGAAGCAGCAGTGTTCCATCCCTGCAGCCTTCTCCCAGTGGATAACTCTACCCCCTTCCATCTATCACTCCTGGCTTTCAGGCCGCTGTCAGAATCCTCCTGCAAAGGGACAATGGCAGCCCAGGGTCCCCATTCCCCCCAGAGAAAGGGGTCTGTGGAATGATCAATGGCTTTTCCCAGCTGGAGACAGAGGGCTGGCCACTGACCAGCTGCAGGAGGGCAGCTCTTTATTCTGCCCTGAGCTCTGGGTCAGAAGGGACCAAAGGCTTCCCAAAATCTCTCAGTCTGAGGCTTTCCATGAGAAACCTTCCTGCACAGCCTCCTCCTTTCTGGGGGCATCCCTTGGGATGGGCTGCTGGTGTCCAGCTGTGCCTGCTGGGTGCTAGTGCAGGTTCTCCTCCTTATTTGCAGACGTGTCTCTCCAGGCTGCGCTGGCAGCGCCTGCACACCACAGAGCAGCACCAGCGGTAGCGGCAGGGGCAGCGCTCCTGCACCTCCTCTGTATAGGTGTTGTAGCCACGGCCACAGCACAGCAGATCACAGCTATCACTGCCCACCGAGCTCCTGTTGCACGGCCTGCAGAGAGATGTGGCACCCGGGGACCCGCCCTCCCAGGCCCTGGCCTCTCCCAGACCTGGTGTGCTCAGAGCAGGAGGCAGCAGGATCATGGAATCATGGAATGGTTGGCTTGGAGGGGACCTTAAAGATCATCCTGTGCCACCCCCTGCCATGGGCAGGGACACCTTCTACTATCCCAGGTTGCTCCAAGCCCCATCCAGCCTGGCCTTGGACACTTCCAGGGATCCAGGGGCAGCCACAGCTTCTCTGGGCAGCCTGTGCCAGGGCTTCCCCACCCTCACAGGGAAAAATTCCTTCCCAATATCCCATCTAACCCTGGCAGCAGGAAGCCATTCCCCCTTGGCCTATCCCTCCATCCCTTGTCCCAAGTCCCTCTCCAGCTCTCCTGGAGCCCCTTTAGGCACTGGAAGGGGCTCTGAGATCTCCCTGGAGCCTTCTGTTCTCCAGGTGAACACCTCCAGCTCTCCTAGCCTGGCTCCAGAGCAGAGAGGCTCCAGCCCTCAGAGCATCTCCATGGCCAGACATGGACTTGTTGAACAAGTCTATGCCTGTCTTGGGTTGGGGGCCCCAGACCTGGATGCAGCAGTGCAGGTGGGGTCTCACAAGACAGGGATTCAGGGATCTGCTGCAAGCTCACCCCAGCCAATCCACATCAGCTTCCCAGGACACTCAAACCCAGCAGTACAGGCACTCCTGGGATCAGAGGCTGAGTTCTTCCCAGCTGGGAGTTTGGGGTGCAGTAGTCAGGAGAGCTGATGAGATAAACCAGATCCATCTCTGTTGCTGGCCTGGCATCCCCTTTCTTGGGGATCAGCTGCTTCCTGGTCCCCATGAGCCGATGGGTCATCTTGAGGGCTGCCAGGTACCTGGATTTGAGGTCAGAGGCGATTTCACCCAGGTCTGGCAGCCCTTTTCAGCAGGTCTTCACTGAGCAGGAGCCTGAAACCGCATGGCATTTACACCTGGTATCCAGGGAGTCACTGAGCACCTGCAGAGCACAGGGAAACAGGTGAGTTTTCTCTCTCCTGGTACCACCCCAGGGACTGACTCCCAAGGGCATCCATGAGAAGTTTCAAGGGATGAAAGAGCTCAGAGCTGAATATAATGGGGCAACTGGGGGCTCAGCCCTGCTTCAATCCCTTCTTGTGCTGGTTTGAAAGCAAAACCAGTGAGAGACTCCAAGTCAGAAATACAATTTAATAAGAGGAAAAGGAAAGAAGTAAAATAAAATAAATGCAATACCAAAAAAAACCACTGAAAGAGCCAGAATACAACCTGACACCCTGTTAGTTAGGGTGGTAGTAGCAGTCAAGATGAAATGGTCTTGTCGAAGCAGTGATCCCGTAGAAAGGTCTGGTAGCTCTTGTCCTCTGCAAATCCAGTGGGGTAAAGGCTCCCTGTGCTGTCCCAGATTATATCCAGGTGTTAGGGGTTAGACTTGTTTCTTTTTTTTTTTTTTTTTAGAATATTTTCCCAAGAGTTGCAAGGCAACTAATTGCTAGGTACTTATCAGTGCTCAGGTGAAACAAAGCATGGAGGCTAAGTAGAGGCTGGCACTTGGCTACACCCTTTGTCTCCAGGAGTTTCCCCCGGGGGGGGGGGGGAGAAAGACAGGGGCTGGGGGGCAGCTTCACTTTTAGTGTAGTCTGCGTCGGGAGAAGACGAGGCTGCCGTTGCTGCGTGAGTTTTTCACTGGCACCACCGGGATCTGATTCAGAAGAGAGCTACCATCATCTGCTCGTGTGCCCAGGAAAATCCTGATTTCTCCTTTTGCTGCTCTGCTGGAGCTAGCTCAGCCCTGTCCCACTGCCTCGGCGCTGCTTTAAAGCTGCTCTGCACCGCGGGCCCGCACTGGCCTCCCTGCCAGACATCCCTGCCCTCCAGTGACCACCGACAGAGCTCCGAACTTCATCCGATCCACCAGCCCGGGATCCCCCACCATTCCAGCTTAGTACCTTTTTTTAGAGTCCCCAGAGACCAGACTGCCCCGGGTTTTGTGAAACCAAGCTCCGTCAAAGCCCCTGGTTCTGTTTTCGCTATTAATTGCTGTAGTTGTTGTTGTTTGTTTTGCCTTGTTATACCTATTAGTAAAGAACTGTTATTCCTATCCCCATATCTCTGCCTGAGAGCCGTTTTAATTTTCTAAATTATAATAATTTGAGAGAAAGAGATTTGAATTATCCATTCCAAGAGAGGCCCTGCCTCTCTTTAGCAGATACCTGTCTTCTTTCAAAACCAAGACAGATTTTGGTGCCCAAACGTGGGGCTTGAGGGCATTGAGAGAACAAAGGGAATAACAGTTCTTAAGTGACCTGATTTCTTGTGCACTGGATATAGAAACCTTGATAGGTAACGCCATGTGGTCTAACTTATCGTGGTTCAGGTGGCATGTGGTTGTGGCTTTATTTTGCCCATTTGCAGGCCCTTACCTAAACATGGGCCCTATAACAAAAGCTACTGTGGCTGTTATCCAGTTTGTTTTATGGGCTGATAAGGTGAGGAATTCACTGATTTTTAACTTGCTCTAGACAGCAAGCACGTAGATATGTGGCCATCACACACTAAGTGGGTGTATTTGGAGTTACTTTAAGAATAGTACTTTCTGTGAGGAAATGAGAGTGGGGGAAGTTTTCCAGACCTTTAGCCAGTTCCTTATGCCTACTCCACCAGCTTTTGAAGAGTTCAAATTTCCTCTAGAAACTAACCAAATGTTGCTGATGATCCTAGCTTATTTAGCTTTCAAAGATAAGGTGAGGTCAATTTAGAGCACAGCACAGACTAAAGATATTGCTGTAGGGCCTGACACTGCCCCAGAGACTAGGGATACTGCTGTAAGGCATGATACTGCCCCAGAGGCTGGGAATGCTGCCATAGAGCCTGGGGCCAATGCCCCAGAGACTGGGGATGCTGGCCCATCGCCTGACCCTGCCCCGCAGCCCACCCCAGAAATGAACCACCTCGATTGAGTGGGGGTTCTAGTGAAAGAGATACGTGAGATGGGCCAGGTGCTGAAAGAATACACTTCCCCAGCTGGTGAGAAGCCCTCCCCTTGCCCTGAAAAGGGAGAATCCGATGGTGCAGCAGTAGAACCCACAGAGGTTACAACCGTCCAGGTTCCAGCTGAACCACAGGACCAGTCACAACCAGCTGCAGTTGCCCTGTCGGAACCCAGGACATCCTTCTGGTTGCCCTGGGTGATCTGAGACCCTGGCAAGGGGTCCAGAAACAAGCCACGAGAGTTCGATTAGAATAATGTTAATTTATCACCGGGTGTAGATGTAGAATTTAGGGGTTTAATGGAGGTTCAAGAAGGCAAGATGGAGGAATCTGGGCGTGTCCCTGTCCTTCTGCTTCTTCTTCTTGCCCTCCATCTTCTGCTGTGATGGTGGCACTTTTAGATTGGATTAGAGTAGTAATACACAGTTTAATAAAGGTGATGGGTATTGGTATGATATTGTAAACATAGAACACGTAGTACGTAGTATAAGAGATAGCGACCGCCCAGGAGGCATTCAGACAGCCTTGGGCAGCGGTGTAGGTGACACCTACGCCAGCTGAAGAGAAAATGTTTAGGTACACGATAGAATAAACAGCTCTGATAAGAAACTGACGCATCCTGACTCCTTCTTCTGGCACCGGGCTTGGGAAGAAAAGAAACATCCGCAATCTCGGAAGGCTATCAAGCCCACGAGATCCGAGATTTCTGGCGTCCCTGGGTGGGCGGCCTTCACCGGTGGGCCTTCATCAGTGGGCCTTCACCAGTGGGCCCGAACCGGTGGACCTTCATCAGTGGGCCTTCACCAGTGGGCAAAAGCTGCGTGGAAGGAACTGCAGCAGAAATCCCAGCCCCAGAAGACACAGAGCCAGAAGGTGAATCTCAGGAGAAGATAACATGACCTCTGCAGAGACATCGCTTTCAAATCCGACCCAGACAGAGGAGAACCCAAGGCGCCGGGCTTTTCCTCACCTGAGATCTGCGGGCCAGTGATCAGGACAACCCCCGGATCGGCTTTGAGAACGACACAGCCTGGCTTTAGGCTGTTGGTAAGAAAGGTTAAGATCTAGAACATTTGGGGACTTTATTCCCAAGAAGGCACATCCCCCACAGCTTAGCAGAGGGGAGGAAATTAGCCCAAGACCGGCGGGTGGGGCTAGCTACTTGCCAGCAGCCAGCAGCTAGCAGAAACTTCCATGAAAGCAGGGGGAGAGAAACAGTCAGGTTTTTCACCATCCCTGGAAATTCCACAGAGCCCTTCACCAGTCCCGGGAAAGCTCTCCTCCTCCCACACAGAGATACAGACAGAGGCGTGGGGGGAGGGGGCGGACGCAGCGCCAGGTGCGGGCGTGGAACGGAGGGGGACTGGTCTCGCACAGTAAAGTGCAGGAGGGGAGACAGGTCTTCAAACTGCTCGCCCAGAGGAGGCGAGGTTAGCTGCCTGCCAGCAGCGCGGGAGCAAGAATTCCTCACTACCAGAGGGGAAAAAAAACTTCTCTCAGTCAGAGGTGTTATAAATGGTCAGAGGCCAATTCAAAATAAAATAACAAAATTTATTTAACACAATTTCAACACCGAAATAAAGCCACAATAAAAAGAAACAACATCGATCGAATGCTGGGTGGACAGAGAGGCGGTACAAAAGTACCCTCCGAATTCTGCCACACTGCTATGTTTCAGCCCGTGGGTTTTATACAGTTTTTTTACCCTAAGGCTAAGCCTGTTGAAAGTCCAAATATGCTTTGTTTCCAAAAGAGTCCTGTCTGCATGAAGAGGTTCCTTGATGGTTTTTTTCCGAAGTTCATCTTGGGAGGGGTGATCTTGATCGTCCAGGATCTCCACCAAGATCGGTATCGGATGTTGAAGAGCTGTGAAGTGAGGGTCCACCCTTAATGGCCGGGCCATCTTCTTGCTCTGCCTTGTTGTTACAGTTGTAAATGTGTTTGGGAACTTTGGAATCTTGGAGACATTCTCGGGTAGCTTTTTATTAGTAGCTTAAATCCACACGAATTTATCTATTATACTTATTACAGTCCGCCACCTTTTTATTTACCCAAATAAATTCGTGTGTGTTGGATTGCCCTTCCTTAGTAATTGCCTTTGAGTCGTGGCATTCTACCCCTTTGTCTGATTCACAAAATTTAGTATTGAGTGTCATAAAAGAAATAATACCCTTTTCCCTTATCTTTGGGACAATCATAATGCTCTTGATACTTCAGGTTCTCTCTGGTGCCATGTTTAACTATAGTTCACATCTCTTCCTGAGGGTCAGCCTCTGTGGGCTCTTGGAGGGGGGTCCCCCTGTCCCTCGGCTCAGGACTACGAGGACTTTCCATCACAACATGCCTCTGCCTTTCCTTTCGCCCACGGGGTAGCAGCCCGCGGCGGGGTAATCCATCTTCTCGGCAGCAGGCATATGTTTCTGGAGTCCTGTCAGTCCGAGCTGCAAACCTTTTTTTAAAGGCACTCCACCGGGACAACCTGATTGTATCGGACCAGCAAGGTACTTTGATTGTCTTTCTGCACTCGACTTTGAGCACTTCAACTTTAGCGTCCATTTGCCCTTTTGTCCCCTTTTTATATATATAATACTATTCTGGAGAATCTACTTCTAGCAGACTCAAGTTAGTGGCAATTACTAAGAAATGGCTAGTCTCTTTTTGTTCTTTTTCTAAACAGTTGGTACATAATCCTTTTGGCCTACGCCCCCCTTTGCAGTGAACAACCCAAATCAATTTACAATATACACACTTGAAGTGAACAAAGGGAAAACATTCACAATCCGGTCTTTCACACCTTATCTGATCCCCCTCATTCATCGGTGTCGTTGCAACCTGACTTTCAGCTCTCCAGGTGATGAGGTCACTCTCCATTTCTGAGTAGTGTATTGTGAGTCCACCTTCTTCACTCTTGAAGCATGGGTCCACCCTTTTTCTGCCGTCCTAATTGCTGTATCTGTGGTGAGAAGAACAGTGAAGGGACCTTCCCAGTGAGGTGCTAGAGGTATATTTTTCCAGGTTTTTACTAAGACTTTATCACCCGGATTTATTTTGTGTATTGCAAACCCCAAAGGGGTACTTTGAGAAATGAGCCCTTGTTTTCGTAAATCTTGTAAATTCTTATTTATGGCAATTAGGTATGGTTGAATCTGGGTATCCTCTATTTGAGGGTGTCCCACAGGCATTCCATGTTTATAAGGCATTCCATAGAGCATTTCAAACGGTGACAACCCCGTTTTTGAATGAGGCATAGTTCTTATGTTCAAAAGAGCTAAAGGAAGACACTTCACCCAAGACATCTTTGTTTCTATCATTAATTTGGACAGTTGAGTCTTTAACGTTTGGTTCATTCTTTCCACTTGCCCAGAGCTTTGGGGGTGCCAAGGGGTGTGGTATTGCCATCGAATTCCTAGAGCTTCTGTAGTCTGTTTGATAATTTTGGAGGTGAAATGTGTTCCCTGATCAGAATCGATATGATCTATTATCCCATAGCGAGGGATAATTTCTTCTAGCAATACTTTTGATACTGTCTGGGCAGTAGCTCTTGCCTTAGGGAAGGCTTCTACCCAGTGAGTTAATTTGTCCACTATTACCAATAAAAATTTATATCTCCCCACCTTAGGTAAATCAGTGAAGTCCACTTGGATTCTTTCAAACGGGCGATAGGCAACTGGGCGTCCCCCTAAAGCTGTTTGTCTGTAGGTAGCTCGATTAATCCTCTGGCAAACCATACACCCATGCACCTCCTGTTTGGCTAATTCATAAATCCCCTTACATCTGAAGAATTTCAAAAATTGTTCTGCTAGAGCCTGGGCTCCCCAGTGCGTTTGCTGATGCAATCTTTTCAGAATTTTCCTAGTATATTCCTTTGATACCAACTCCCTTCCATCAGGTAATTTCCACCTCCCCTCCTCTAGTTTACCCCCTATCTTTTTAAACTCCTCGATTTCTTTCTGAGAGGGGCATGGGGGATATTCTTGAAGTTCTTCTCTCTCAGCCTCAGGGATACTTATTGTGAGCAATGCTGCCCTCTTTGCCTCTTTGTCAGCCAGATTATTTCCCCTGGTCTGGAATTGCATACCCACCTGATGTCCTCTGATGTGGACAATAGAGATTTCTTCGGGTCCCCTAATCGCCTCCAAAATTTGTTTTATTCTTTCCCCATGAATTAATCCCCGTCCTCGGGTGTTAATTAGACCTCTTTCTTCCCATATCTTACCAAAAGTGTGTGCAATTCCATAAGCATATTTTGAATCTGTAAAAATAGTGCCTCTCTTCCCTTTTAATCTCCTGAGTGCCCTTAGTACTGCATATAACTCACAGGCTTGGGCAGACCAGCTTGCATTCAGGGGTCCTGATTCTACCACTTCCCCTGATTTTCCATCTACTATGGCATATCCTGATTTTCTTTTACCTTCTAATACTCTCGCTGATCCATCTACAAACCATTTTTCTCCCTCTTCCAATTCTTCTTCTCCTAAGTCTGGTCTTACCTTGGTTTGCAGTTCTACCATTTCTGTACAGTCGTGAACAGTTTTTCCAGTGCTTCTCCGAACAGGAACTGAGCTGGATTCTGAGCAGCTGTTGTCTTGAGTTCTAAACCATGTGAGTGTACCAGGATAGCCTCATACTTTAGGAGTCTGGCGTCGGTGAGCTATTTATCTGCTTTTTGTTGCAGAATGCTCCTCACATTATGTGGTGAATAAACCACTAGGGGGGCCCCAAATGTTACCTTTTTGGCTTCTTCTACTAACAACGCTACAGCCACGATGGATTGTAGGCATGTGGGCCATCCTCTACTTACCGGATCCAAAAGTTTAGAGACATATCCTACAGGTTTTTTTGTCCCTGCCCAGTCCTGAGTTAGAACACCATAAGCAGTGTGATTGCTGACATCTACAAATAACTGAAACTGCCTTTTTACATCTGGCAAACTTAAAACAGGAGCAGTTATCAGTGCTTCTTTCAACCTCTTAAACTCAACTTCATCTTTTTCTGTCCATTTTACTCTATCTGTGTTTAGTCTTTCATAAAGAAATTTTACCTTTTCACTGTATCCTTCGATCCATTGTCTGCAATATCCCAACAATCCTAACAACTGTCTGATCTCCCTTTTTGTCCTGGGAGGGGGCAGCGCTACAATTCCAGCAACCCTCTCAGGGTCTAGTTTCTTCTTACCTTTTGAAATCCAGTGTCCAAGGTATCTTACTTCGGGTTCAACAAACTGTAATTTTGATTTTGAAACCTTTAATCCCTTTTCTGCTAGGAAATTCAGTAACAAAATTGTACATTCTCTTACTTGATCCTCCCTCTGGCCTGCTATCAGTAAGTCATCAACATATTGCAATAACTTGGCTCTTTCAACCGGTATGAATTGACTTAGTAATTGTTCAAGAGCCTGACCAAAAAGGTTAGGAGAATCTACAAATCCCTGAGGCAGAGATGTCCACCTAAGCTGCTGCTTTCTGTTTGTTTCAGGATCTTCCCATTGAAATGCAAAATAATCTCGGCTCCCTTCGGCCAGAGGGCACGCATAAAACGCATCTTTAAGATCAATTACACTGTAATAAACATCTTCTGGAGATACCCTATTCAGCAGGGTATAAGGATTGGCTACTACAGGGAACTTTGTTTTTGTTCTTTCATTCACTGCTCGGAGATCTTGAACTAACCTATAGCTTCCATCTGTCTTTTTTACTGCCAGGATGGGAGTGTTGTGCCTTGACATACAAGGCTCCAAAGTCTTTTTTTCAATTAGATTGTCAATTACTTGTTTTAGTCCCCTCCTCCCTTCCACTGATATGGGGTATTGTTTAATTCTAATAGGTTCCTCAGGCTTTTCTATTTCAATTGAAATTGGCTCTATTGCCAATCTCCCCACTTCTCCTTGAGAGCACCAAACCTTTTGATTAATTTTGTCTTCATCTTCAGTAGTCAGTTTGTATAGGCTTACTACTAATTGTGAATCTTTTACCATCAGATTTATCCCCAGTGCTATAATCATGTCTCTACCTAACAAATTATAGTCTGCTTCTTCTACCAGAAGCAAATTCCCTATGCAAAATTTACTATCTGATTCAATCTCTACATCTTTAATTATTGATACTCTGAATGGATCTCCCTTTGCCCCAACTATTGTTACTTTATCCTCACTTTTTAAACAGCCCTTGGGCAGTCTCTGTACTGTGCTTCTCTCTGCCCCTGTATCTACTAAAAATGTTACCACTTCTTTTTGGGGACCTATTTTTAGCTTTACCAAGGGCTCATTTGATGTTCTGGTCCCCAAAATAAAAAGCCCTTGACACCCCTAATCTTCCTGAAAAATTTTCTCATCATTTATTCTTTTTCTACAATCTCTTTTTAGGTGACCTTTCTTTTTGCAATAATAACACTCTGGGAGTTCTCCTCTTGGCCCTGGGTTCTTATTTGGCCGGTCCATTTTTCTCTGCGTTGTTCCTACCTGTTCCCAGCTCTTCTCTTGCTTTTGTACTTCTCTCACAGCTTCAACAAGAACTTTGGCCTGTATTTTTTTATTTTCCTCGTCTCTCCTCATGTATACCTTCTGAGCTTCCCTTAGTAATTCCTGTAAGTTCTTGTCTTGCCAGTTTTCTATTTTTTCTAATTTTTTTCTTATGTCCTCCCAAGACTTTGCAACAAATTGGGTTTTTAACAACACTTCTCCAATAGGGGAATTAGGGTCTGTTCCAGAATATACCTGTAGGCTTTTCCGGAGTCGGTCCAGCCAATCTGAGGGAGATTCATCTTTTCTTTGGCATTCCCCAAACACCCGACTAATATTTTGTCCCCTCGGCACCGCCTCCCGTATT
This sequence comes from Acrocephalus scirpaceus scirpaceus, assembly GCA_910950805.1. Classification (NCBI taxonomy): domain Eukaryota; kingdom Metazoa; phylum Chordata; class Aves; order Passeriformes; family Sylviidae; genus Acrocephalus; species Acrocephalus scirpaceus. The sequence goes on from OU383776.1 coordinate 76,273,377, forward strand.
CCCTGGATAATTATATTCCTGAGGTCTATCATGTTCCGTCTACCTTCCTCAGTCTGGGAACTCCATCCCGGGTTTTGGCTAGGCCATTTTAGGTCTCCGGGTGTACTTTGGGGGTTACGGCGATCCCAGTCTCGGATCCCAGCCTGTCGGATTAAATCTCTTTCTTCGGGGTTGAATAGTGTCCTTAAGATGGACATAAGGTCCTCAAAGGTGTATATGCTACTTCCCAGAAAGTCCTCTAGCCTTTCTGCTACTCCGAATGGGTCATCTAATAATCGCCCCATTTCTTTCTTAAAAGCTCTCACATCTCCTGTGTTAAGTGGAACATTTACGAATCTGATAACTCCGGGTGCGGTAGGGATTTCCCGTAAAGGGAAGAGGTTATGTTTGTCCTCCTCATTTTCACTCCCCCCTTCACTCATGAGCTTGGCCCTTCTCCGAGTCCTGCTAGCTGGAGGAGAACCCGCTGGAGCTGTTTTTCCGGCTCCCGTGGGCTGCGGGGGAACAAGTGGCTGAGAAATCGGGGCTTTTTCCCAGGGGGAAACTGCTTCTTGTGGCTGTGGGAAAGGCGGAGTATGCGAGGAGGCTTTCGGGACTTGTAGTTCTGCCGCTTGCGGGTACTGCGCCCCTGGAATTTGTGGAGACGGCGCTACCCATTTTGATGGTGCATCTAAAGGTATGGGAAGGAGTTCCTGATCTGGGGTTCTTTCTGGAGGCAGGGATAGGAGCGGGGCAGGCAGTTGGGGCGTTCCCCACAGATTAAAGGGAGGGAGGGATGTGGCTTGACCCGGTCCCATGAACTGAGCCCCCTGCAAAGGACCCAAGCCAGGCACAGGCTGGTTAACAGGTCCCGGAGGAACAAAGGGGGTTGCTGATACAAAGGGAGGGAGAAATTCTAGTGGATCCCATTCATCCTTTTTTTCTGAAGTTTCCCTCTGAGTTCTTAGTGCAAACAGTCCTGCTCTGGCTTCTAACCATACCTGAGCATACTCTCTTTCCTCGCAGGTTACTGATTTTTTTCTTTCTACATAGCTGCAAAGAATCCTACATATCCACTTTTCAAATGTGCCGAATATTGGCCAGATCACATGTTTTTTTATTTCCTTACCCCCCCAAACTTTGATACAGTAATAAGTCATTTTTTCCTTTGACTTACCTTTTAAAGAGGGGCACTTTTCCCAATGCTCTAAGATCCATCCCAGTGGACTTTCTGGTGGGATTTCGAAGGTACCTTTTCCTTTTCTGAGAGCATGCCTTTTCTCTGATTCTTTCTGATGTTTACTCTTTCCTTGCCCCATTTTTTTTTTAAAAAAAAAAACAAAAAACTTTACCTTTTGGTAATGGATCACAATACTAAATTCTTTCTTAGCCTTAGCTCTGGCTAAGAGCAGGGATCCTCTCCCTGACTGTTACAAATTGCAAACCGGGTCCCGAATCGTTCGGCTTACTTACCCGTCCGGCGAGCTGAACCGGGGGTCTGTTCGTCCGAGGAAAGAATCTTCGGTTTGCGTCCTGGGCTTACCAGCCCGTAGCAAAAAGAGTTTACCAATTTCCTGAACCCAAAAGGAACGTATCCTTCCTCTTTTTGCTTCCTGTGATCGATTCCCCCAGACTCCCCTGAATCTGGGCTTTGATGAGTGAACGAGCTTTCCCGATTCGCTTCCCCGTCAGCCGACCAAACCCCTCGCGGGAAATTTGGAAATGCGGCTTTTCAGGTCCACTCTCGTGTCGTGGCCAGGCCACGTCTCATTCACCCACTCAATCACACCCACTCAACCAGGCAGTACTTACAGCAATTTTCCTGCTTGGAGATCTTCGTGCACGGAGAATATTTTATGAGTGAAAAATTGTTGCCGCGGCTCCGAAAAGACCTTTCCCTGTCTTTTCCCGGGTTCTCTGCTATTCCTTGGATCCAGGACCTTTCCCTTTTTATTGTGGCGCTTTTATCTAATTTTTGGGTTCGTAATACAATAGGTGCGAAGGATTTTCCTGCTTTGCCGGGCCACCGAAAAACCGGCAGGGCGCCCCCCGTGCAAAGGGATTCCTCCGCAGCCAAATTGTATCCGAGTCACGGCACCAAATCTGTTATAAATGGTCAGAGGCCAATTCAAAATAAAATAACAAAATTTATTTAACACAATTTCAACACCGAAATAAAGCCACAATAAAAAGAAACAACATCGATCGAATGCTGGGTGGACAGAGAGGCGGTACAAAAGTACCCTCCGAATTCTGCCACACTGCTATGTTTCAGCCCGTGGGTTTTATACAGTTTTTTTACCCTAAGGCTAAGCCTGTTGAAAGTCCAAATATGCTTTGTTTCCAAAAGAGTCCTGTCTGCATGAAGAGGTTCCTTGATGGTTTTTTTCCGAAGTTCATCTTGGGAGGGGTGATCTTGATCGTCCAGGATCTCCACCAAGATCGGTATCGGATGTTGAAGAGCTGTGAAGTGAGGGTCCACCCTTAATGGCCGGGCCATCTTCTTGCTCTGCCTTGTTGTTACAGTTGTAAATGTGTTTGGGAACTTTGGAATCTTGGAGACATTCTCGGGTAGCTTTTTATTAGTAGCTTAAATCCACACGAATTTATCTATTATACTTATTACAGAGGGAAGGGGAACAAACGGGAATGCTTTTCGGTGCACAACGCGGTACCGCGGGAGGCAAAGCGAGGGGATTATCACCTCATCGCACAGGCACGGCACAAGCCCTAACAGGGTGGACACTGCTCGCGCCGGGTGCGGGCGTGGAGCGGGGGGGGGGACGAGCCCCGGCCGGGATTTAGGCGGGGCGGGTCCCAAACGTGATCAAAGGTCTTAGTCGCGGAGCAGGAGGGGGCGTCCCCTCACACACAGCTGCACTGGGGCGGCTGGAGGCGAGGTGTGGCCAGGCGAGAGCTCTGCGCCACCCCCTTCCCTCTGTGACATGCGGGAAGCGGCGCAGGGGGGAGCGGGGACGGGGGAAGCAGCTGCGGCGGTCACCGGAGTGCGCGGGGGAGCAGAGCCAGCGCGCGGGGGGGCGGCGACAGCACAGGCGGAACTGGCAGAGCAAGCGCAAGGGACAGAGACGGAGGTGGGGCGGTCCCAGCCTGGGCTCGGAGGAGCGGGGTTTGAGCCGACGGAGGCAGATGCTGGCTCGGAGCCAAGAGAGGTGGACACGGGGGCTGGACCAAGGCGGAGGCTCTCTTCTAGGCGCCTCCCACTTACAGCAAGCAAAGCAGCGGAGAGATCCAAAACTACTTTCAACCACATCGGAACGAAAGTTCAAACCACCACACCTGATCACACTGCGCTTCGGGTTTTCGTCCACACTTGAAAAGGACACAATTTCCCAATTATCCCTTTCAGCAGGAGGTAGCCATCCCACTCCCACATATTTTATAAGTATTCTCTACATGTCTATGCCTCGGCTACCTGCTGGGTTCATGGTGGTTTCAGCCATGGGTTTCCCTTCGGTGTGCTTCATAGGAATTGTATCTCCCCATGCCTCAGCCAGGAGGGGGAGGGGTGCCTGGAATGCTAGTAACCCTTGGATGGATTAGAAGGGGCTGCATTCTGATGAAATGTAGGAGTGCCTGGGATGTCAGTAACCCCTGGGTTAGAGGGGGCTGAATCTCGGCAAGAAAATACAGAGCAATTGAGAAAAGATTTATTATCATAATGGAGAGAAAAATAGAAGTGAGCTTTTAATGGGAGTCATTTGATATATTCACATGTGAATCAAGTTATATTTTAGTATTTTAATAATGTTAAGAGTAATTTCTGTATGGTTTAGTATAAGTTTGGGCCCTGTTGAGCATAAGTTAAGTTTAAGTTTCATTTATAAAGTTTAAGTTATAATAGATTTATATTCTATTAATTTAAAGTTTTTACATGTAAATTTTGTTAAGTTAGTGCAGTTTGGGATTCTTTTATCAAGGTTTGTTCATATCAAAGTGGGCGCTGTTTGGTTTTGAAATTGATCTAGATTTGTTAAAAGTATGCATGTCTAACTTGCAAAGTTTGATTGGGTTTTCTTAGAAATGGAACAGCTGCGACTGAAACACTGATAGACACCAGTTATTTGTGGATGGAAGAAGATGCAATTTGCTAAACCCTTGATTTCCAGAAAGGTTTTGTTGTTCATTAGTCTCTGCTAATGTTTTGTCTTCCATGGATGGCATGGAAGGATCTGTGACAATTTTACATCATGACTGTTATTGGTTGTAAGATGTTTTTGTGAATTTTTCTGCATTTTATCTTAAAGTCATATATAATAATTTAGAAAGGTATTATCTCAGCTTCTTAGGATGATTAGGACTGAGGTGTCGGTTCTTTGATGTAAGTTTGTTGAGTTTTCTATGAAGGGACATCACTTCAGTTTAAAGCCTGAGTCCTGGCCAAACTCTTGACTTTATTTGGACAGATGTTTTGCCAAATAAGCTCAGATGTTTTCTGCCTTGAAAGTAAACTCAAGTTGCTTTTGACTTGACAATTCGATCCGATAAAATGACAGCTGAACCAGTTTTGAAGTGGACCTGAGCACCTTGCCCGGGAAAGAGTGTTTAGGTCTTCCCTGAAAAGGGGGTTCCAAGAGCTGTTTGCAGACTCTGAGATGATGGAACAGTATTTAAAAAAAAAAAAAATTAATTAATAATCATTCAATTCCATACATATCATCATTGATAGCCATCAATCATATTATCATTCAAAGTATGTACTAGAAGTTTTCCTAGTTGTTGTCAACAAAGTCATGCATCTTTTGAGTACCAATGCACGTATGTAGTTTTTGTACTTCCAGGTATCAATACAAGGTAATCATAAAGATATATCCAGAAACAGGATGAACTGAAGGTACACTTTCTATTAACCTGGGGCAGAGGGGCTTGCTTGTGTTTTTGCAGATTTAAAACCCAGGTGAATTCCAGCAAAGAATGAGAAGAACATCTCAAACACAGAAACAAAAACACTGATCATTCTGCAAGCCAAGAAGAGAACACAGAGACATCAACTGCGCAGAAATGCCGGCTGATGTGAACGGCACAGAGATTCCAGCTTGCACCTGCTGTCACGTGCTTCAGCCGTGAAAGACTGTGGACTTTGGGACTTTAATATAGGACTCAGTAGGGCTTGTGATTTTTTTGCTCCTTGTGCCATGCCTTTTCCAGTGCATGTGATGGGCCATGAACAGGGCTGCAAAAGAGGTGGTTTTAGGGCAAAGAGAAGGGGGAGATGTCGGAACCCAGGACATCCCTCTGGGTGCCCTGGGTGATCTGAGACCCTGGCAAGGGGCCCAGAAACAAGCCACGAGAGTTCGATTAGAATAATGTTAATTTATCACCGGGTGTAGATGTAGAATTTAGGGGTTTAATGGAGGTTCAAGAAGGCAAGATGGAGGAATCTGGGCGTGTCCCTGTCCTTCTGCTTCTTCTTCTTGCCCTCCATCTTCTGCTGTGATGGTGGCACTTTTAGATTGGATTAGAGTAGTAATACACAGTTTAATAAAGGTGATGGGTATTGGTATGATATTGTAAACATAGAACACGTAGTACGTAGTATAAGAGATAGCGACCGCCCAGGAGGCATTCAGACAGCCTTGGGCAGCGGTGTAGGTGACACCTACGCCAGCTGAAGAGAAAATGTTTAGGTACACGATAGAATAAACAGCTCTGATAAGAAACTGACGCATCCTGACTCCTTCTTCTGGCACCGGGCTTGGGAAGAAAAGAAACATCCGCAATCTCGGAAGGCTATCAAGCCCACGAGATCCGAGATTGCCCCTGTAGAAACAAAGAAGTACAAGATGAAATCAGAGCACCCAGGTAATAAAGATAAGAAAAGAGGGCCCTCACAGCCCACAGGAGAACCAGAAGTTGAGATTATCACCGAGTCCCTGACTTATGAAAGCCTACGTAATCTGCAAAAAGATATTGCACGACGGAGACATGAAGCTTATACAACTTAGTTACTTCAGGTTTAAGACCTTATAAGTACAGGCATGCAACTAGATGGTGGTGAGGCAAGGAATTTGGGACCCTTGACCCAGGACTCAGGGGTGAATCAAGTATTTGTAAGAGAGCAAGGGCCCCTTCCCCTCTGGGAGCGACTTCTAATGAGTGTAAGGGAGAGGTTTGTCCACAGAGACAGAATGCAGGAGCACCATCATAGAAGTCATTAGAAGACCCTTGAGGAAAAGATCCAACAGCTGAGGGAAGTAGCAATATTAGAAGTACTCTTTAGGAGGGGTGGACAGCATGACAATGACCCTGACAAGGTCAGGTGCACAAGGCAGATGTTGTAGAACCTAGCAAGTAAAAGGCCATCTCAATACACCACCTTCATTGCAATGATCAATCCTGATAGCAACCGAGAGACAGTAAGTTCTGTCGCCAACAGGCTCAGAAATTATGAGAGCATGATCAGTAGCCCAATGCAGGCTCAAGTCTCTGCAGTAGTTAAGGAACTCAAAGAAGAGGTAATAAGAGAAGTGAGAGAAGAGGTGAGGGAGGAGATGAAGAAGAACAGTTCCCATGCGGCACTGGTGCGAGTCACAGGCCCCAGAGTCAGAGCCCAACGCCCTCCAGCTAGAGAGAGAGGGTACACCCCAAGGGCTGACCTGTAGTTTTTCTTGCGTGACCATGGAGAAGACATGGGAAGGTGGGATGGAAAACCCACTTCTGCCCTGGCAGCACGGGTGCGTGAGATCAAGGAGAGAAACACTAACCGAGGGGGTCCCACTAAAATGAAAGTAGCCTCAACCTCCCATAACCGAGCCACCAAGTATTATAGAAGTGAAGATAATATGTCAGATCCCCTTGAAAGAACCTCTACAATGTATGCCCAAGAAGAGAATAATAAGCAGTGCTAGAAGGGCCCTGCCTCTAGCCAAGAAGAGGCACGGGAAAACCGAGTCTTTTAGACTGTGTAGATTCGATGGCCTGGCACATCAGAGCCACAGAAATATGAAGCTTTAGTAGATACTAGTACGCAGTGTACCCTGATGCCATCAGGACATGTGAGAGCAGAACCTATTTCCATTGCTAGAGTGACAGGGGGATCACAGCAACTGACTCTAGTAGAAGCCGAAGTGAGCCTGACCAGGAAGGAGTGGCAGAAACATCTGATTGCAACCGGCCCAAAGGCCCCATGTATTCTGAGCATTGACTTCCTCAGGAGTAAGTATTACAAAGACCCTAAGAGACTCAGATAGGCTTTTAGAATAGCTGCTGTAGAGGCAGAAGGCGTCAAGAAATTGAACACCTTGCCTAGACTGTCAGAGAACCCATCTGCAGTAAGACACCTGAAAGTAGAAGAACAACGAGTACCAGTTGCCACCTCGACGGTGCAGCGCCGGCAGTATCAGACCAATCGAGATGCCGTGATCCCCATCCACAAGATGATCCGAGAGCTAGAGAGCCAAAAAGTTGTCAGCAAAACCCACTCACCCTTCAACAGCCCCATCTAGCCTGTGCGCAAGTCTGATAGAGAATAGAGACTGACTGTAGACTATCGTGCCTTGAATGAAGTGACTCCGCCACTGAGCGCTGCTGTGCCAGACATGCTGGAACTCCAGTACGAGCTGGAGTCCAAGGCAGCGAAGTAGTACGCCACTATTGACATTGCTAATGCATTTTTCTCCATTCCTCTAGCTGCAGAGTGCAGGCCTCAGTTTGCGTTCACATAGAGGGGCATGTAGTACACCTAGAACCGACTGCCCCAGGAGTAGAAGCACAGTCCCACCATCTGCCATAGACTGGTCCAGGCTGCACTAGAAAAGAGAGAAGCTCCAGAACATCTGCAGTACATCGATGACATCATTGTGTAGGAGAACACAGCAAGAGAAGTGTTTGAGAAAGGAGAGAAGATCATCCAGATTCTCCTAGAAGCCGGCTTTGCCATCAAGAAGAGCAAGGTCAAAGGACCTGCCCGAAAGATCCAGTTCTTAAGGGTAAAGTAGCAAGATAGACGTCGCCAAATACCCACAGAAGTAATCAACAAGATCACCGCAATGTCTCCACCGACCAGCAAGAAGGATACACAAGCTTTCCTAAGTGCCATAGGCTTTTAGAGAATGCACATTCCCGAGTACAGCCAGATTGTGAGCCCTCTCTACCTAGTTACCCGCAAGAAGAATGATTTCCACTGAGGCCCTGAACAGCAGCAAGCCTTTGCCCAGATCAAGCAAGAGATTGCTCATTCGGTAGCCCTTAGCCCAGTGAAGACGAGACCAGAAGTAAAGAACGTGCTCTACTCAGCAGCTGGGAACAATGGCCTGTCCTAGAGCCTATAGCAGAAAGTGCCGAGTGAGACTCGAGGCTGACCACTGAGATTCTAGAGCCAAAGCTACAGAAAGTCTGAAGCCAACTACACTCCCACAGAGAAAGAAATCTTAGCAGCCTATGAAAGAGTTCAAGCTGCCTCAGAAGTGATTAGCACAGAAGCACAACTCCTCCTGGCACCCCGACTGCCTGTGCTAGGGTGGATGTTTAAAGGAAAAGTTCCCTCTACCCACCGACGCCACATAGAGCAAATAGATTGCCCTCATCACACAGCGTGCCCGTATTAGAAACCCAAACCGCCCTGAGATTTTAAAAGTTATTACCAACTAGCCAGAAAGTGAAAGTTTTAGTCTCATAGACGAAGAAGAGCAAGCACAAGTGACACGAGCTAAAAAAGCACCACCGTACAACCAACTGCCAGCAGAAGAGACACAGTACGCTCTTTTCACTGATAGTTCCTGTTGCATTGTAAGCATGAACCAGAAATAGAAGGCAGCCGTATAGAGCCCCACATGACAAGTTGCACAAGCCACTGAAAGAGAAAGTGAGTCGAGTCAACTTGCTGAACTCAAAGCCATTCAGTTAGCCCTAGACATTGCTGAAAGAGAGAAGTAGCCAAAGCTCTACCTCTACACTGATTCATAGATAGTGGCCAATGCTCTGTGGGGTTAGCTAGAAAAGTAGAAAAAGGCCAACTGGCAGCGTCAGAGAAAACCAATCTAAGCTGCTGATGAGTAGAAAGGCATTGCCACTCAGGTAGAGAAGCTACCTGTGAAAGTCCGCCATGTAGATGCCCATGTCCCCAAGAGCAGAGCTAATGAAGAGCACCAAAACAATGAGCAAGTAGATCAGGCTGCCAAGATAGAAGTATCAAAGATAGACTTAGACTAGCAGCACAAGAGAGAGCTGTTCCTAGCTCGATAAGCCCATGATGCTTCAAGACATCAAGGCAGAGATGCCACCTATAAGTAGGCACGAGACCGAGGAGTAGGTCTAACCATAGACAGTATTTCCCAGGTTATCCATGACTGTGAGACATGCGCTGCGATCAAGCAGGCCAAGCAAGTGAAGCCCCTATAGTATGAGAGACGATAGTCTAAATATAATATGAAGAAGCCTGGCAGATTGACTACATCACCCTTCCCCAGACCCGCCAAGGCAAGCGCTATGTGCTGACCATAGTAGAAGCCACCACTAGATAGCTAGAGACCTACCCTGTGCCCCATGCTACTGCCCAGAATACCATCCTAAGCCTTGAAAAACAAGTCCTTTAGAGACATGGCACCCCTGAGAGAATTGAGTCAGACAATAAGACCCATTTCAAGAACAGCCTTGTAAACACGTAGGCTAGAGAATATAGCATCGAATAGATATATCACATCCCTTATCATGCACCAGCTGCCAAGAAAGTTGAACGATGCAATAGCCTGCTTAAAACCACCTTGAAAGCACTGAGTAAGAGGTCTTTCAAGAACTGAGAGATTAATTTAGCAAAGGCCACATAGTTAGTGAACACCAGAAGTTCCACCAACAGAGCAGGCCCTGCCCAGTCTGAGCCCCTGAGAACAATAGATAAAGTTCCAGTAGTACACATGAGAAGTATGCTGAGAAAAACTGTTTAAGTTAAATCTGCTTCCAGCAAAGACAATCCCATCCGTGGGGTTGTCTTCGCTCAGGGACCAGGTTGCACTTAGTGAGTAATGCAAAAAGATAGACAGACCCGATGCATACCTCAAGGAGACCTTGTTTTAGGGTGAACTACCCATGCCACTGTATCTGTACCCATATCTGCATGTATATATGTATATAATTAAAGTAGTGCATGTATGTATATAGTTTAGAAGTTTAAATTCAATGTAATATGTTAGTATGGGAAAAAATTCGGAGTAGATTAATGTTAGGGGTTAGACTTGTTTCTTTTTTTTTTTTAGAATATTTTCCCAAGAGTTGCAAGGCAACTAATTGCTAGGTACTTATCAGTGCTCAGGTGAAACAAAGCATGGAGGCTAAGTAGAGGCTGGCACTTGGCTACACCCTTTGTCTCCAGGAGTTTCCCCCCGGGGGGGGGGGGCGGAGAAAGACGGGCTGGAAGGCAGCTTCACTTTTAGTGTAGTCTGCGTCGGGAGAAGACGAGGCTGCCGTTGCTGCGTGAGTTTTTCACTGGCACCACCGGGATCTGATTCAGAAGAGAGCTACCATCATCTGCTCGTGTGCCCAGGAAATCCTGATCTCTCCTTTTGCTGCCCTGTTGGAGCTAGCTCAGCCCTGTCCCACTGCCTCGGCGCTGCTTTAAAGCTGCTCTGCACCGCGGGCCCGCACTGGCCTCCCTGCCAGACATCCCTGCCCTCCAGTGACCACCGACAGAGCTCCGAACTTCATCCGATCCACCAGCCCGGGATCCCCCACCATTCCAGCTTAGTACCTTTTTTTAGAGTCCCCAGAGACCAGACTGCCCCGGGTTTTGTGAAACCAAGCTCCGTCAAAGCCCCTGGTTCTGTTTTCGCTATTAATTGCTGTAGTTGTTGTTGTTTGTTTTGCCTTGTTATACCTATTAGTAAAGAACTGTTATTCCTATCCCCATATCTCTGCCTGAGAGCCGTTTTAATTTTCTAAATTATAATAATTTGAGAGAAAGAGATTTGAATTATCCATTCCAAGAGAGGCCCTGCCTCTCTTTAGCAGATACCTGTCTTCTTTCAAAACCAAGACACCAGGTGGGAATGCTTGGCTCCTCCCCCTGGGTGGAGCATCTCACAATGGGATGATCTCATTCTATGAGTCATGCAGTGGGTCCTTGATGGCCCATTAAACAGAGATAGCTCCTGGAGGGAGCTATCCATGAGTCATGCAGCAAGGCATTGTTGGGCCCATTAACAGAAGATAAGGGAAACACTTCCCCATCTGGTTTCAACAGCTCATGAAGATGGGGATAAAATACATACTTTGGGTACATCTTACATTGTAACCTAGGACACTTCTGATAAGAACCTGATCCTTGGGGAACTTCCCAGGGAAGCTGGCAGCAGGGCTGGAGGCTTCCCAAGCCTCACCTGAGGAACAGGAGTGGACAGAAGCACAAAGACCGGATGGGCTGGGGAGCCCAGCTGGAGCGGGACAGGACGAGCTGTTTCCAGTGAGAAGGGTGGAAAGAAGCACTGGGAGTACTGGTGTGAAATATCAGATTACTGGAAATACTGGTGTGAAGCGTCAGATGTGCTGGTTGTGGAAAGGGTATGGGATATCTGGGGGTGGGCAGCAGAGTGTGTGAGAGGGTGTCTGCTAACACACTTTTTAACCATTTTGTTGCCTCCTGATGTTCAGGATGTTATAAATATGTAGTTTAATTTGAGTTTTTTTACTGCTATAATTATATGGTTTGATTTAAATAAAGTGTGCTAAAAGGTACCCCCTTGTACAGAAACCAGCAAGGGGGGGTAGGTAACTGGCCTGCCAATAAAACAATAGACCTGTATTCTCTATATCAATGAGGGGTGGACCATGCTAAAGGGGCGCCAGATAACGATCACTAAGGCCCATCAGAACTGATTCAGCTCTCAGAAAATCAGATCACTCCATCTGACACTCACCCAAACCAAGACATGTTCGTCTAGCAGGAGCTTCAGGAATAATTCATAGACAGATCCGGAGATGTGACCAGATTTCCTGGAATTCTATTCTACTCTCACTCCAGGTAGACGGAAATCCTATCTGCATATTCAGACTGGACAGAAAACTAGCCTCAGGGCCTAAAAACCTTATAAAAACTAACCTTCGAGAGATGGTTGGTGTGAACTATGGGGGACCCAGTGCGATAGAGGCTGGGATCTTAGTTCGCCCGGCAGCTCAAAACCCAGGCTCAGAGATGCCGTTTGATTGTGGGACTTGTCTCTTTTCGATCTCATTTTGTCATTTTCCAATAAACCTCTAAAACGGAATATTGGAGAACTGTAGTTTAAAACAAGGACATCCCAAAAACCTGGCTAGCGTCTGCTGCCTTAAATTAGGGACCTCTGCTCCTGCTGCGAGGGGTGCTGGGCTCCATCTATCCCAGTGCGCTTGGACCCACTGTATCACCCCTAGGCAGCCCGGGGAGGGGCTCAGCCCCAGTGTGTGACCCATTACAGGGTCCCAGGGGGCTCACACACTCCATCCCAGACCGCAGCAGCCCTGGTGGGCTCCGTATCCCCAATCCCAACCTGCAGAGCCCGGGAGTCCCGCACCCACCGCCCGTCCCACGGCTCCGTTGTGCCGGTTCACGGCACTGAGCCCGGGTGTGCCGCCGCTGCCAGCTCTGGCGGAGCCGTCGGTGAAGGCGGCTCCGAGCTGGAGGCCGTGGCTCAGGTTGTCCCCACAGCCGCCCCAGCGGGAGACGGGCATGGGGGGCTCGGAGGGGCCGGGGCCGCAGGAGCACATCAGGAGCTCTCCAGAGGCGCAGGAGTGGGCGATGCCCCGGGCCACGGCCGCCGCTGCCAGGGCATGCACGAAGGCGGCTTCCCGTGTTCCTGCGGAGAAAACAGGGATATTTCCTCCCTCCCTGCCCAGCCAGATTCTCCTCTCACACATCTCGCAGTGCAAGGAGTTTCTGTATTCCGTCTTGCAGCGGGATAAACCCGAGCCTTCTCAATTTTTGTGCTTTAACCTGTGCCCCCTGTATTACACTGCCCGTATCCAGCCTGCATCCCCACTTCTTCTCCCGCTTTTTTTGGAGCTGTTTGAAATGGAAGCTACTGTCTCTCACCTCCCCCAGACGGAACTTGCGCAGGATTAACACTGTGCAAAGGCAGGATATTTACTCCAAAACAGAAACCCAAGGCAGAGGCGACCCCGGAAGGCACTGCCAGCCCGGGATGCTCCTGGGGCAGAGCCGCAGCAGCGCCTCGGCGGTAGGAGCATCCCTTACCTGTGAGCAGGTCGGGGCCGAAGCTGGGGGCGCGCTGGATGGAGGAGCAGTTCCACCTCATGTCTGCAAAGCTCTGCTGGCACAGCTCCTGCGTCCGGCGGGCAGCGCGGACGATGCTGGGCATCACCTCCAGGTGCCGGCGGCACAGCTGCAGCTGCTCCGGCGCCAGCAGCCAGCAGTGCTGGCTCTCGTTCCAGGACACCCCGCTGCCTGCCAGCCCGCTGTGGGGAGAGGTGAGGGTCACTGGGAGAGCCACAGTGCCCCGAGGGACCGCCAAGAGGGGAAGGAGAGATCCCCACTCACAGCCACTGGATGGCTGTGGACAGTCCCAGCTGGCACAGCAGCGCGGTGGCAGCGGCGGAGGGGCGGCCCATGGCTGGGAATGGGGCTGGGATGGGGACTGGGAGATGGGATGGGGATGGGGCAGGGACTGGGATGGGGCCGGGGCCGCTCGGCCCCATCACCCCTTTTATAGCAGCGGTGGTGGCGGGTCCTGCCCCCCGGGGAGGGGAACAAAGGCGGTTTCGGTGCCATTCACAGGGTTAGGGACAAGGAGGGGCTGGAGGGAGGTCCAGCTGTCATTAGCAGTGGCTGTCCCCAAACAGCACCTGAGAGGGGGTTGAGGGATGAGCCACTGCAGGATGTTCCCCCCAGCACTGCCAAGGCCACCACTGACCATGTCCCCAAAGTGCCACATTCACATGGATTTTAAATCACTGCTGGGATATGACTCCACCACTGCCCCGGGCAGCCCTTTCCATGAGAAATTTTCCCTAATATCCAGGTAAAACCTTCCCTGGCACAGCTGGAGGCTGTGTCCTCCTGTCCTGTCCCTTGTACCCTGGGAACAGAGACTGACCGACACCCCCCCCACCCCCCCCACAGCAGCACCCTCCTTTGAGGTCAGCACAGGTTCATAATTTGTTTTTTTTTCTTATTTTCTTTACAGAAAGCTTGAAAAAGGACATTTTCCTTGACCAAGGGGAGTGCACATTCCTGAGCTGGCACAGGCACCAGCCCTGAAGTGCCAGCAGGGGCTGTCCAAGGTGCCATGGCAGGGCACCACGGCTGGCACGTGCCTGTCACAAGGTGCATTTCTTGGGATCTCTCCCTCCTACAAGTACAAAACCAGAAGTGTTGCTTGGAGCCAGTGAGGAACCAGGTAGGCCAGGATTTTCCCACAGTGGGAGGTGACATTTGACACAAGCCCAGCTGACCCCAGGTTTTGGAAAGGGTCACAGGTCGAAACCCACTTTTTAGGCTTTCATTTCTCCCTGGCTGTGCTACTTCTCCTCTCTCTGGAAGGTGCTTTTCCTTGACAGAACCAAACTGGGGGTTGGTTTTCATCCCCCTGTGACCTCTCACCTTGACAGGACATGCCTGGATGGTTGATCATTGTCCCCTCATGACCTTCCTTTCACTTGGGATCACATGCACTAAAACCAGGACACACAGCTTGAGTCATTGTCCTTCCCAAACTATTCCCTTGGGATGCAAAGGCCACGGCTCATTGTGCTGGAGCAGTGGCCCTTGAGGAAGGGTCCCAGGTCACTCTCGAATCCCAACAAGGGGATTGGTTAAAGGGCAGAGAGAAAAGGAGGAACACAGGGATAATCCATTTATATTCCCTAAACACCAAACCTGGTGTTTTGGATTCTGTCCCTTGTGGCTTCCAGCTAAACTCCTCCTCAGGGTGTGGATGGTGTCTTGTTTTGGGACTTGGAGGATCTCCAGAGGGTTTCCAGGACAGCACTGGTGTTGGATGACAGCTGGGAAGGCATCTGAGTTCCCAGGGGCTTCTGAAGCCATGAGAATGGTCAGGAGAAGCTGCTGGAGAGCAGGAATGCAGAGAGGAACCACTCCAGGATGGGCTGGCAGGAGGGAATTCCCTTCACAGGTGATGGGAGCTGTGATCAGCACAAGAACAGTGGGGCTTTATCCCACCCCATCCCTTCCTTTGGGATGGGAATTCACCCTGGGAACTGGGCAAGGGAAGCAGGGCCAGAACAGAGAACTGCACCGCTGTCACAGCCTGCCACCTCCCACCAGAGGTATTTTTACCAATCCCTCTTCACAGGAAAGTTTTGCAATGACTGAGCAGTAGGAAAACCACAAACCCTTCCTTTTAAAGCAAAGCCAGCCCTCTTTTGAACGTAAATTCCTCTTTTTAGCTCAATCCTTGGAACAACCAAGGAGGGTGAGTGCTTAAAATACCCCTTCCTTCCCTTTCCAAGCTGGGCTGGCTCTGTGGGAAGGAGGGAGGCAGAAGGGGATTCCCAGCCCAGGAGAGGCTTCCCTTCCCCAGCTGGGGCTTCAATGGCGTGGGGGAGACCAAAGGAGCTGGGGGAACATTGGGAAAGGTCCCCCCCCCAGCCTGGTGTTGGCCACCCTGAGGACACAGGGAGGGGACATGTCCAGGAGGGGCTAAAGAGGCAGAGCTGATGCTGGGTCAGAGCTCCTGGGATGAGGCTTTAGTGGAGGAACAGCAAAGAGTTGTCCTGGAGGGCCAAAGGTTGGTGTTCCTTGCTCCTGGGACTCAGATAGGGGCCAAAGCAAACACCTGTGAGTGGTTTATGACACGTGTGAGCACACGGGGTCCCCATGCACTGTCTCAGCTCCCAATGGCCCCTGCCACCAAAGTGTCCCCTCAGGCCCCGGTGACCTCGGTTCCCCACCCCTCCCTCACCTACCGACCAACCCTGTGAGGAGTCACATCCCTTTGTGTGGAGGCTGTGCCAGTGATGCAGGGGGTGGTGGCACATGGTCATGTGGCACTGACGTTCCAGCTCCTGCCACAGCCCAGGAGCCAGGATGAGATTCCTGCTGCTGGTGGACACTGGGAGCATCTCATCCCCTCTAGAGGCTGGGGACAGTGGGATGGTCACCCTGGGTGGCAGGAGCCCTTCCTGACATGGAGCTCAGCTTTCCTTTAGGGAAACCATCCCCTTTCCCCTTTCCAGAGAGCATGGGACAAGTACCGAGAACAGGCTAGGAGTGGCAGGGACCTGATCCTGCAGAGCCACCTCCCAGTGTCACCTGTCCCCACAGCATCCCAAATCTGGGAGCAGGGTGTCTTGGTTTAGGGTAAATTTCTCTGAATGGGGTTCCTTTGGAAAGCAAACTCAAATGGTCTCTCCCCCACAACCGGTCTGGGAAAAAGAACTTCCTCAGAGAAAAGTGGAAAAAACTATTTATTTAACAAACAAAGTGCCCACAAGCATAAAGAATGAATAATTTGAAACAATAAAACCTTTAATTGCTCTGAAGTGAGATGGTAAACTCAGAAAGTCCCTGCTGTGGGTAGCTCAGCTCTCAGTCTCCTATCAGGCCTCCGGAGATCCAGGCCCCGGTGGGCCGCAGGTGCGAGCTCCTGGTGCTCCTCTGGGTTTTTCAGTCCAGAGCAGGTTTAAACAGTCTCAAGAAAAAGGAAAAAAAACCAGTCCAGGTAACTTCTCTGCCCTAGCTAGCTAAAACTTACTAAAAGCACAGGAGATCTCTGTCTGCAGTCTGTCTGAGACTCAGTCGAGCACACGCAGTCCGGAGAAGAGAAGAATGCGTAGGAGTCAGGCAGTTTCTCAAAACAAACTGCGCTTCTTCTTTCCCTGTTTCGCTCTCAGAATCAGTCTTAAAGGTACAGAACACAATATATAGAGCAGACGATTGGGGATACAAGCATCATAAAGTCACCCTAGGACACAGGGACAGCAGATCTGCATCTGCTGTGAGGATACAACAGAGGGTGACACTTCCCTGTGACAGAGCTGCCTTGTGCCCACGGCAGTGTCTCTGTGCAGGCAGCCCAGGCACAGCTGGGAGGGAGGATCCCACTGCAGAACAGGTGGCAGCATCTGTCTCCCCCAGCCCGGGGAGGTGATGCTGCAGAGGCAGTGCAGGGCTCTACAAGGCAGAGGGGACCCGGGGCAACACGTTCCACATCTGCCACACCCCGAGGCACCTCGGCATGGAGGTCCCAGCCTGGCCAGAGCACCTGGAGAGGAGGAAAAAGTGGCATGAACGACACGCCCGGCCTCCCCTCCCGGGCTGGGAAAAGCTGCCAGGGGAGCTGTGCCAGTCACTGAGTTGTGGCAGGGAGGGATAATGGGAAGCAGCCCTAAGGATGGGAGGGACATAGGGCAGTGTCTTGGAGGTGCCACCAGCCTCTTGTCCCATCCCAAAGCCACAGAGAAAGCACCACATTCACCAGGAGCACATCCCAGGCAGCCAGGACACCGAGGATGGGCCTCGATGAGATCAAAAGGATTCAGGAATGGGCACTGCAGCAATATCAGGGAAAAGAAATGGTACCTCCAGCAGCCCTCTGGAAGGGGATTTACCTTCAGCTGGGTGAAAGGACTCATTATCTTCCTCATCAGGATTGGGGAGATTTAGGTTAATTTAGGCTCTGTCTGAACACGGAGGAGGAGAAATGCTCTCCTCTCCTCACTCTGCCCGGCTGGGGTGGCCTGAGGAGAGAGATCTTCCAGGCACTTCCCAGGAGATCCTTCAGCTCCTGCAGCAGATAAAGCTCTGGATCATGAAAAAAAGAAAAAAGGAGAGGGAAAAAAAGAAGAAGAAGAAGGGGAAAAGCAAAACTGCTGTAATTGAAGTGGGTTGAGGGAAGGTAATTTCCGCCTGGGTTTGTGAAACAGCTTGGTGGAAATTTTTGATAAAAATCTATTCTTCTTTGAAAATGCAGATCCAGGAAAATGTGAAGGCTTTCCACTGGAAAGAATGAGTTTTGCTGGATTTCTCAACCAGTTCTCTAGAAAATTTGTCAATGGTCACAACATTTTAATCACTGCTGCTTTTTTTGTCAGACCAAAATTTACACTCCTGCTGCCTTCCAGCCTGACATGAAAATGCAACATTTTTGGCATTGCTGTTTTATTTGTTCAAAATTTAATATTCTACAGACCTTTTGCCCTCCTTTTGGATCAAGAAAACACTGAAAATGCCAAGACATGCCTGGGATAGGAAAACCATTTCCCCTAAAGCACGGGAAGCTCTGGATGAGGAGCAGAGCAGAACTCAGGACAGACCTCAGGTTTCTCTTGGCCTCATGCTGGTTCTGGGGACACAAATGTGGTTTGGTGCCACCTCATTGTCCCCTGGGCCAGCACAGGTTCACCCCACGTCCTGCTCCTGGCCAAGCTGTTCCTGGGGCTGGAAGGAGACATTGCCCTCTGACTCAGTTCTTGGCAAATCCATGAGACCACAATCTGGAATCCCATTTTTCTTTGAGTCAGGAAAGCACACGGATATCATTAATGGTGATAACCTAACACCATTACCCTGGCTCATTTTCCACACCTTCACAGCCCCTCCTTAGCCTGGGAAGTTCTCCTTCTTCCCCCCTCACCCTGGGCTTTACAGAATCCTTAGGGTTGGAAAAATCCTCTGAGATCAAGTCCAGTTATATTAAAATTCCAGCTTTTTCTGTGGGGCAAAACCAGCCCCAGGATTCTCTCCTCCCTCTATTTTTAGTGCATTTTCCAGCAGATGTTTCAATCCCCAGAGAAACTTCAGGATCAGCAGCTGCTGTCCCCAAGTGCCACTGCCCTGAAGGGGTCAACCCCCGCCAGCTGCTGCTCCTCGGGGACGACACTGGATAAACACGGCTGGGGACACTCAGGATGCCCGAGGCAGCGCCTGGCACCGAGTGCCGGCAGCACATGGTGTCCCTGAGCACCCGGTGGTACGTGGTGTCCCTGCCCGTCCCCAGCTCCCAGCTTAACGCGAGGAAGATGCTGGTGGGAGCAGCAGCACAAAACCAGGACATCTGGTGACACGAGTGAGAAGCACAGCCTGGGAAAGGGTAAAACGAGGAGCAGAGGCCACAAAAATGCACCAGGAACACCCAGTGAAGGCACTTTGGGCCCTGAAGTGTCCCTGCAATGTCACTGAGCACTGGGGCTGGAGGTTGGCACGGCATCGGGGATGTGCTAAGCTCACCCACCTGCTGTCCCAGCATTTGGTGGGCACTGGAAAAGCAAATCCCCGCCCCAAGGACAGTCTGAACTCACTTGTGGACACTGCAAAAGCAGGTCCCTGCCCCAGGGAGCTCAGGTGTCACCCAAGGACAGGGGACAGTGCTGGGGAGAAGCCCCAGGTGGGCACAGCAGCTCCTGGGACACTCCATGCCCAGAGCCCAGCTGGCCATGGCTCCCCAGGGACATCAGCTGGGGACAGCACTGGGGATGGAGCCAGGAAGCACTGGGATGGGAGAGGACAAGGGTTGTGGTGGCTATGGCATGGGGACTTTTGTGACCCGAGAGGGACATGGGAACAGGAGCTCCAAGGGGAAGGGGGTGTGTGGGAGCAGGAGATCCAGCAAACAGCAGCCCTGGAGCTGGAGGCTGGGTTTCCTCCTGTCCCCAAGGTCCTGCAGGATGGTGACACACAGTGACAGGCTCCTCTGCCATAGCCACTTGCTGTGACAGGGCACAGAGCTCTGCATCAGAGGGAAACTGAAGCAGGGGTGGAAATGTGGGGGCCACCAAAGTCACCAGGGGTCCTGGAGCTGTATGCCCAGCAAAGGAGAGGAAGCTGAAGTCCTGACATATTTTACACCAAAAATGCCCTTTTTGCTTCCCAGTAAAACCATGATAAGGTTGAAAGAAAAAAAAAAAAAAGGAAGAAAATGAAGCAATTGGGATTTTAAATAACTTCCAAGCCCTTTTGTTCCTACAGTTCCAACCCACCAGGTGAGTGGAGGTGACTGGGTCCAGCTGGGGACTTCCAAGGTGGAACCAAATGGATGTGAAATATTAAAGGTTTCACTGCAGCCTCAGTTTCATACTTACTAGAGCTGGCCCAGCCCTTCAGGTGCTCCCACTGTGCCCTGGAAAGCTGGACAGGTCATTCAAGGGAGACATGGACACCACCACACAGTGACAATCCCACTCAACACCTCCTCCTGCTGCCTTCCTGAGCTGGGGTCTGAGCCCCTGGATCATCCCTGGCTTTAGGGGGTGCTCAGAGGGTGCCAAATCCATCCAGGACCATGACTTGGGCAGCACTTACCTCATGCTGGGACCAGCTGTCTCTGCCACTGTCACCTCGGAGGTCCTGGCACTGAGGGTGGGACATCTTGTGCCAGCCAGAGACAGCACAGACCCCCCACTTCTTCCATTCCCACTATCCCAGTAGGTAAGGACAGGGTGGAATTCCTCCCAGCATCCACAGCAAGGAAAGGCAGCAGGGAGGTGGGCAGGGTCCCACAGAAAACCCCTCCCCACCCCAGCACTGTGAGCCACCACCAAGAACCATTCCCATTCCCTCCTGCTTCTTCCCGGATTAGGGAAGGCTTCAGGAGTAGCAGCAGGGCGTTAGCAGAACTATTAAACCTTCTTAAAGGGGCTGCTGGGCAAGCTGGGAAACACCCAGGTGGCCCCAGTGGAGACAATTCCCGTCCAGCTGAGTGTGATGTGGAGGAAAGGGGGTGCTCAATGCAGCCAGCCCAGGGCTTGGTTTCCTGTGCTGAGTGGTGGGAATGTGTGATGGCACCCCAAATTCCATGTTTGATATCTGGCAGGGATCAGAGAGGATAGAGGAATGTCCCTTCTGGAGAACGGGAGGTGGCTCAGAGCCCAGCACCCACCACGCTCCTGTCACTGGGTTCACAAATCACGCAGGCACCAGTGAGACCGAAAGCACAATAATATCATTAATATTAATATTATTAATAATAATTAGAGTTCTGACCAATGGCTGCAGATCTGGGCT
Organism: Acrocephalus scirpaceus scirpaceus; assembly: GCA_910950805.1. Classification (NCBI taxonomy): domain Eukaryota; kingdom Metazoa; phylum Chordata; class Aves; order Passeriformes; family Sylviidae; genus Acrocephalus; species Acrocephalus scirpaceus. Next base: position 76,294,258 of record OU383776.1, read on the forward strand.
ACACTTTGGTGATGCTGTCAGGTGGCCTCTCCTCAGCTGGACTCTCTCCTTTGGGATGGGACTGGAAGACTCCCACCCTGTTGCTCCCAAGTCCCGCACATCCTGGAGCCTTCCACCCTTTCCTCAGGAGGCAGAAAGCCCAGGCACAGAGGAGGGAAAGGCCCACCAGGACCACGAGCAGAGCCAGAGAGGCAGTGCCCTCGGGCTGGGGACAGATCCACTGGGGAGTGCCAGTGATCCTGGCTGAGATATTCTGGCCATGCTCCTGGAAGACACAACGGGTTTGGTGCAGGTCCGGCACGGCCACGCCGGCCGCACGCAGCATGTCCAGCCAGCCCAGCGAGCAGCAGCTCCAGGGGTTCCCAGCCACAGACACAGCCCTCAGGCTGTGGAACCAGCTCCTGACTGTTCCCAAGGTCTGCAGGTTGTTACTCCGAATGTCCAGGCTCTCCAGCGGGGATCAGGAAAGCCCTGTGGGCAGCAGGCTCAGATGGTTGCCCGACAGGTCCAGCACTCGGAGCGTGCCCAGGCAGGGCAGCGCTGCCTGGCCCTCATCCATCTGGTTGTCCCTCAGAGAGAGCTCCTGCAGGGACAGCTCCAACCGCCCCCAGTGCTCCCGTGGGCATGGACAAGTCCCTGTTTCCCAACAGGTCCAGGGAGAGCAGCGGGGTTCGGTTGAAGGCGTGGGGCTGCAGCCTGGAGATGTTGTTCTTGAACAGGCTCAGGTGCTTCAAGTGAGGCACATTGTAGAAGGGGGTGCAGGTGTCTCCGGGGGCTGATGTGTGAGAATCCCCTCCCAAATCCCTTCCCTGGTCACTCCCCTGACTCTCACAAGGCTGGAGGCTGTTGGAGCCCAGATCCATGGACTCCAGGTGAGGCAGGGAATTGAAGAACCAGCGTGGCAGCACACGGAGGGCATTGCTGTGGAGGTCCAGCGAATGTATGGACAGCTCTGTGCCATTGGAGATAGAGTCCCTGGCCACGTCCTGGAGACAGTTCCTAGCCAGGCTGAGGCTATGCAGGGAGCCCAGGCTGTGGAAGAAGGAAAATGGAAACAGCTCCAGGCGATTGTTGCTGAGATCCAGGTCAGCCATGTGTGTCAGAGCAGCCATGGGACACATGGTCCTGTTGAACCTCTGCATCTCCTTGTAGAGCAGGACGAACTCCCTGGGATGGGGAGAGCCTGGGAGCAGGGAAGCAATGAGGTTGTTGGAGACGTTTAAGTGTGTGAGATCATGGGCTCTGGGGAGCTCTGGAAAAGAGAGGAGTCTGTTATGGCTCAAGTCGAGCACTCGGAGCAGGTAGGGCTCCGCTCCCTCCTCCTCGGAGAACAGCTCCAGGGCATTGTGGTTGAGGTTTAAAACTCACAGCTGTGTGAGGCTGAAGCCAGAGATACAGTGGAGGGAATTCAAAGCCAAGTTCAGCACCTCCAGCTCTTTCAGAGGCTCAAAAGCTCCCTCCTGGATCTCCATGATGTAGTTGTTGCTGAGGCCGAGCTGGCGCAGCTGCAGCGAGTTCTGGAAGGTCCCTGCCAGCAGCTTGGTCATCGTGTTCCCAGAGAGCTCCAGCACCCTCAGGCTGGAGAGGTTGCTGATGTACCAGCTGGCCATGTGGCTCTCCAGGTTATTCACAGACAGGTCCAGGACCTCTATATTCCTGAGCAGATGGAAAGCTTCCCCGTTAGCCAAGTAATTCCGGTCTAGGTGGTTCGATCCCAGGAAGAGCGAGTGCAGCCGAGGCAGCTGAGCCAGGGCGGTGGCTGACACGGCTTCCAGCTGGTTGAAGTACACATCCAGGTACTCCAGCTGCCCAAATCCTGGCATGTTGCTGCCTGACAGGTTTTGGATGAAGTTGTTGGAGAGCTCAAGGTACTTAATTCCTTGGCCAGGCTCCTTGGGAAATTTCCGCAGGCCAACTCCTTTGCAAGACACCTTTGTGGGGCTCTGTGGAAAGACAGGAGAGGTGTGAATGAAGGGGGCTACAAACCACAGCTCCAGGCAAGCCAGCTGCTTTCCAAAATGGGCATGAGAAGTGGGAATGAACACTGCTCCCCTTTCCCAAGCCCAGCTGGTCCAGAGCATCCTTGTTCAGGCAGAGGAAGGCCTCTGTGTAGGCTCCACCTTTCCTCTTGCTGCAGTTTCCCCTGGAGTTGGGAACCTGGATGTGCAGCAGCTGATTTCTTTCTGGAAAGAAAGAAATCAGAGACAGAAACCTGCCGTTCCCCATCCAGGCTCCCACCTGTCTCACTGGAATCCCTGCACTCCATCCTCCAAGCACCTCAGGCAAGGCAGGAACGTGGGAGCAGCTAGATGCCAGGGACCACCTCACAGGAGACCAGCTCCAAGGCAGGAAAAGAGAGAAAAAGCTGGGAAAGTTAAAGAGATGGAGGCTGGAGGGAGGTGAGCACCATAGGGAGGAGATCCAGAGGGATGCTGGCAGCCCCAGCCATGCTGCTGGAGCCATCCCAGCCCAGGTGCTCCTTGAAAACAGCCTTACCTGCTGGCACAGCAGGGAGCTGGGCCTGGTCTCCGGGCTAGCCCGGGCTCTGAGGATGGACGGGAGCAGCCAGAGCAGGAAACATCCCCGTGCAGCCCAGAGCATGTTGGGCTGCGGGCGCTGCCAGCCCCGTCCCGCTCCTGCGGCGTCGCTGGCAGGCTGGGCAGGAGCCAGGCTCTGTATAAATAGGCTTCAGGATGGGATGGGGGAAAGAGATAAGGCATGTGGGTGTTCGTAGCTACGGAAGTGGGAAAAGAAAGACATCAGCTCGCAGAGGGGGAAAAACGGCACAAAGCCACAGAGAAGGGAAACGGCAGGATGGGGAGGAGGGAGCTCAGGTGACCGGCTGGACCCGCTGTGACATCAAATGCCAGGAGGCAGAGGTGGAACGTAGGAAAGATGAGAGGGTTTGGGGGAGTTTCCCTGTGCCAGGGACAGGATGCGCCAGCTCCGGGACACCAGGGGCAGCTGGCGAGGGCTCTGCAGCCATCCTGAGCAGGAACAGCTCCTGGCTGTGGGATCACCTGACTGTCACACCCGGACAGTGACATTCCCTCCCCATCCCATCCCAGCCCAGCCGAAGGGACTCTGCCCCTCTCAGGAAACAACAGTTTCCCAGGGCTCATTGCCCCTTCCCAGCGGGATGTGCAGAGCTGGAATCCCCCTCTTCCTCCTCCTCCTTCTCTCCCTTCCCAGGGATCTGCGGCGTGCAAGCTCTGGGCTCCTCGCTGTCACACCCCGTGTCCCCACCTGGGCTGCCGGGTCACCTCCTCGCCCAGGGCAGGAACCAGAAGGGAATTGTCCCTGCGGCAGCTCCAGGTGCGATCTGTGCACCCGGAGCTGTGCCCCACCCGCAGGGACTTTTCTTTTGTGGTGGCATCTCCGTGTCCTTGTGCCACCTAGTGCTGACACACTCCCTGGGGACACGCCCCTCATGCTTCACGGGGCACTCTCTAAAATGCACAATTTGGGTTTTTTTGGCTCAGTGTGGCCAATTCCACGTGAAGGTTGTCCAAGGATGTGAAGTTTCAGCCGCGGAGCTCATGCTCTAATCCTGGAGGTGTCTGGTAGGAAAAAAAATAATATATAGACATAAAACACGTAAATAAACAAATACAGATTATTTATATATCTATGTACACACAGTTGCACATCTGAGTTATCCCTCACCCTCTGATAGCTGGTGTGGTGGGGGACACTTTGTCACCTCAGTATGTGACTCAGCCTTGAGCTGGCCCGGTGTCCCCTGCATCCAGGGCAGGCAGGACAGCGGTGACAGACCAGGGACAGCGTTTTGGGCTGATGCCCCACGGTGCTGGGGCTGGGCGGGGCTGGAGGCAGCTGTGAGCACACAGCACATCTGTGCAGATGTGAGCTCCTGCCAGGGAAACACCGACCTTTGGATGACCCCCTGGCCCTCCCAAAAGCAGAACCAGCCCCGGGCACGCTCCAGCCCGGGTACATCTGGCACTGCTGTGTCCGGGGAAGCCCAGCCTGTCCCCCTGCACCCCAACTGCTGGGCATGTGTCTGCACGGTGACACAGCCCGTGTCAGCAGCTGAAAAGTCCCTGATTTGGATCAGGGAGTTCCACAGAGAATCCCTGGGCATTTGCATCCCAAGGCTGTGAACTCCCTTTGCGGGAGCACTGTGTGTGGATCAGACCCGGCAAACACCAAGAGGCTTTTCTTGGATCGTGATAAAGGCAGAGTGAACCACACGGCCTGAACAGGGAGAGATCTGCTCTGAAACCAGCTATCCTGTGCTTCTTGGTCCTCCTGCTCTCCACGCTGGCTCCAGGGCTCCAGCAAGATCTGTTGGAGAGATTCCCTGTTCTCCCCGAGGCTTTTGTGGGAGAAGTCTCTAAAGGATGTGAGGAACAAGCAGCAGGACTGAGGTGTGGAGGAAGTGGGGACAGAACCACCTGCCCAGGTCACATCCATACTGTGGGTGATGGGCTCCAGCCTGGGTGTCTGGAAGCAGAAGGATACCTGGTTATCCATCAGATCTACCCTTCCTTCTGTGCATTCCCAGCGCATTGGGAAGGTGACTCCTGAGCAGCTCTGATCCCAACGAGGGGATGGTGCCTCTCCCATCCCTGAAGGATGGAGCTGTCCCCTTGCAAAGCACAGCCAACACTCTGCTGTGGCTGTACAGACCTTCCATGGGAGCTCCTGATGTGCCTGGGGAGGGACATCCCACCAGGAACACCGAGAGCAGGAAAAAGCTGTATTTTCCAAGGCCACCTGCAGCCAGCTCCAATTCCATGTCTCCAACTCACACTTCGGCTAGTGTGAGCACCAGAAAAAGCCTGCTAATACATTCTATGAGGGAATTGCTCCCTCCTGCCCTCCTCCAACATCCCGAGCACACACCAGAGGGGACAGCAAGACTCTGGCCTTTTGCAGAGCAAAGGAATTCTCCCTCTGCCTCCCCCTGCCCGCAGCCATGGAGCACATCCCAGATCCTGCCAGTGGGGGACAAGGAATGCAAACTCCATCTCCGGCTCTCCCAACCCCCTGTTATTTATGGCTGCCCCCAGCCTTGCTGCTCAGGCCTGTTCTAAAGCAACCCTGTTAACGATTTGCTTCATGTTCTCACTGCACACAGTTGTCCCGCTTCATTCTTGTCACAGGAACATGTCCCTCTTAATCCATTTGAAAGGAAAGAAAACCACAAAGCCCAGTGAAGAGCCCCCAAGGCTCCTGCCCATCCCACATGTTGAGGCTGAAGGGAGAAGCCACTAAAAAGCCAGAGCAGCCCATTTGTCACTCAGTTGTCTCCCGAAGTGCACGGCTCCTGTGAATAGTGAGGCCACGGCCAACGCTGCTGCCCTGAGGAATTTTTGTCTCCCAATAACTGCAACACTTGGCAAGGGACATCACTCGCTAGTGATGGAGCCAGGAATGCTGCAGGCAGGCCGGGCCCTCCGTGGCCACAGCACAGCACTGGGACATGTTCCTCCCACACCCTGCAGGTGACCATGAGCCACCTCTGCAAGGAGCCGGCACCAAGATCATGGAATCACAGGACTGGGCTGGGAGGGACCTTATGGATCAAACAGTTCCACTCCCTGCCATGGGCAAGGACACCTTTCACTAGTCTAGGTTGCTCCAAGCCCCATCCAACCTGGCCTCGGACACTTCCAGGGATCCAGGGGCAGCCACAGCTTCTCTGTGCACCCTGTGCCAGGGCCTCCCCCCCTCACAGGGAAGGATTCCTTCCCAATACCCCATCTAACCCTGCCCTCTGAGAGTGGGGAGCCAATTCCCCCTTGTCCTGTCACTCCAGGCCCTTGCCCCAAGTCTCTCTCCAGCTCTCCTGGAGCCCCTTTAGGCACTGAGGTCCCCAAACCTTCCCTGCTCCAGGCTGAAGATGTCACATTGGGATTTGTCCCGTTTCTACACAGGCTGCAACTTCACTCACCTCTTGAAAGCACAAACAAGCTCTGGAAAGAAACACAGGGAAACAAAACCCCAACCAAGTCAAGCAAGTGTGAGCCAAGGGCTGAGACAACAGAGCAATTTGTGCCTGTGCCTCAGCTCCAGAGCATCTTATGGCTTTAGGTCTCCTCAGCTGAGGGGAGGTAACAGGACAGAGTTGCTCAAGAAGCCAAAAGAAACAATAGTGTCCCAGCTCCTCTATTAGTCACCAGAAATCGAGTTATGACTAGACTCAGCAGGGCTCAGAGAAAAGAAAAAGTGGTGACTTCATGCTGGACCAGATTTTAAAATTCCATTTTTTTTCCTTTGCTAAAGTCTCCATCACCACTTATTTTAGGTAGGAGGGTGCCAAAAAGAAAGGAGTGGGGGGAGGAAGGCTAAAATCCACATCTAAAAGCAGGACAGTTGCTATTAAAACAGAAAAAAAAATCCTGTTTGAATATTTTATTCTTAAACATAACAAACTTCCTCCGAGTGTTGTCACAAGTACTTGTGGCTACTCTTCGTGGCTCGGTGAAGCCTGTAGAAATGTGTTCTGGTTTGCAAAATATTAATTAAAAAGAACAAAACAACTTCCCCCCCCCAAAAAAAAAAAACAAAACCAAAATACCCCCAAACCCAACTCAACTTGCTGAAACAGCAGCAGTACTTGAAGGAAGCCCCCGCTGGGGCAAGATTACCTCTGGGGTAAGGGCAGGAGCTGAAAGGAGCAGAGGCCTGGACCTGGGAATTGGCGTTTTCTTTGGGATTTGGTGGTTTCTGGAATGTGGAGGCAGTTTCCTATCTGCTAAGCCTGCTCTAGTTATTCCTCTTCCTCTCGCACTTCCTGCTTTTGCTTCCAAGCTCTAGGTCGAGGCACTTTTCCCCCTCCTCCTGAGGATGAATGTAAACACCACTGACCCTGTCTCACCCACCTCCCCTCTTCCCCTGGTCCTTCCAGCTCCCCCTGGGAAGGCAGGAAGCCAGAACCCCCTTCCTGGCTGTCATTAGTGTGCACAAGCAGGAGCCTGGCTGGGATTTTGGGACAGGAGTCCGTGTCCTCCCGCTCCCGCCTGGGATGCTCTTGCCAGTGCAACATCCGAGCAGAGCCCCCAGCTCTCCCACCAAGCCTCGTGTGAAGGTCACAGAGCAGAGTATCAGTGCAGTAATACTTGAAATACTGAGACAAGGCACACCCAACAGCCCTTCCTCCTCACAACGCTCTCCCCACCAGCTTTTTGGCTTGATCTGAGTCTCCCCGCGAGTCACAGAGGACAATTGTGCTTCCTGCATTCACATATAGGAATAAATAGCTCTGGATCAGTTTTCCTTTATGGCCGGATTACAGAACCCCTGAAATACTGATACGCTTTTATGAACAGCAGCACTGTGCAGTTCCGTGGGTGCCCGTGGCCACGCCAAGTCCCTCTCTAGGACGCGGGTGCATCTCCCAGGCGGATGGCCCCAAAGAAAGTCGTGTGCTTGCTCATGTTGATGGAGATGTCGGCATGGACCATCTTCACGGCGATCTTCTGCCTGGCCTTGAGCAGGCACACCCCAGCCGTGTAGCAGGTGTTGAAGTTGGTCTTGCCCGTCTCGATGCTCCGAGTGCACTGCAGAAAGGGCTTCTCGTCCACCACCACCTCGTAGCTGGCAAAGTCGGTGAAGTTGATGTAGTAGACCTGATGTGAAGCAGGGAGAAGAAAGGTGTCAGGGAGGGGGTCGGGGTGTGGGGAGCAAGTGCAGTGTTCTGGGGGTGTGTGCAGCCCTTCCTGGCCCCAACACCTGCACTCACAGGTGACTTGTGAGGCAGGGAGAGCCCCAAACCAACCAGGAACCTCTTTTATTTGGCTTCAGGCTGACCCCAGCATGCAAAAACCCCTGAATTCCATGTGCCTAAGGCTGAGCTACCATCCTGCTTATTCCAGGGAAGTGACATACCTGCACAGAGCCATGCAGGAGCCCCTGTGTGCTACAACAGCTTCTCATCCCACACACAGACACACACATTTGAGTGACGGCCTCTTGCACTTACCTGGCCAGTCCTGCTTCCTGGTGCCAGGAGCCTCCTTTAGTGGTGACATCAGAATTGCCCTAAGGTGGACTGGGAGCTGCCTCCTGGGTAACTGGACTCGGTGCTTGCACAGGCACGAGCTATTACAGTGAAAATGCTCTCCCAGCCTCCACAGCTTGGAAGGAAATCACCTCACAGCATTTCTACGGATTGAACTCCCTGATTCCCAAGGCCCTGTGACTCTACTTGTCCTCACTTAACCCTCTCCCACACTCTGATTCCAAAGAACTGCAGGAGGAAGACCTCTCCAAGGAGCAGTCAGTCTCAGGGAGCTGCTTCTTCCTGAGAAAGGAAATTCAGCCCTTTTGGAGGCAGGAGCTGCCTGAACACTGAATCCATTTTTTTTTCTTGATGGACCACAAATGATGAGGCTTCAGTGGCCTAACATTGTGGCCAGCAATCAGCATCAAGCACTTGGGAAACAATTATACTTTGGTCCATGTGGAGTTATATTTTCTGTCCCCATCCAAACTGGACATGTGTCACCAATTCCACATAAGAGCACCTGACATCCGTGGGCCCCTTCATCCCAGAGCCAGTGCTGGGGTGGAGCTACACGGAGCAGGGGGAGGCAAATGGAGTCACCTGGGCTGGAATCTGGCCAAACCACCTGGGCTGGGAGTCCTACGCTTCCAGAGTGACACAGCTCCAAAATAACCACAAACGACGTCCTGGCTGCAGGGAGGTTCGGAAGGGCTCGGGGAATGACCGCACGGATAACTGGAGGGATAACTCCGGGATTGGTGGGTGTGGCGGTGTGCTTTCAGTGACTAATCCCTGGCGGGCGGTGTCCTGGCAGTGACAGGGGTGTGACACTCCTCCCTGCACCCATCCTGAGCCTTAAGCGGTTACAACTCCGCACAAGCTGCTGGCATTTGGTTGTTGTCTGGAGCCCTCTCGTGGTTCATGCAAAGGCTTCTACCGGAACACAAGAATAGGAGGAGTTAGCCTAGGACCGTACTCACTTCTACCTGACTATAGATGAAGTATGTGCCGTCCACCAGTACCTCCAGCTCCCCACTGCGGGCATGCAGCTTAAACACCTTGGGGTTCAGAGTGATGCGAGACCAGTCATTAAGGACTCCACCTGAAAGATCTCAGTATGAGAAAACGGCGGTCACTCAGTACCCGTCAGGAGGAAAAGCGCAGGAGCAACACAAATACAGTCACAGCATGACAGGGAGCGAGGAATTCAGAGGGGGAATCCCAGGATTACATGCTAGGGAGTGGGAGCAGGGACTCCTCTCTAGCTCTGAGCACACCATGGCTTGTGGGGTCACCTGTCCCTCCAACTCTCTGTGTTCTCAACCTCATAACCCAGCGCAGGGCCTGTTGTGCTCTGCTCATCCCAGGGCTGGACATGGACCTGCCTCCTCCTGACCCTGCAGCTGAGCTTGTTTGATCCCTATTCCCTATTGTGTCCATGGGAATGGTAATCATGGAACCATCATGGAATGGTTTGGGTGGGAAGGGACCTTAAAACTCATGCCATTCCACCCCCTGCCATGGGCAGGGACACCTTCCCCTATCCCAGGTTGCTCCAAGCCCTGTCCCAGCTGGCCTTGGATACTTCCAGGGATGGGGCAGCCACAGCTTCTCTGAGCACCCTGTGCCAGGGCCTCTTCACCCTCACAGGGAAGAATTCCTTCCCAGTCTCCCATCTAAATCTACCCTCTTTCAGCCTAAAGCCATTCCTTCTTGTCCTGTCACTCCAGGCCCTTGTCCAAAATCTCTCTCCAGCTCTCTTGGAATCCCTTTAGGCACTGGAAAGGGCTCCCTGGAGCTTTCTCTTCTCCAGGCAAATGGAGGCCAGCTTTGGGTCACACAATTGATTTTAATTCTGGTGTTCCTTGACTTCACCATTCCTGACTTTGTAATTGGGATAATTTTAACAAAACCATTGCCTTTACAACTCCTAAGGTTTTTAAAAGCCAGAATAACAACAAAGTAGGAAATTGCATCATGTCACAACACAGTAACCCCTAACTGGGGTCCCTCAATACAGTCAGGGATTTATGGATCCACCACCCAGTCCTCTGGCACTGGGATTACTGGGATAACCTATGGACAGACTTTGCTGTAAGCCCCAAACTGAGCCAATCTCTGTAGGTGCCTCAGTTTATCAAATCCCACTCTTTTCCTCCCAGTCTCCATCTGTCTCTCCTCTCCCTGCTCCCAGTTGGAGCTTGCCAGGCTGGCAGCTGGACAGCATTCCTGGCTCCCAGCTCTGGATTGTTCCTGAGCAGCAGGGAAGGACACTCACAGGGCATTCCCGCTCTTAGAGAGCAGCTTCCTTCTGGAAACCCTCAGCATTCCCAGTAATGAAGGGATAACTGCTTTCTGAATGTAAGCACACAGCGTCTTTTCCCTCACATTGTTCCTGGGAATGGGCGGTTTCCTTTTAATTTTGGGGAGCTGCGAGCCCAAGTCCCTATCCATGAGAAATTCCAGCTGCCACTGCTCACAGGGAAAGCTGCCTTCCCACAGAAACAGTGGCCAGCCTTCCCCATCCCACGTGTGAGGCAGGAATTCGTGGACAGGGATCCTGCTGCCCCCACCCTCGAGAGCCACGTCCCTCCCAGTCTGGGATTGGGGTAAGGATGGATGGATGTGGTCCCTGGGGAGCTGCACATGGGGACTCAGGGAGGGGACAAGGCAGCTCCTCTCCAGCACAGCCAGAGCAGGGAGGCAGGAGGTGATGAATGAGCCCCAGCTGTTGGCAAGGAGAGCAGGAACTTGAGGAGAATTTGGATGGGGATCTGGGAAGGAGGAGAAGAGCAAGGAGCTGCCTGTGGATGGGAAGTGGCTCATCAGGATCTGGGATTAAAGGCTGTTGGTGGGGGCAGAGATGCTCAGGGGATCCCAGGAAGAGCTGGTGGCTGGACATCTCTGTCCTCTCACCACTGGGTCTTCCCTGTCTTAAATTCCTGGGAAACTGGAGAAAAATGGGCAAATGGGAATGATACAGGACAAGGATCCACTGAGGGCTTAAAATAGAATGGGGGGAAAAAAGGCCTAGTCACGGAGGGGCTGGGGAGGCACAAGATGTACCTGGAGGTCAGGGAGAAGGGAGATTTAGTGGGACAGAATTGCTGGGATGTACAGAACAGGGATAATCTGGGAGATAAACAGGAGCTCAGGGGAAATGGGGGTGGAGACTCCACACAGGACTCTTCTTGGGGGGTCTGGGCAGGGGTATTGGAGGGCAGGGATGCGCAGGGATCATCTTGGAGCTGTGTCATGGGATGGACTGGGATCCAGGAATTTTATGGGTGCAGGAGGGGCTCTTCCCAGTACCCACAATTATCAAGAGATCCTTACCATTCTTCACTTGGATTGCTGAGCCTTGGCCTTGGAGATGCACCACAGCTGGCTGCAAGGGAGAGCATAGGGATTGAGGATTAATGGGAAGCACCATGCCAGTTTATAAACCACCCCCCCCCCACCAAAGCTGGGTTTTTCCATGGAAAGATCAACCCACCTGGATGTCTCTGGAGCTGGCCTTGTCTGTGGCACCTGCAAAAGGCAATTCCACATCATTGAAGAGGAAGGTTGAGTGAAAAATCTCATTAAAAAAACCTTCTTTTATCCCAAAATAAATCACTTTTCTTACTCCATAATAACCATTAAACCTCTGTTTTAACAGGAGGAGTGATATGGGGTGCAAGTAATATTAAAAAATATAAATCTGAAATATTAAATATTAAAAAAATATTTTAAAAATAAGGAAGAAAAAGATTCATCCTACTTTTCCCTAGTTTATTCCTGGCATTTCTGTCCAACCATCAAAATTCTTCATTATTCAACAGGTTTCCACTAGAAGGAAAAATTGCACAACCCATTCCCTGATCCACAGTGGGAATAAAACCTTTTGGCTGCCAAGATGCCAAGCTTCCCTCTGCAGGTCATTCATTGCATCTCCCTTCCCTGGGAGCCAAATCCTAATTAAGGAGGTGTGCTGGTTTAGCACAGAAAGGATTTTTTCAAGAAAGTTATAGCAAAAACCAATTAGTAACTGGCTTTGAAGCTGACAGGTTGATTGACCAGTTAGAAAGATGATACGCCTCTGGGAACACACAGGGTTAAAATCAGACAATCTCGGGAATTTTTCTTTGCTGTCCAGCCTGCCAGCAGGTAACAGCCCGCTCCGTGCAGGTGCAGTGGGTGGGGCTGGGCCAAGCCCCTGTTGTTCCACTGTGCTGGTGGGGCCAGGCCTGGTCTGGCCCCTGGGCCCCATCAGCTGCCGGCAAGGGAAGGGGAGGCTGCAGCTACTAACATCTAGCTGACTTTAAGGCCTACCCTGCCGCTGGCTGGGCTGAGGGAGGTGTCCCTGAGGCCCCCCGGGAGCAGCTCCGAGCCTGGGCTGGGCTGGGCCCACCCCATGAGACAGAGGGGTGGGGAGGGAGGCATCCACCAGCCACTGGAGATCCTGGCTCCAGCCCTGGCACGGCCTGAGTCTGCCACCTTCGGCCATCTCCCGGGGAAGAACAGTCATGCCCTCTGCAGACCTGGGAGAATGTTAACTCTTTCCTTACACAGATTAAACTTACAAAGCACTAACCCTTCTCTGAGTGAGAGAAAAGTCAGAGTGGGAGACATGTAAAGAGACAGTATGAAGATACCAGGGTCGGTGAAGGGAAATTATATCCTAAGTGAGAAGAGATGGAGAAGATGCCTTGGTTTTTGGGCTGAAAGTCTTTTGTGAGCCGTGGTAACAGACTGTAATATGCTAGAATATCCCTTTAAACCGTGGAACAAATATGCATTTTGGGGAGATGATGAGAGTATTTAAATTGTAGAGATAAGCAAAGGTATCTGTGATGGACTAAGTAAATATTGAAACAGCTGTGATCTAATGGAGAATTTTGAACAGAGGAAGATAAAGAGAAAGATAGAAGCCCTCTGCCCCCAGGGAAAAGAGAAGACCTCTGTTTCTTGAGATGAAGATGATTTTAGAGATAGTGAAGAAACATCCTTTGCTTTTGGAGCTGTTCATCTTTAAAAATGATACCCCACGGGTATGCATGAGTCCATGGCCCATATGTAGCTACAGGAAAGGCTGAGTGATATGGGAGGTTCATAACTGCAGATTTTCCCTGGGCAGCTGTTTTTGTGAGAGTTAAAAGCCACAAGCGGACTGTTTCTTTCTTGTGGAAAGTTACCATGACAGACCAAAAGAGACTTCTCTCTCTAAATGGACTGATGAAAGACTATTTTATAAGTGGTACTGACCTAGAGTTCCGAGTTTTGTCTTTATACGTTGTCTGTGAGAAAGAAAAGAAGCTGTTGTGGGAGAGGGAAGTGTTTTGAGAGTTTTATTCTGATTCTTATTAATTTTTTTTCCTTCTCTTGTAGTTGTGTTAATAAACCTGTCTATACCTTTCAAGTTTGAGCCTGCTTTGCTTTTCTCCTAATGCTATCTCACAGCAGAAAAAGAGCAAATGATTCTGGTAGACACTCAAACCACTACACTAATTTTAGGAAATAGAAATTGGCGAACATGAAACAACTTCAGGAAGAGATTCCTGTGGCAGCACAGCACAGAGCTGAGGGCCTCCTGCTGCTCCTGGCCATTTAGAGCCATGGAATCCCAGAATCCCAGAAATTCAGCATGGTTTGGCTTAGAAGGGACCTTAAAGGCCATCGAGTTCCACCCCTGCCATGGGCAGGGACACCTTCCATAGGTTGCTCCAAGCCCTTTCCCACATGGCCCAGGACACCCAAGTCCTTCTCCAGGCTGTTGTGCCATCGCATCCGGACACTCCAGTGACATCTCTGGCATTCCCACCTGTCCAGCTTGGAGCAGAGGGCATGGATGGATCCTCACCTGAGGGACCCTGCACTCCGGGTGGTCCCTGAGGGCCCGGCGGGCCAGGGGGGCCGGGCGGTCCCATGACGGTTGTGCCTGGAATCCCGGGGATGCCGGGAATGCCGGGGGGACCCTGCGGCCCAGGAGGCCCTGGCGGCCCTTGGGGACCATTGGGCCCTGGAGGACCAGCCTTTTTACCTAGAAAACACAAGGACAGGCGTTACCTGGGGCTGTGGGGTGGGCTTGGAGCTGCAGTAAATGGGAAGTTGGAGATGGATCACTCCTGGCTGCAGGCAGGGATGAGGAGGAGCCTCAGGACAGCTGGGGTGGGTGTCCTACAGCTCCACACCACGAGGACAACACTGCCAACAGGGCAGGAGCAGGTCACCACCCTGCAGGCTCCTTCCTGTTGGGAATTACACTTAAACAAGGCACGGGGACTCTCCGGGGCCTCTCAAGGGATGGAGGCTCAGGGGGTCTCTTCCCCCAGCTCCGGTCACTCCACTCTCAGCATGGGGTCAGTCCTCAAGTCCCATGCCCTGGGGCTGGTCACACCCCTACAGACCCGAGATGATCTCTGGATACAGTCAGGATGCTCCCACAGCACATTCCAACCCACCCAGCCAAGGCTGGGGTGTTCTGGTCCAGATGAACCACTCCACAGTTACTCCGTTTGCTGGGTTTTGATGAAAAACAGGGATAATCTTTCCTACCTGTTGTACATTAGGATTGGGAGATGATCCCCATGGCTTGGTCTCCCCTCCAGAGGGCAGTTCAGAGCTGAGCTCCTGCTCTTCCCCAGCATTGCTGGAGGAGTCCCTGTGCTGCTTGTGCTTCAAAATAATTCAATATTTTGGGTTTTGGATGGAGGGACGGGCTTGGGAAGGACTAACTCCATCCCGGGGATGGAAACACTGGTGAATTGTTACAATCACAGAATCCCAGACTGGTTTGCATTGGAAAGGACCTTAAAGCCCATTCAGTCCCATGGGCAGGAACACCTTCCACTAGCCCAGGTTGCTCCAAGCCCTGTCCAACCTGGCCTTGGACACTTCCAGGGATGGGGTGGCCAGTTTCCAATTTCCCTGGACAACTTGTCCCAGTATTTTCCCAGCCTCGTGGTAAAAACCTTCTTCCCTACCATGATCCTCAAACACCTCACATGTCCCAAGGAAGAGAAATGACATAACCACATCAGGAACGACTCCTAAATACAGAGTGGGATGAAACAAGCTCTGCAGGGAAAGCCTGGTCCCTGCTCTCCTGATTTTCCACGTTCCCGACAAAAATGATGTTCTTTTGATGTAGTTTTTAAAATGCCACTTTGAAACGGCTTTTCTGCCAAGGAACATAAACGGAGCAAAATCGCTTCAATTGCTGCCACAAGGTCCCCAGTAAGACAGAATTAAACTCGTATTTAGATGACAGCAGCAGTTGGGATATGAAATTATAGTTCTTGGAATAGTTTCTGAGTACATTTATGTACTTGTTTCTCTACTAATATCCATCTTTGTAATGGACAGAAACGTAAGGAAAAACCCATCTGTTTTAGCACAGGAGTGGGAATCTCTGGATGGCCATAGCCAGGAGCAAGGGCACAAGGACATCAGGGTGAGAGAACTGTGGGCATAATTCAAATGTGCAGAAAATGAAGTTAAAGTAAGCAGGGGTGAGTAAAGCCACACTGGTGTTCTACAAAAAGTGGGAGAAGGCTTCAGGGGGCAAATCTCCACAGCAATATTTCTCTCCAAATCAGCAGCCATGACTTCCAACCTGAGCTGGCCCCAGTCCAGCCTTCCTCTAATCCAATACTTCTCCTCCTTGGGATGATGCCATACTTTGGAAATTATCACCTTGAACCACACCTGTTTTCCTTAAACCATTCTCACTGACATCCCCCCAATCCAGGCCATCCCAAGGGAGGACTGCAGACAGGGAGTTAGGAATGCTGCTGCTGTCACTCCAGGCTTCCTTTCCCAAGAGGGATGCACATCACAGTTGGTTTAACTCATCAGCCTCCAAAATCTGCTCTGCTACTCAGGGAGCTGCTGCTTGAGCAGTGACACAATCGCTCATTCCAGCGACACATTTCTATGCCTTTCTGTCCTTCAAGGCATTCCAACCACTTCTCTGCATTAACAAACCTCACAAGACAAAAGGTATTCCATTTATTATCTGATAGCTCCATTATCAGGTCTCCAAGGAGGGTCCCAGCACCCAAATCCCAGCCTGCCAAGTCTCCCATGTCTGTACCCACGGGCTCCGAAACTCGGAGCAGGCAGAAGCAGGGAGTTCTCCATAATCCTCCCTCGTCAAACAATGAACTGGAACTCTAAAAAGAATTAAATGTGACAATACCATAAAATTAAGCTACTTTATACAGTTGTATGCAATCCAGCTCCAAGAGATCCCCCTGCCCCTCTGGAATTGCCCCGGAGGCTGCAGCCATCAGTTGTTATTTGTTGGGCTGATTGAACGCGGGTTGAGCTTTGTTAGGACAAACTTCTCCAACATAAAGTTTTATGCTGCTTCTCAGAGTAAATACAAATAAAGTCGCTAAGTGTGGCCTGTTCCCACCTTTCAGCTGTGGCTCTGGAGTTTGCATCCAAGGATTAAAGCGATTTGATGTGCTACTACAGTAGTACAGACATGGAAATCTTGACTGCTCGGATCCTTGGACTCGCTCAAACTCCTGGAAATGTGGGACTTTAAGTGTGGAACCTTAAGTGTGGGACCCTAAGTGTTCCCAGCGGTCCTACAGAAACAAGGATGGCATCAGGAATCCCCAAAAAAGGGCTGCCTGAATAACCCAAATCCCAACAATCCACTGCAAACTGCCTGAGGAACATCACCAAATCCACAAAACCCTGAGGGCTGAACAACACTCAGAAGGGGCTCATAAAATAATAATTCGGAGGTTAACTCAAGGAAAAAGTGGCATGCAAAGTGTGTTCATGCTGAGTTTGGTGGATCTGAAGGAGAATCCAAGCTGCAGGTCGGCAGGATTGGGATGAAAGCCAAGGCTGGCAAACAGCAACAGCTCCTGGTATTTGGTACTGACTCAACTCAACTTTTCAATGGAGAATCTTTAGGATTACTTCTGTACAACATAATTAACTTCTTTCAGTGTTTAAGGAAGTTTTAAGGGGTGCTTGTGGGTGTTATTCTAGCCTTTCCTGGAGAGGGAAGCTGCCATTGGTTTCTCCTTCATGTTGGCCAAAGAGAATTCACAAACCACAGAAAGGAAAATTCAGTTAAAACTCACTTACCCTTTTTCTTGTTTTTCACTGAACTTGGACCTACAAAGGGAAAAAAAAAAGAAAATTGGTGAAATTCAGGGATCATTTCATTAGAGAAAATCTCCATTGCCATTTTATTTTCCAAGTGGACAATGGATGTATTTGTAGCAGCACAGGAATGGTCTCAGCTGAGAGCAGTAACCCAAATTTCAGAGCATCACAGAGTGGTTTGGGTTGGAAAGGACCTTTAAAGACCATCTGGTCCAACCCTCTGCTGACTCCTTGCAAGCCAAGTTGTTTAAAAACAAGAATGAAACACTAAAAACCCACAAAAGCAAAGAATTATTCTGAACTGGATGTTTGAAACAATGGGAACCCAAACCTACCAAGCACAGAGAGAAAATATTTACAGTGAAGGTGAGAAATGACAGGACTTTGTGAGCAGAGGCTGAAGTGTGAAACATGTTCCACTGCTTCCCCAAGAATTCATCACGGATGGGAATGAACTGCAAAAATCCCCAAATATTCCCTCACTATTCATTAGGGAAATCCCTCTAAAACCTGGGGTTTCACACAGCAGGGACTGTAATCACCTTTAACTCAGATAAAATTATAACCAATTGAAGGTAATGAGGTTGCTTTGAGTCTGAGGGGGTGGGGAAAGGTAAATTCCCAACAGAAGAGCCTTTTTCCCATGAATAGTTAGAGGAAAGACAGGAAAAGGACCAGAGAAATTACCTATCAACCTTACTGATGCCTTTCCAGCAGGAATATTGGTTTTCCTACATTGTGCTGTTGGGTCATGGGAAAATTATGGTATTATCTATAAAAGACATTATCTATAAATGGTGGTATCTATAATTTTAGGGAGAAATTCCTCCCTGTGAGGGCCTGGCACAGGTTTCCCAGAGAAGCTGTGGCTGCCCCAACCCTTGAAGTGTCCGAGGCCTGGCTGGACAGGGCTTGGAGCAACCTGGGATATTGGAAGGTATCCCTGCTCATGGGGATGAATGAGCTTTAAGATCCTTCCAACCCAACCCATTTTATGATTCTATTATCTAAATGATAATTTCTGCTCATTTACTATTTTTAATAATATTTTCATACTATTTTTTTATAATATTCACAGGTTGGACAACACATGGATTCCTAACAATGCCATCCCAGTATCCCACTAGGAAGCCACACCAGACTGCAAAATATTTTAAGCTGGACAACCAGGCTCCTGATTCTGCACTTCTGAGCCTCACCAGTCCTCACTGTAGCCACCAGCCACTGAACAACATTAGAAGAGGAAAAAAATCCCATTTAAAGATCCCAGCCCATTCCAACCCAGCAAGACGCGAGTGGCTGTGCCTCAGCAACCCTCGGAGTCACGAGAGTTTATTTCATGTTCCATAGATCCCACCATTAGCGCCAGAACCAGAGTGAAAGTACAAATAGCTGTGGCCAGCCAGAAACATTTGGGCTGGCTGGATCCAATTAGCTTCAAAGATGACTGGGAGGAATGAGAACCACATGGGATGTCAATGTTCGCAGTCTATATTACAACACACGCATCTGTTCCAGGCACGGCAGAGAGAGATGTTATGGATCTGCAAGTGGAGCTTTCGACAGACACAAAAGTATTCCTGACACGAGGGGGAAAAAAACCCCAGGATTATTAAGCTTGGGAGCTTCTGAGTCTCTCTGGGGTTTGCATCTGTTTGCCTCCCGAGAGCAAGGGGGGATCGTTTAATTGGAGTGCAGAGCTGAAGCTTCTGATAAGCAGAATTTCCCTCGGTTCTGCTCAAAATGGGAAGTTCATGAGACACTGCTCCATTTAGGCTAAAATGGTAATAAATCACTGAGTCTAAGCTGAGGGCCATCAAAATTTCAGATCACTATTCCTCTCAGGTGCTGAGGTGCTGAGGCATAAGGCTTGAAAACTTGGCTTGATGTCCCAACATTTATGTGCAGAGGAGAAAAATGGTAATTAAAAAATTCTTTCTGCCAGGGTTTTCAGAGGCCACAACTCAATATTTAAACATTAAACTTGATAAAATATTTTAAAATATTTTTCAAAATATTTAAACTTGTTAAATGCAGTGGTTGAACACACAGATAATATCATTATAATATAACGGATGTCTCATCCCTGGAAGTGTCCAGGGCCAGGTTGGATTGGTCTTGGAGCAACCTGGGATAGAGGAAGGTGTCCCTGTCAATGGCAGGGGAATGAGATGAGCTTTAAGATCCTTCTGGCCCAAACCAGTCTGAGATTCCATGATTTATCTGACCCACTGGTTACCTTTTAATTGATGGTTAAATACCTACAAGTTATGCAAACCTAAGTCTTTCCCACTCTCTCCCACACTGCTAATCCCACCTCCCCATCCCATTCCTCCCATGGAGAAGCTCCAGGACTCAAAGCCTGTTACCCAACCCACATTTATTTACTGTAGTTTCATGGAGGCCTTGATTCCAAGGATGGCCTAAGAGAAAACTCTGTTTTTTACCACTCCAAGATGTGGATCACAGGTGTACCCACTGTGTTCTTCCACTGTACAGGAGTATAAAAAACCAAATTACAAGATATCTTCTGCTGCTCCAGAGTCTACAGACCTGCCACCTTCATGGAGAAGGAAACTTGTTTGATTTGAAGAACTTCTGACTGACCAACGTCTCCCATACCTGATTTCAGGGCTTTGCCATGCTGCAGTTGAGGATTTATTCCAGTCCCGATGGGATCTAAGAGCAACCCAACCTCTCAGCTGTTCTGTGGCACCTCTTTTCCCTTCTTTATAAGTGTGCACCTTTATGAGTGAGTGCACCTTTCTGCTCCTCATGAATCCCTTTCCATATCCATCAGAAATGTCCTAGAGATCCAGGTGGTCCCAGCTGGCAGGATTGAACGTGACAGCCACCCAAGCACAGTTATTCTTCCCGACTTCTGTCCTTCTTCCCACTAATCCCACCTCTCCCTTTCCACATGCTGTCCATTCTCCTTTGAGGTCAATCAAACCAGACCCAGACCTTAGGAAGTGCATCTCCTTCTGCTTTTCCCATCTTTCAACTTGAACTAAATATATGTTTAAACTCTGATCCTTCCTTGAAGGAGTTGTCAGCTCTGTTCACCCCCTTGTTTAGGGGGAGGGAAGTTGGCCAGAACTGTTAATACGGAAAAGGATTGGGAGAGCAGGACAGGCTGGATGGCTTTGAAGGATAATAAGCATGGAATGAGATTTAGTCATACAAAATATACAGTCCTATAAAATATATATACATGGGAAATAATAAAATGTTTTGGTGGATGCTGCAGGACACCTGCATGTGGTCAGCTGCTGCTGCTCAGCCAGGCAAGGCAGAAACACAATCCTAAAGTGGGAATAACTCTGGAAAACATGGGAAAATCTTGATGTCACTTAGCGAAGGGTTGAAGAAATCCTGGGAACAGTGAAGTCAATCCTGATCATCCGATACACAAAGATTAATTGAAACAAGAAGAATTTCACAGAAAGGCTTCTGGGAAGGGCAAGAAGTGGGCAAGTGAGCTTGCCTTGATGGCCACCAGCACTGAGAAAGGGGTGAGAGCACCACTGGGAAAGGCTAAAGTAGGAGAAGACCTGGAGGGCTTCAAGAACAGTGCTGGCACATCCAAATTGCTCCCCAAGACCATTGAGTTGGGAATGAGAAAGCTTCCAAGGAGAAGCACAGGTCTGGAGGGGATCTTCTGGCTCAGAGTGAGCCCTTCTGTGTCACAGATCATGGCTGGAAAGTCTCTTTAAAGTCTGCCAGTCCCTTTGGAATGTTACTTTTGGGATTATTTTTGCCTAACCACTGAAGCCATCACTACTGAAGCTGCTGCTGAAAACATTGCAGCTACCTCATCTACTCCTACCACTGATATTCCCTTTCCCTGTATTTCCTGTAGCAAAAGCCTCTGACTCTGCTGCAGGAACTCAGACCAGCTGAATTTCTCATCACAGGATGGGATTCCCCCAGGGAAGATGGGAGCAGGAATGCTGCACGCTGGGCTCTGGACACCCTGGCTGTGAGCAGCACTCCAGAGCTAGACCCCTCCAAAAGCTGATTTCCCACAACTGCTGGGAAAATATAAGGGGAGGACATCAGAAAAGGAGGGAATGTCAAGCCTGCAGGAGGGGTAAACTTAGAGGGAAAGGCACAAGCAGGAAAGATGTCTCTATATGATGACAAAAGACCTCAACCCAAACAGAGCCACCACAAGTGGAAGGCTTCAAACCATTCCAAGCCACTCCAAACAATTCCAAGTCCCTTCTACCAGAAGCACTTTGAGTTCAGATGCAAACATCTCACTTGAAGCTGAGGAAAACACTTGCAGGAGATGAGTTTTTGGTGTGCAAATCCTCAGCTGTGGCCCAGCCAGCAGCAGAAGACATCTCCCTATGCTTCAGGGAGCAGGTTCCAGCCCCAGCTCCTGCAGCCCTACCGTCTGCTGGATCAATTCCAAGGCCTTCAGAAAAATCCCAGATGGTGATGCAACTCAAGGATATTATGTGACATGCTTGCTCCTAGCAAGATTAATAGAGCTGACTTTGCCCCCCCTCCAATCTCTCTTTCTGCATGCTTCACACTGCTATGATTTACTATAAATACAGAAATATTCCAAACTTCTTTGGGACATCTGCTGATATAAATAGGATATTAAAAAAACCTTGCCTTCCCTTATTAGCTGTGTGTGTGGATTAACAAGAAATAGTTTAAATTCCTGCCAAACAGTTCCAACTGGTTTTATGGACAGGAACAGATCTTTGTAATTATGCTGATTTTATATCAAACCTATAAAAGGTTGACCATTATAGGAATCAGCCAAACAAAGGATACACCTAAGGAGGTGCTGAATGTGCTGGAATTCCCAGTTGCCAAGAGCAGGAAAAAGCCATGGAATGCCACAACCATGTTTTAGCAGCATAATTTGATTCAGGACATGACACCAAGTGATGTCTTTAAGGTGTTCATCCAGTTTGGGAAAGGTACATGGCAGCAGCCTCCAGTTTTGGGTATCCATGCATCCATCCATGCATCCATCCATGCATCCATCCATCCATCCATCCACCAATTCATCCATCCATCGGAGACTGTGCCAACCTGTTTTCAGCATTCATTGGGAATTATTGATCCTTCTCCTACTTCCTAGCACTGAGTTACTACGAAACATCCTCAATCTTCTTCCCTAAGTGTGACATTGGTTTGGGGACATGTAAGACCAGATAATTCAACTGAGGCAGCTCCATGTTTCCATCTCTCCTCCACCCTGGAAGATGAGAGGATGGAGGTACTGAGGAATTATCCTCATCCCAGGTTACAGATTAGAGACTAAACCCCGGTGATTAAAGAGAGGTCAGCATCATCCAGAAACACCACATCACTTCTTACTCTTTCATAAAATAAACATTAAATCATTAAGTCATAGAATCATGGAATGGTTTGGGTTGGAAGGGACCTTAATGTTCATGCAGTCCTACCCCCTGCCATGGGCAGGGACACCTTCCACTAGCCCAAGTTGCTCCAAGCCCTGTCCAGCCTGGCCTTGGACACTTCCAGGGATCCAGGGGCAGCCACAGGTTCACTGAGAAATCCATTCCAGCCCTTCACTAAACCTCAGTGAGAAGAATTCCTTCCATATGTCTAACCTAAATTGCCCCTCTTTCAGTTTGCACCCATTTCTTCTTGTCCTGTCACTATCGTTCCTGATGAGGAGTCTCCTCTGGCTTCCTTGTAGGTCCTTTCAAACACTGGAAGTGGTGGAGTCTCCACCCCTAGGGATGTCCAAGGAAGGACTAGATGTGGCACTCAGTGCTCTGGGTTGGTGACAAGGTGGGGATCAGGCACAGCTTGGACTAGATGATCTTGGAGGGCTTTTCCAACCTCAAAGGCTCTGGGGTAAGTCCTATCTATCAACCAACCCCTCTATCCCTATTTGACCAATACCAAAGGTGGAAAGAGCAGCTTGGGTGTTCCTTGAGATTCCAGGTGACGATGAACCTCCTGCCATCCAGGATGTCAGTTTTCCCAATAAACAAGAAACCTCCAGAACTCGGTAGCTGCCTTTCCAGCACAGGTGCAGTGACATTCACTTCATTCCCATGGGCAGAAGAAATGTAAAGCTTTTCAAATATTTTTAAGTGTGGAGTTATTAATGCCAGATTCCAGTGGATTGGGGAAAGAGGGATGTTAGCTTCCAACACATGCTTAATCTAGAACATGTGGTTCCGGGGGAGGTTTGGAACCAATATGTTTTCAACATTTTCAGGAAATTTGGTCTATCCAGATGAAAGCTTCTTGGACCCTACTGAACTATCAGTCAGTGATACAAACATTGAAACAAGAGAAATATTTTCCCTTTTCCCTGAAAAAGAAAGTGCTTCTTTACTGTTGGGGGGTAGGCTTGTTTCTTGTTTTTTTACCTATAGAATTTTTCCCAAGGGTTGCGAGGCAACTAACGACCGAATACTTATCAGTGGGCAGGTGAAACAAAAGGATAGGCATAGCACTTAGCCCCACTCTTTGTCTCCAGGAGTTTCTCTGGGGGGGGGGGGGAGGGCAAGAAAAAAGACAGGGCTGAAGGCAGCTTAGCTCTTGCTCTTGCTCTCGGCATCGGGGAGAAGACGGTCAGGCTGCTGCTTGCTGCGGGAGAAGTTTCACTGGCACCACCGAGTCCGATCCTGAAGAAAGCTACCATCATCTGCTCGTGTGCCCAGGAAATCCTGATCTCTCCTTTTGCTGCCCTGTTGGAGCTAGGCACTGTTCCACTGCCGCTGCTTTGAAGCTGTTCTGCACACGGCCCCGCGCTGCCCTCCCTGCCGGACATCCCTGCCCTCCAGTGACCACCGACAGAGCTCTGGATTTCATCCGATCCACCAGCCCGGGATCCCCCACCGTTTCAGCTTAGTACTTTTTTTTCAGAGTCCCAAGAGACCAGACTGCCCCGGGTTTTGTGAAACCAAGCCCCGTCAAAGTCCCTGGCTCTGTTCGCTATTAATTGCTGTAATTGTTGTTGTTTGTTTGCCTTGTTATACCTATTAGTAAAGAACTGTTATTCCTATCCCCATATCTCTGCCTGAGAGCCGTTTTAATTTTTCTAAATTATAATAATTTGAGGAGAGAGGATTTGAATTATCCATTCCAAGAGAGGCTCTGCCCCTCTTTAGCAGATACCTGTCTTCGTTCAAAACCGAGACATTTACCAACTCCAGAGAGAAAGCAATGGGTCTGCTGAAGAGCAGCTTTGGGACTATTACTCCAGAATATTTAGATAATATGATAAATGATAAATCTAGGAAAACATCCCAGAAGTAAATCACGTCCTGTGCTACTCTGGAATTCTGGCGCATCTTCCCACGGTGACTTTTTGATGAAGAAAGGTGATCTGCTGAGAGTGGAGGAAAAGTGCTGCCCACACTTAAAGGAACCCAAGCCAGGGGTGTGAACTAGAACTAATTTCAACAAATCTGAATACAGAGAGAATATGTTTTGTAAAGGAATGGGGAGGGAATTCATGACACAAAGTAGGGGAAGGATGAAACAGCACTGTGGGATGTGTGAGTCTATAGGGCAGAGCTCAGGGCATTCCAGCTTTCCTCAGCCACCACTTTTTCTTCTCTCCCTGCTTTTGTTTCAACCTTGTTTTAAAACTCCTTGAAATTCACACTTTAATAGTTTTTGCCTGGTTACACCTTAAATCAAGATGCTCCACAACAGCACCCCACAAACCAGCGTTCCCTCCCTGCCCTTCATCCAGCAGGATCTTGGTCCCATGCCATTTCCAGAGTCACCGGGGGGCCATCCCAGCCTGCTCCACCTGCACAACACAAGCCCTGAATTTCATGAGTTTTTGCTTTGTGTTGCCCTGTCTCATTGTGGAGTGAGAGGCTGCTGAGTCCCCAGAAATGGCTTGGGGACAGTGACACTCGTGACCCCCCCAGCCCTGTGCTGGACTGCCCCAGCCCAAAGTCTCCTCCAGCCTGGGAGATTAAGGACAGTTTGCAGCTCATTTTGGACTCTTCTGAGGCACTCCCTTGGCTCCATCCAATTTTTGAGGCAATTCTTCATCTCTTTGATGGACTTTTCATGTGTCTCCAGGGGAAGTGTCCTGCACTAAGGTTACTCCTTGGGTTGCTTGGCCACAGGGTGTGAGAAGAGCTCGTGCGTGGGCACCAAGGGCTGGCAATCCTCTCATGTGGTGGCTTAGGGATGAGAGTGGCCTTTGCTGCCTCCCTGCTCCTCTCCTCACATTCCACCAAAGGACAAACCTCCATCCATGTGTCATCCAGATGGGCAGATGCTGCTCCAGGAGCTCCATGCATCAGTAGCCTGCTCCCTCCCCATTCCTCTGATCCCAAACACCAGCCCCCAGCTCAAGCTCATTGGGCTGAAAACAAACGGAGGGAAGTCACAGCTCACCCCTGGAATCCCTGGAGAGACACGAGATGCAGAGAGCCACAATCTCTCTTCTCAAACAGCTTCAGACCATGTAAGATCTCATCAGGAACAGGTTGTTTTTTTTTGCTGCTGAGAAAGTTTTTTTTCTCCTGCCAGTACTCAGAGATTTTTGCTTGGCTTGACAAAACCCAGGACTCCTTAGGAAATCATTTGGTGAAGCTCCTAAGGACAGTTAAACTCAAATTTATAGATAATGCCAATAGTGGCAGTAGGTTGTGATGTAGTTTATCCTGATCTTTAGTTGTATTCAAGGGAAAAAAATCTGATTACTGCAGATGATCAGAACTAAAGTGTGAACAGGAGACAGACCTAAGGGACAACCACTCATCAACCTGATTTTTGCTCCAGGTAAAGGTGCTTGGGGGAGCAACCTCCCAGCTAGAAAGGACAAAAGAAGCAGGTTGAATTGGTTGTGCTCATGCATTCCACAGGTTTTTCCACGTTCAGGATGATGGGACTCAAAGGGCACCAGGTGCTGTCTGAAGGGAGGTGCTGGAGCAGGCAGAGCCCCACCAGCCCTGTGCATCTCCTCCCTAAGGGCTTTTTGGCATGAGGAAAAATACAGGTGCAGGATTGATTGTAGGAGAAGCAGGATGGAACAGCACCTGTCCTTTAGAGGTCTGTTACCTCTGTCGTTGTCACCTCTGTCATAGTGCTGGTCCCATTTAGGAGGAGAGGCTGGATCCAGTCACCTCCTGGGGTTCTCTCCACCCTACAACCTCAACTCTGCTCTCCAAGAGCCAGAGCTCGGCTGAAAATCCCTCCTCACTTCCTTGAGCAAGGCAGATGTGTCCCTGCACACTGCAATGGGAATTCCAAGGCTTTACAGGACACAAGGAACAACCAAGGTGATTTACCTCCTCCACCCCATCCAGATCCACTGTAGGATCAATGGCAAGGCATCAGGACAGGCTGCTGGTACCAGAAGGCTCTAAAAAACCAGCTCCAGTCTCAGAGTAGGTGCAAGAACACCACAGCACAAATGTGGTCACAAGCAAAGACAAAATCCTGCTCCAAATTAACTCCAGAGCCACTGTTGCTGGCCTTTTGCACTGCCTCCTCAGAAACACAAAAAGCCAATCAAACAGAAATCTCCACCCTCCTCAGCTCCGCTCCCACATCACCAGTCCCAGCCAAGTTCCTGGGGTTCACACCAGAACCTGTGACCATCATATTTAATTTTCCACCCTCTGGCTGGCTCTGGAAGGAGGATGTGATGTGCCTTTTGTTTCCCTTCAGGCACTTCGGTTGGCCTCCAAGCGCAGAGCTGACAAATAACATTCCCAGTTCTAATTCGAGGATCCCAAGGCTTTTTTTGGCTGCTGGCTGGAGTCACCAGGCTGATTTTCTATCCACCACTGCACCCTCTTGCTTCCTTTATCAATCCCACATATTTAAATCCAACAATTTGAAGCATAGCATTACAGCTGTGTTTTTATTTTGTTTGTTTTATTCGGTTGTTGCCTAACACAAAACACTCTGACATTTTCAGTCACATCCCACTAAGATAAACAATGAACATATGTCATGAATTCCAGCAGAAATGATTCCCAAGTGGGGCAGCAGCAAGGTCTGAAGTGGGAGTACAAGAGGCTCTCCCGAATTGTTTGCTGGATGTTTGAAATGAGCTCTTCCCATGGTTATCCATAAAGAATCGAGGGCAGGTGGGAGGAGACCTCTCTGACTGTCTCATCCCTGCAGAACTTGACGTGTTTTTCCTCCTCCCATCCATAATCCTGCCTAATTGGATGGAAAACCTCCATGGCATTGAGCAGCTGCCTGAGAACTGATGGATTAATTACATGGAAAAACGTGGGGTCTATATCCAAGGATCTACCTGTGTGCATCCACACGTACTTACAGCTGGATGAATCTAAAAACAGGGGAAAAGGAGGAAAAGAAAAGGGGGAAGAAGGGGGAAAAAAGAAGGAAACTCAAGAGACACCCCATTGCTCTTGTGAGGATTGGGTGAATTTGATAAGGGGGAAAAATAAGGGAAAAAAGTGGGGAGAAAGGAAACCCAGGAGAGACTCCACCACTCTTGGGAAGATCAAGTGAAGTCCCTGCAGCAGCTGGGATACAGGGAATGCTGCCTGGCTCAGCCAACCCTTGCATTTATCCATTGAAAGCAATTAAGGCACTTCCCCAAATCCTGCTGGAATTAGTGGGATCAGATATGACTACAACATCTCCATACATCACGGCCAACAAAGCCCTCATGAAAACATTCAACCCCAGCCTCATTCACAGCTTTTTCCCCAGGGAATTCCTCACTGGAGCTCTGCAGCTCTGGGCTGGTGCAGCTGTTCTGTGACAGCCGAGAAGGTTCCAGTGAGAGCCCGGAGAGGGCACAGTGAGGACAATCACAACTGCCACCTCCAGGTTTGGCTGTTCACAGAATCCCAGAATAGTTGGAAGGAACCTCTGGAGATCATCCAGTCTTAGGCAGGGTCAACCTTTGGAGCAGGTGACACAGGAACACTTCCATGTGGGTTTGAGATGTCTCCAGAGAGGTAGACTCCACACTCTTCCTGGAAAGCTGTTCCAGGGCTCTGCCCCCTCCATGTAAAGAAGTTCTTCCTCGTGTTGAGGTGGGACTCCTTGTGTTGTAGTTTATGGGCATTGCCCCTTGTCCTGGAGCTTGGCACCATCCTCTGACACCCTTTGGAGATATTCATATGGATTATGAGATCCCCTCAGCCCTGCCATGACCCCCCAGAACGAAAAACAAGCTTATTCATCCCAAAAACTGCAGGATGCGGATCCCTGTGGTGGCAGGACCTTAGTGGGGGGCTCAGGTGGGGAAGGTGGATCTGATCCAGTTCCACAACAATTCCTCCACTTGGAGTGACCAGACGGGCCTGGAGCACGTGCTGAGCCTGCAGAGCCTCCCTGGCTGAGGGTTCATTCACCGAAATCAAAGCTCAGCTGCAAATCCTCCAGCAGGGAGACAATGGAGCCTCTCATGCTGTGGGAGGGGAGCAGCAGCTTCCAGAGGAGCCCGGCATTTTCAGCGCTCGGTGCAGCTCAGCTGCACTCACAGCTCAGCTGCAGCCACATTCCTGCCCCTCTGGAACATCTGTTCTCCTCTCCTTAGTGCTGGCCCTGTTTTGTAATGCAAGGAACTCTGTGAGATTCCTGAAGCTCAGTGTTTGACCTGGGGCATTCTGAAAAGCCCCGGGTCTCAGGAGCGGAATTCAGACGGAATCACCAGTCACTTCCAATAACGTTGCTTGCTGCTCAAAGTGCAGCTGGAAAAGGAGCTGAGCTCTGGTCAAGTTTGAGCACAGCTCCTGAGAGCTCAGAATCCACCCACAAGTGCAGTCAGGGCAAGTGTCTGAAAGTGCCACCGAGGTGACAATGACCAGAGAATTCCTTCTCATCCTCAGCAACTCCAAATCTCCCAGTGACCACCCCACAGCCTCATCCCAACCAGGGAAGGATAAACACCCCCAGAGCAGCTCCAGGGATGGACCAGATCAGCAGCACCTCATCACAGCTCTGTAAAATTCCAAATAATGAAGCCAAGTTCCTTCTGGAACAATCCAGATCCCAACTGGAAGGGCTTCTGAAGAAGCCAGGGGGCAAAGGCAGGTTGTGGATGGGTCAGGACACACTGAGCATCATTCCACTGTGATCCCTGTGAGATGGGACAATTCCTCACCCTGGATACCACACAACTGGGCTTGGGCCTCTCCCAGCTTTTCCTATTTAACATCCAACTGGGACAGACACATAACAGAGCTCAGTGAGGAATTCTGGACTTCAGCAGTTAGAGAATCACAGAATCATAAACTGCTTTGGTTGAAAGGGACCTTGAAGCTCTTCCCATTCCACCCCCTGCCATGTGCAGGGACAACTTCCACTATCCTAGGTTGTTCCAAGCTCTGTCCACCCTGGCCCTGGACATTTCCAGGAACATCTATAGTTTCTCTATGCAACCAGTGGCAGGGCTGGAGCAGAGCTGGAACCAGCACCTAAACACCACTCTGGGTTTTTAGAGACAAGACCTTAAACAGATCCCTGTTATCATAAACCTGGGAATAACATGGAGATAGGGATATGTAAATAAGCAGCATCATTAATTTTATCACAGTAATAACAAATACTGAGAGCAACATCCCAGGAAAGGAATGAGTTTATCCCCAAAGATTAAAACATCATATTATTCCAAATTTCTTCTATTTAGGGGGAAATCACAGAGAAATTCAGGGGGAAATCAGTAAGAACAAGCACTTTGTGGTGAGCCTTTCCTTCTGGGAGCATCTCCCATGCTCCAGGATCCAGGAAATGTCCAGTATTTACTGCGTGCTCATCACCATGGTTTCAGAGCACAATAAGGCTCTATCATCCTGCATCCATCTGCGTTTCTGGGAATGCTGGGGCTTTGGGAATTGCACAGGGCCGACACAAAGGCACCCATTGTTCTGGAGGCAGAGGGACAAACCTGCCCTTTCCACAGGAGAGGAAGCCAGCAGGAAAAGTTGCTATTGTGAGCTGGATATTAAAAAAAAAAATGCGGAAAAAGAGTCCTATTGCATGGTCAGTGCTGCCGGGTCAGAAAAGGGGGATGGCTGGGACAGGGCACCTGTGGGATTGGGGGCTTCCTGGGGAGAGCCAGGCACCCCCAGCCAGGCTGGCATCAGCTACCTGCTAAACTATCCAAATCCCATCCTAAATCCATCTTAAAAGCCAGGCTCTGGCACCATCTACCTGCTAAACCATCCAGAAAACACCCAAACAAAACACCCAAATTCTACCCTAAATCCACTGTAAAACCATCCTAAAACTACCCTAAAACCACTCTAAAAGCCAGGCTCTGGCATCAGCTACCTGCTAAACCATCCAAAACCTACCCTAAAACCACTCTAAGACCACTCTAAACCTATTTAAAACCCACTCTAAAACCATCTTAAAACCACACTGAAATCACCCTAATGTAGCTGGAGCATCACTTCCAAAGCTCCAGGTAGGAGCAGGGATGGGAAAGAGCTTTAAATCCCCCAGAATTTCATTTTCCTTTCAACCCAAAGCCATTTGCAGTGCCGGAGTTCTCCTCCAGGACTTTCCTTGGCAGGAAGAACTGCCAAAGTAGTAGGAACCAAATTGTTGTCAGCTTAAGGCCAGCCATCTGCTAAGCCTCTACCCAGCTGCCATGCTCCCAATCAAAGCCTGGAGAACAATCCCTGATGTTTCTCACCAAGCTCAAAAAATCTAGGAAGGAAAAAAAAACCAAACCAACAACCCCAAACACAAAAAACACCAGAAACCAGGAAAGCAGCCTGGCAGGGATCTAACTGGGAACAGAGATGAAAGTAGGAGAAAAAGAAACTATTTTATATGCTTAAAACAATGTTTTTTAAAGAGTCCTATTGACATCTGCTTTGTAAATGCTCTGTCATTATTTATAACCTCCAGAGCATGGAATTGTCTCTGGAGTTACAACCACGCTACTCCCAGATTTTGGCTTTGTTAGCAAAGAGCCAGCAGCATTTTTACTGGCACTCTGGGAATAGAGATCTAACATTTCATACCCAGTTTATTTAAAAGTGGACTAATTTAACATCCTTGATGGTTCCTTTTAGCACAACTGTTACTAATTAGCAGCTCCAGAATGATTTGCTCATCTGGGAGCAGCAGCGGTTCCACAGCAGCATAAATACACCAGGGCAAAAGGGAAGGAGGGGGAAAGGAGAAAACAGGGAAGAGGCATTGGAGAGGGGCAGGTTTTAGAGAATTAAAGGAAACGAAGTGACAGGTGGAGATGGGAACACTGAGGAGAAAAGAGGCAGGAAAAATAGTGGAAAAGGATAATCCTGGGCCTTGAGAAGCTGGAAAAACTGGTGGCAGTTTTTAAAGCTGTGCAAAAGTTGGGTCTGGTAGCATGGACTGGAAAGTGGCTTCAAGATGATGATCCCAGGACTGGGACAGGCACCAGCCCCCAGTGATCCCGTGGGATGCCCCAGGGCTGGAGGGATGCAGGGACAAGGAGAGGGACCTTGGCCAGGACATGACCTCGGCTGCTTTAAGTGGCCCCAGGGCACCGTGGGTGCAGGGCCACCACCCAAAATTAAGCAAACCCGACCATAAAACATGTCAGGGGTCAGAGGGCTGAAACCAGAGTCCTCCAAGGAGGAGCCCCTGAAATTCCAGAGTCCTGTTGGGGACAGACAGGATCCAACTGATGGCTTTGCACACAATTTTCTCTGGATTTTTTAAACAAAGAGGCACCAAAGCATCTTTGCTGCTCCCATGTCCCATCCCTGTGGCTCTGTGCTCTGGGCACAGCCAGGGCCATCACCCTCCCCTGGCTGCACAGAACCAGCTCTGCCCTGACCCAAAATCACCTCTTTCACAGAAAAACGCTTGAAAGCAAATCCTCCAAAAAGAAAAAGCTTTTGGGAAAGGAACCATGTTCTCCCTGATGTTTATAAATCATCAAAGCCAGCCCGTTGTTGGTACCAGGATGAGCAGGACTGGAAGAGCTGGGAAGGGTCGGAGCAGCCTCCCTCCAGCCCCAGCCTCCACACTCGTATCACTTTGGTCTTTCCCTGCATGTGTAAAAGCACTTGAAAGTTCATAAAATTAATTCCAGACAAATATTAGCGAGGCCTCAAGTGGAAAGCACATCTCCTTCCTTCTGGGAATTTATAGTTCAGCCACTTTTATCTTTGGGAGGCTCTTTGGAGATCAAAGATCTGATCAACTTTTCCTCTGTGAAACTCATGAAGAAAACGGTGTTATCAGGACAATGACATGATTTTATTTATTAGTTTAATGATTCATTGCCCTGCTCTGACAGCAAGATTACGTCACGAAAGTGTAAAACAAACAGCCTGAGTTCCCCAAGGCTTTGGCTCTGTTTGTTTCTTGATTTTATGGTTGTTACAAGGTCAAGCCCTGCCCTGATGGCTCCCACTTGTTAAATGCAGCTCCAAAACCACCACAGCCAAACACAAGGCAACTACTTGCCAAAGCCAGAGAGACACAACCTGTCACTCTGGCAGCTTTTCCCATCTCCACCACCTGTGGGGTCAAAATCCCTAATTTTCAAAAAGACACAGGTAAGAATCACAGGATCAATGAGGCTGGAAAAGGCCTCTGAGACCACCGAGTCCAACCTGTGACTGATCCCAGCCCAGAGCACTGAGTGCCATGCCTGGGTGTTCCTTGGACACCCCCAGAGATGGGCACTCCAAACCTCCCTGGGCAGCCCCTTCCAATGCCTGGCCACCCTTTCCATGAAGAAATTCCTGCTGGTGTCCAACCTGGCCCTCCCCTGCCATAGCTTGAAGCCATTCCCTCTTGTCCTGCCCCTGTTCCCTGGGAGCAGAGCCCAACACTCCTCAGCTGCCCCCTCCTGTCAGGGAGTTGTGCAGAGCCAGAAGGTCCCTCCTGAGCCTCCTTTTCTCCAGGCTGAGTCCCCCCAGCTCCCTCAGCTGCTCCTGGTGCTCCAGACCCTTCCCCAACTCCATTCCCCTCCCCGGACTGGATAAGTGGTGGAAGTGCTCTGCATTTCTGGAGTGACTCAACTCTGAGCATCCAGGGAACATCAGGGAAATCCAGGAAAGGAATGCCAGTCATGAAAGGACAACACTGGGCACAAGGGTGATGGGCAAAACCCTCTTAGACACCAACCTTCAGCCTCTCTCTCTCCTCAGCAGCTCTCTGCACATCTGGCAAGGCAGAGGCAGCCTGAGGGATGAAGTTAATCCCTCCCAACATCTGCCTGCAGCGCTCTATCGACACCGCTCGCCCCCAGTGGGAACTTGCTACTACACAAGCAACTGGTGAAGACACTAGGATAGATTTCAAGGAGACTGGAAAAAGGACTGGGATACTGCCTGAGCCATCTGAGCACCAGAGCAACACCGTCTCCAAAACTGATGGCCCACACTGGGCTGGAATCACTCAGGGAGTCTGTACCAAACACATCAGACTTGTCAGCATTCCAGGCAAGAGGAATCAAGGGAGTTTCACCAAGCTCCTTCTTGGAGCAGAGCCACAGGGAAATGCTTCTACACTGTGAAACTGCAAAGGTTTCAGGGGAGATGGGAAACTCACGGAGCTGGACTGGAAAACTAACAATGATAAGGGAGTTAGGACTCGGGCTTAGCCAGGCACAGAACCACGACTCCATCAGTCCTGTCCCTGCTTTCCCTGGCATCCAGTCCTTTCTCCGCTCCTACAAAAGGGGATCTGTGCTTTCCTGCAGTAGGGAAGCACGGGAGCTCTTCCAGGAGTTCATGCTCCTGTCTTTGTGTCATGAGAATCATGAAAAGCCAGGACTGGAAATCAAATTCTTCACAAAGAAATCAGGAATCTTTCTGCTCTTTTAATCCAGCCTTTGTACAACTTTGCATTCCCTTCAGACAGGCTTTGACCCCACACCTCAGACTCCACAGCAACTCAAAACCCCCTTAGAGCAGTCACCAGTTTGGGATGCAGATGTTCCCACAGTTGTTTGTTGGATTGTGAAAATCTTCTTGATGATTTTAAGCAAAGCTGGGTGTGCAGGACAACAAATAAAGACAAACAAGTACAAATTAAAGCCTTAAATTAGCACAGTTCGAGGAGTCAAGGATGGAGTTCCTAAGCAGCATTAAGTCACACAAGACCTACAGTTGCAGAAATCGGAACTCCTGGAATTCCTCATCTGGGAGGGAATCAAAATCAGGGAGAAACTGAGCAGGACTCACCGTCGGGCCCTTCACTGCCTTTACTCCTTTTATTTCGACGGATGCGTCTCCCTTCTTCTCCAACGTGCAGCTTCTCCTCGGGGTGAAAGAAGTTCAGCAAGGCCAGCTGTAAGAAGAGGGACAAGTTTAAGCATCTTTGCAAGGCTGGTTCAGCCAAGCTGAGAGATTGGAGCCTAAATGCCAAATCCTTTCCATCAGGGATGAGCAGGAGAGTCGAGGAGGACGCAAGATGGCTGCTCACAGATCTTGGCTCATCCCAAGGAGATATGTCCCCCCCTGGAAGCGGTCTAGGACTTGGGACAACTCCACCTGAGGGGTTTCAGCATGGAGAATCCTTGCCCCAAGGATGGGAGTCTGCAGGCCAGGGCTGCAGGGACATCTATGGCTGGAAATAATCAAATGCCTCAAAGGCCGACGCGATAATTCCTAATTTTTCTCTGCAAAACTTGCTCAATCCTGGAGCTCTTTCTCCAGCATTACTCACTGCCAGTAAGCTTTTTCTCTCTCAAGCTCTTCTCTGAAAGCCTCATTAGCTACTGAGATTCAAAGGTCTTCAGGGACCTTTAAATCCAACCCAATATACCACATAAATTAACATTTTAAACCTACAGCAACATTTATAACACGAGATTTGCCAAGAGGCAAAAATTTTATGCAGCGACCTCTTATTCAGGAAAAAATTGCTGCTGCCTTAAAAACTGTTTAACAGATCAATATCCCAACGCAGAAACTGGAATTCGGGGTTAGAAACCAGAATCCCAGCTACCCCCAAGTGTGGCAGCTCATCACCAGCGGCATTTTCCTGTTATTTTCACTTCATAAAAAAGAGAAGTCAAAGATCAATTAGGAACCAAACACCTTCTGTGTGTTACTGCATTCAACAGCCACGGCTGCTGCGACTGGGATGAGGTTTTCTTGCTGAAGAAACCAGATCGTGGTTATTTAAGCTGTAAATAGACAGCAAAACAAAAACACAGCACAAGACAAGAACCAGGAGGCTTCAAAAAGCAGCCCCAAAGGTTATCGAGCTCATCACTGTTCTGAGAACAAAACCTGGGGTATCAAAAGCATCTTTGAAAGAGCAGAGAAGAACAAACACCTCCTCTGAATTGCCGGGCTCGTTAAGCTCCAGCCCATAAAAGTCCCTATCAAGAGCAATAATCGCAAAAGGCCCTTGGCTTTTCACAAGCCTCAGGGCTCTCACCTCCCCTCTCCCTCCCATTCCCAAGGTATTTTCCAAAGAACAGCCCTTCTCCCAACCTCAGCATCCCAACCCTTCACTCAGATTTTACATCTGCATTTTGCTTTACTCCAACAAGCTCGGGTGCAGTCTCACAAATGGAAATGTTTGGAAACCCTTTAGTTTCTAAAGAACCCCCAAAGCGTTTCTCAAATTCCCAAACTGTTGCTATTTCCTTCTGTCCCTGTGCAGGCAGGTCTGCAAAATTCCTGGGTGTTTGTCATTGCAATGATGTCGTGGCTGAAAGGACCCCGAAACGCTGCGGGATGACCTAGGATCAGCTTCCCAAAGTCTCACTACTGGGCTTTTAAACGTCCCTGAAAAGCAATGTTGAGTAAAACTTACCTGCCTGAGGAAGGCCAGTTACAGAGGTGGATGAGTAACTGAAGGCTCTCGTTTACAACAAGGAGTAAAAGGCGAGAACAATTCCCAGAGCACCACATTCCCAAAGCTCCCACATCCCACCGCACTGCCCCAGGTGTGGAACACTGGAGTAGGATGCTCCTGGCAGGCACCACCAGCACCTTTCCTGACACACCCAAGCAGGGTGAGGGATGAGAACAAGTGAATTTCTCTTTAAATCCCTTATATAACTCACGTTGAGACACTGCAGAACTAGTTGAAGGAACCAATTGCATTATAATTCGGGTTAAAGTGTCAATAACATCCTCAGCGTGGCTTTGGAATGCTGTTATTGCCTGGATCATTACTGGAGTTTACAGAACAGGGTGAAATAGAGGCTGTTCCTCCAGGCTGAACAATCCCAACTCCGCTGCTCTGTTCCAGCTTTTAATCTAATGTCACTTGTCACTGACCACTCAGAAAAACACTGAATTTTGGTTAAAAGTAATCTGTCCATTAAACTCTGCATTTCTAGCCAGAAAGAGAAATGACAGTGAGGGTGAACGACTGAATCACACCTTTTACTTAGGAAACAAGCCCATAAAAGCAGCTTGTGACACCAATTGTGAACAGAGCAGCTGCTGCTTTGGGACAACTTCCATGAAACTCTGTTTTCCAGGAGCAGTGACACACCAGCACTCCACACTCAACCTGGGAATGGACGCAACCCGTGTGAGCAGAGAGAGGGGCCTATCCCTAGGGAATACCTTCCACAATGCTCTGAATTATGCAAACAACGGCACTGACCCTCCAGTGACTGGCACAGAGGGGTCAAGGGTCCGGCTCGGGATGGAGGGAATGCTCAGATCCCAGGGAAGGTCAGGAGCAGGGAAAGGCTGACCAAGCCTCTTGCAGCCATCCCAGCTCCTGAAGGCCAAGTCCCTCTCTGGGGACTCAAGGGCTCCGTTGTTCCAGGGCTGCAGCTGCCCAAGGTCGGGGGATGCCCGGCCATGAAGGGCTCATCTGTGTCCATCTGGGAATCGTGGCCAGCACCACTCAGATGCTTTTTCCATTCACTACCCCCGAGATATAAGTAAAATATTGGGAAGAAATTCCTCCCTGTGAGGCCCTGGCAGAGGGTGCCCAGAGAAGCTGTGGCTGCCCCTGGATCCCTGGAAATGTCCAAGGTCAGGCTGGATGGGGCTTGGAGCAACCTGGGATTGTGGAAGATGTCTCAGCCCATGGCAAGGGGTGGAACAAAATCATCTTTAAGGCTCCTTCCTTCCTCTGCATCAGCCCTGGGCTCATGGGGCACCCTGACTGGGCCACCTTCTGGGGAATTCTAAAAGGAATTCTTACTAGTCCATGATTTCACTGAAACTTCTCATCCTCAAAGTCACAGAGAGCTGATTCTCTCAGCCTGTGCTCTATTGGAGCCAGAGAATTTTTCAGGAGTCAAGCACACACAGCTCCTTTTTTGGGAGCAGGTATTTTCCCTGCAGTCTAAACAATTCCCATTTCCCTCCTCCTCCAACCTAAAGCCCTCAAATCACCTTTAATTTTAGAAACACCGTGGATTAATCAAGAGAATCACTATAGGATGCAAAAAGGTCAAACAGCCAACACAGGAAAAATCCCAGGGAAAGCCATTCTTCAAAATAACCTGGGAAACAATAGCACAGGCAGTGCTCCCCGGAGGGAATCGGATCTGCCTCGGTTTCTCTGGGCAAAATAAAGCAAAACAAGGCACACAGAGCTGGTTTTCCCTGCAAAACCTGCCTGGGAATATTGGAGAAAGCTGTTGGAGGATGGATGTCAAGGGAGCACAGTGGGAACTCCCAAAATAACTCCTCTCAAACTCATTTGTAGGATGGACATTCCACCCTCCATGCAAGTAAGGATAAAGAAAGGTATTATCATTTTTCATAAAATAAAATATTATTTGGCTTGCCATTCCAGGTCCTTGTCAAAAGTCTCTTGAAGAGCCACTGGACACCAAGGGAATGTATTTCCAATGGTCAAACAGCTTCAAAGGAAGAAAAGTGGAAAAATATAACCCAACCCATGCACTTATGCACAAAGGGTGGATTTTTCCTTAGGCTAAATTGGTAAGAAGAATGAGTGTCTTCTTCCTGCAGAAGGGAAAAACACTCAAACCTTCAGGTGTACAAGGCCTTTAGGGTTGTCTTGGTTCTGAAAGAAGACAGGTATTTGCTAAAGAGGGGCAGGGCCTCTCTTGGAATGGATAATTTAAATCCTCTCCCCTCAAATTAATATAATTTAGAAAAATTAAAACGGCTTTCAGGCAGAGATATGGGGATAGGAATAACAGTTCTTTACTAATATGTATAACAAGGCAAAACAAACAACAACTACAGCATTAATAGCGAACAGAACCAGGGACCTTGACGAGGCTTGGTTTCACAAAACCCGGGGCAGTCTGATCTCTTGGGACTCTGAAAAAGCACCAAGCTGGAACGGTGAGGGATCCCGGGCTGGATCAGATATATCTGGAGCTCTGTCAGTGGTCACTGGAAGGGCAGGGATGTCCCGGCAGGACGAGGCAGAGCAGGGCCGTGGCGTAGCAGAAAAAGAAACCTTCAAATCAGTGCCGAGAAAGCAGCGGCGGTGAGGGCAGGACAGCAGGAGGAGAGCTCAGGATTCCTGGGCACAGCCGAGCAGATGATGGTAGCTTTCCTAAGGATCAGACCCGGGTGGTGCCAGTGAAAACTCCCGCAGCAAGCAGCAGCCTCTATCCGCTCCCCGATGCTGAGCGCAAGAGAGCGAAGCTGCCCCCAGCCCCGTCTTTTTTCCTGCCCCCCCCCCCCCCCCCCCCCAGAGAAACTCCCGGAGACAAAGAGTGTAGCCAAGTGCCATGCTCTATCTTTTTGTTTCACCTGAGTGCCAATAAGTACTCAGTAGTTAGTTGCCTCGAAACCCTTGGGAAAAAATTCTATAGGTAAAAAAAACCAAGAAACAAGCCTAACCCCCAACAAGGGTGAAAAGTGAAAAAAACCCCAAAGATTTTCTGCCTCCAACAGCTCCCAATTCCTCTTGACAAAGCAAGTCCAGCCAAAGATCTCATCCAGAAACCCACAGCTCAATGTCTTAAAGCACCTGAGAAAAAAAAGCATGAACTCACCCTCTTGCACGAGTCTTTAACAGGATTGTTAAAGTCAAATTTCCTCTTCCTTTGCAGTTTGGGAGATCAGCAGTGTGAGGAGCCTAAGAACCAGCTCAGGCTCTGCAGCAGCATTCTCTGCAAGCAATAATGTTGTTTTTCTGTGCTCTCAAGTTCAGCCTGTGGTTCAGAGGAGCAGCTACTTGAGTATCAGCCCCATTGTCCTCCAGAACTTCGCCTCTGGTCACACGTGGTGCAAAAAAAAAATGATCAAGTCGATAATTTATATTCCACCAGCCCAGAAAGAAGCTCAGGGAGTAGCTTTGCTTTATTGATAAGAAACCCCATTCAACATATTTTAAGAATCGTTTTTGCCATCGTTTCTTGCTCCTCATAAAAATGCAAGGAACAAACGAGGGAACAATTCCCATTTCAACGTGACAGAACTTTGACACCGTGTCTTGTCTGCAGGACAAGCCACAGCCCTGCAAAACTCATGGAATGTGATCAATACCATGAGGGGGAGGACCAGAGATGGAGAGAGCAGAGATGGTACAACCTCCACTACCCACCTTCCTCCCCAAACCTGGTACTCCCAGCTGGCTGTGGGAATCCTTGCCAGGGCTCTGGAGCAGGTTCCACACCATAACAAACCCCTTACCTCTGCTTTTTCTGTGTGAAGCTCCAGTTTGGTCCTCACCTTCAAGATACCCAGAACTCCTCTGGTCCCTGTTGCTTCATCTCTGTCATCCTTCCTGCCCAATGCCAGCCACATTCCTGCTCTTTCCAGCTGTTCATGCTGAAGCCCAAGATCCCAGAGGCACAATCCTTCACCCTGGAGTTGATACAAAATCCCAACTCCCCCTCATTCCAATCTGCACTCCAGGATCCTCACTGAGGTTTTCAGACACAACAGGGAACTTCAAAAGCATTTTCCACCCAAAGCTGTTCTATAATCCTGAAACACCAGCGATGCTAAGGAGCTTATCTAGGTGGGAAGTTTGGCTGGGAGGAGGGATTGAGCTCTGGTCCAGGCAGGAGCTATAACAGCAGAGCCACCTCCCTCCCAACACTCATGAGGAGCTTCACAAAAATGACAACCAAGGAGTTAAGGGAGTATTTGACCACTAGAAAACAGAAATTACCTTGGACTTGGAGATGGACCATGGAATACCATGGACTGGGGACACAGCACTTGCCAACGGGCAGGAGCTCCCATCTCAGCACATCTACATCCTGAACATGCCACCAGTGCTTTTGGGAGCAGGAATTGAGATGCTGCCAACGTGCTGAGCAGCCCTGTCCTTGGGTCAAAAGCCTCTCCCAAGGACTGTGCAATCCCAGTTTGGAGAAGGCCAGGGAATGACACTCTGGGTCTTCCAAGCATTCCAGTAACAGACACCAACTGGGGACCAATGAAAGAGGAGGGAGCAGGTTTTCCCAAGCTTTTATTGGTATTTTACCTTCATTACCCAGGAAAGCCACTATGTTTTGCAGGACAGAACCCTAAATCCAACTGCCAGTTTTCAGTCCAAGCCAAAGTGATGGACATAGGGAATTAATTGCCATCAGAACAATTAACATGCCTTATAAACTTCCTTTCAGAACCAAACCCTTCCCAAAACCTTCCCTCTCCCTTACTCCTTTCCATGTGGAACTGGGCTTTAAGCAGACCTATGACAGTAGCAATTACATCCTGCAACTCCAAGCCTGAACAGGAATTTCCTCCTTTCCTCTAATCCAAACCTTCCACAGCTCAAACTCAGCTTAGTTCAATAAGCAACATTCCAAATATTCGCATTTCCACCACTGATCCAACTGAACACACCGCTTGATTTTTACTTTCAGTCAGCTCAGGGAACCTGGAACAAATGCAGGTAAACCTGGCAGGTAAGGACATAGCAGAGACAGCAGGCAGGTGGATTTGCTCCTCATGGGAGGAGTGAAGAGTAATTTTGGAAAAGGAAGGTTCCAGTATTCCTTCAGCACAGGGAGACTAATCTATGAAATCCCCAGAAACACTTTCTGTCCTAAATCTCCATAGAAAATTGGTTTCAGCACAAAATGCAACCAGGTCCGCAGTCCAAATCCCTGGATTCCACACACCCCACAACTTTCCCTGACTGTAGGAGCACCTCAATCATTAAATTTGACCCCAAACTAGCACTACCTTAAGCCTGGAAGACCACGATTTGTTTAACGAGGCTGTTTGTCCACACACTTGTCTAAGACACCTTTCCCTGGAGCTGCCTTGTGCTGGAGGGGAGCTGGTTGCTCCCACAAGGACTTTGACATGTCACAGTGACTTTGACAATGTCACGGAGGTGGACACGGCTCTAGCTGAGCGACAGCTGAGGCTTCCCGTTCTTTACACTTGCTGGCACTGAAGGGAAAGCTCAAACACAACCCAGATGTGAGGAGAACAAGGTCAAAGCTGAGTTTAACGCTGCACATGAAATTCACCTGCAGTGAATTTTTTACTGGTAGCAGGAGTAAGAGATTCCTGCTGCAGGCTCCAGGTCCAGCACAGCCGAGCCGTGGGAAGTTCCTCGCTGGGAACAGGCTGGTTAAATGCTGAGAGGGATCAATGTCAGCAAGGTAAGGAACTTAAATCAGTTCGTTTTGCCTCCCAAGGAAATCAAATTTAGCTGTGAAGCAGCACCAGGCAGGGATCTGCTGTCTATTAGCAGGAATTCTCCGTTTTTCACATTTTAATTAGCTTTTGTAGCCCTTTTCAGGCCCATTTTTAGCCAGCTGGGCTATGGCCCCCTCCAGATGGAGGGTCATGGGTTCTTCTCCTGCATTCCAACAGCAATTCCTTCCTTATTTGAGCAGTTATATTCCCAAAATATTCATGCATTTTATAAAACACAGCACACACTTGACTTAGGGGAACCCAACCCTTGGCAATTCCATATCAGTCATAGTTCCTCTTCCTTTCTCCAGCTGCACCATTGCTCTTGCTCCTCATGACCTGGAGCTTCTCCAGCACATCCAGGACAACATGAGGTCAACAGCACAATCCTCCTCAAGCCAGAATCCCTCTTAAACATATTCCCCAAATCAGGAGCTGCTCCAGCAAAGAGCTTCAGGGCCCTGCCTGCTTCCCTTGGAGCACCTCTGGTCCCTGCAAAATGAAGAACTGGGCTCTCTCCAGCCTGAAACCACCCTTGGGGCTCCTCCTTAGGAGAAAAACTCCTTTTGCCAGGTTTGAAAACACTCTTAGGAATACCTGGAAGGTCCTGCTAGTCATGGCAGGAACAATGACTACAACTGCTTCTACAACCAACATAACATGGACCATAACGTGCACAGGGACCATTCCCAGAGGATGCTTTGGATCACCTCCACTGAAGGTGCTTCTCTGCCACCCAACTCCTTCAACTCCCACCAATTCCAGACGTTTCTCAAGAGAGAGGAGCACTGAAATCCTGACATCTGGGAAGAGCAGCTGATTCAATGAACAGTCTCCTTTTTGAGCCCATCTCCAAGGCAGACAAACACTACAGGTGACCAAGCCACCTCTTCCTGCAGGAGGTGTCCAACCAGATCCTGCTCTGGAGCTTTCCATTGGGAATGTGGCTGCAGGATCCAAATTTATGGCATTTTTCAGTTCTCTGGTATTTGGCCCTTTATCTCCATTCTACATAATCCCATTGCCTGGAGTGGGACCAGCTGCAGCAAAGAATTGGTTTGGATTCACTCATAGAGATGGATCCATATGAGAGAAAGTTACAGGAGAACATCTGTCAGACACTGGAACTGATGAACTTCATTCTGCCCTTGCTCTCAGACAACCCCTCCTATTGTTTTTGGGGGGGAAAATCTTCAAAAATCTTAATTTTTAAATCTTTCTGCTATTCAGATAATTGAGCTGTTTAAGGAAGTGTCCAAGGCCAGGCTGGATGGGCTTGGAGCATCCTGGTTTAGCGGAAAGTGTCCCTGCCCATGGAAAAGGGGTGGAATGAGATGAGCTTTGAGGTCCCTTCCAGGCCAAACCATACTGAGATTTCATAATTCTATGATAAAGTTTTAAAAACATTTTTCCTTTCTCTATAACAAACCCAAGACTTCCTGTCTGAGTGCATTTTTTCCCTTTTCAGCACAAGGGCTTTAAAATCCTCTTTTTTCAATCTGAATGTTAAATTTGGCCTTTGGTGGGGTTTAATTTTTATGACGTTTTATTGGAAGAAGAAAAACTGAAGGGAAGGAAACAGGAGGAGGGAATCAAGTAGTCCAAATTGAATAGAATTAAAATGAAAACAAGTCTGCTGAA
This sequence comes from Acrocephalus scirpaceus scirpaceus, assembly GCA_910950805.1. Lineage (NCBI taxonomy): Eukaryota > Metazoa > Chordata > Aves > Passeriformes > Sylviidae > Acrocephalus > Acrocephalus scirpaceus. The sequence continues at coordinate 76,337,437 of OU383776.1, forward strand.
AATGTAATACCCACAAAATAATGCATCCATGAAATAGTGTGGATAAACAGTCCACTGCAGCAACTGGGAAATATATCCAATTATTACCCAGTCATCCACTTCAAGGGTGAAGATTTTAATGGCAATTCCCACACCTGCAGGGATGCATGGAATTGTGGTGAGAGACAGTGACTGCCTGGTTAATGCTATACAATAATCTGCTCAAGTAAATTATGCTCTGTTGCCTAATTAATCAGATCCCCTGCAATTAATGTCAAGGAGCCAATGACCTCATGCAGACAGGATTAAGAGCTCTGTAAGGCTCCGTTCCGGGCACAGCCATGGGAACAAGTCCCCGCAAGGCAGGGCCAGGTGCAGTGCCAGGGATGCTCCTTCATGCAAGAATTGTAAAACTCCAGATCCTACAAGGACTCCTCGGAAGCCAATGGGACACAGCATGCGAATGGGGGGAAGAGGAAATGTTCCCTCAAGCCCTGGATCCAGGGAGAACCAAGGGGCTTCTCAGCATGTGGCACTGGATGAGCTGCCTCCAGATAAACATCCTGTTTCCCAAAAATTTGATTGTAGAAACATGGAATGTTTTGGGTTGGAAGGGACCTTCAAGACCATTTGGCACACCCCTCTGCCATGGGCAGGGACACCTTCCACTAGTCCAGTTTGTTCCAAGCCTCATCCAACAAGGCTTTGAATATTTCTAGGGTTGGGGTATCCACCTCCTCTCTGGGCACCCTCTGTCAGTGGTGGTAAAAACCACCCTCATTTCAAAAAAACTCAAATTCTGCTGCTGTTTAGTCCCCTCCTGGCTTCCCCTGCCTGTGTGAGCTCAGCAGCAAGAATTGTCTCCTCTGGAAGTGACGACACCTGGAGCAGCTCCCACAGCCATGGCACCCACTGAAACCACTGGCATGAGGGGAAAACAACACCCCAGCACTTCTGGGATGGATCTTTCCAGAAGCAAACCTGTGGCAGCCTGACCCACCTGCCAGCTGTGCCATCTCCTCGCCCTTGGAATGTGCTCTGGGATATGTGAGTAGCTGAGGGAGTCAGAGAAGGCACATGGGATCCCTGATGGCTCCAAGGAGTGCCTGGAGCGGTGCCACGGGATCGACCGTGGGCACTGGGCTGGCTCTGCCCCACCACTGCCTGTGCACTGGAACAGCACAACCCTGAGCTACAAGGCATGAGCTGAATCAGAAACACCACAATGTGCTGTAGGAACTCTGGGAAAAGGGGCTGGGAGGAGTTCAGGAATGCGAGCTTTCCACAAGCCGCAATCTCACAGCCAGTCCCAGCACCGTGCACATCTCCAGCCACCTCTAGGCCCAGCTTTGGGGACACCAAACACAGCTCCACTTGCTGCTGCAAGCACCCGACAGCTCCTAATCAGAACAACATTCCCCACTCCCTCTCCACATGGCAACAGCTCCGTTTTCCATCCAAACAACCCATCCCCGAGCCCCCACGGCCTGGCCAGCAAGCGCGAGCAGCTGGCACAGCACGAGCAAGTGGATCAAGGAACTCCATTATCTTCCCAGCAAACAAACCTCAACTATGGCATTCCTGGGTCTCTGGCTGTGGGGTGGGAGCCACGGCAGCCCCCAGAGCAGAGGCAGAGGTGTGAGTTTGTGCAAGCCAAGCCTTTCTGAGCCGGGCTTTGAAGTGCAGAGCCCAACGTCTTCAAACAGCACCCGAGGGTGCACAGCAGCATCGGCTCAGCGGCTCCTGCCATGCGCCACAGCACATCCAGATGTTTCCAGCCAGGCAGCCAGGCCAGCTGCTGCACAGCTGCCTCGTGTCGGGCTGGGGCAGCTCTTGGGAGGGAGCAGCACTGGCTCAACATCCCCTATGACACGTTCTGACTTTGTGAGGCTGAAGGAAAAAGGTTTTGTGCTGTCTGAGCTGTTTGTTGAGAGGAGTTTAAGTAAGGAAAGTAGTAAAGGATTTAGTATTTCAGCTCCTGGATGCTGCTCATGCCTCTGCAGCAGCTGCTTCTCCATCGTATAGTAAAACTGAGGCACTAGGAGGCTAAAAAACCCAGAAGGTTGAAAAAATTGGAAGGTTAAAAAAGAAAAGGAGCCAGAAAAAGAATTTAATGGACCGTTCTGTCCATACCCAGTGGCTAAAATGAGGCTCAAAGAGCTTGGACTATTTGGAGCTGGCCAGCAGCTTTTGACCATGGAAAAGAGACAATTCCAGCAGCAGAAGGTGGGGAATTCAAGACCATAGGATCTCAGATTGGTTTGGGTTGGAGGGACCTTAAAGCTCATCGTGTTCTACCCCTTGCCATGGGGACACCAGATGAGGTTGCTTCAAGCCCCATCCAACCTGGCCCTGGACACTTCCAGGGATCCATGGGCAGCCACAGCTTCTTTGGGTAACCTTGCCAGGGCCTCACCATCCTCACAGCCAGGAATTCCTTCCCAATATCCCATCTAACCCTGCCCTCTGGCAGTGGGAAGCCATTCCTTGTCCTGGCACTTCAGTGTCCCACAAAACTCCAACACACAACTTGAGGTGACACATGAGCTGGGGGGGGTCTCATCCAGGCACTCCACACACTCTCCAGTAACAGAAAATACTGCTGTGGTGAAGGAAGATTAGGAAAACAACCCCCTCCTGCAGCCAGGGACTATTTTCCTACTTCTCTGTGCGAGACAAGCAGTGACATCGATTGGGGCTCAGCATAAGGAAAAAAAATAAAATACTGTTTACAGAGAGAATTTTGCAACCTCTCCAAATGTTATCCTGGGTCATATTTTGCCCATGATGGGGACACAAAACCTGAGGGAAACTCCAAAGGCTGTGAAGCCCTGGGGTGCTCCCTGCAGCTCCTGCTTGGACATGGAGAGGCATCACCACGTGCTGGAGAAGGACCCACAAACCTGAAGGCTTGAAACTGAAGAAGGATGGAAAATGTTTAACTTTTGCCAGGAAAAAGTATCAAATATATCCTCCTAGGATTTTTCAGACAGCTTGGTTTGGGTTTGTTTGTTGTATTATTTTGGGCTTTTTTTTTCTGAAGTTGAAACTGGTTTCCTAAATCATCCTGGACAGACAAACAACCAGGGACATCACACAATTCAATACCCAAACAAAGATGAGTCCACTGGTCAGCTTTTGCTACAAATTGAGTGGATTAAACCCTTTATTTTTCAATAATGACCAGCCACACTGCCTGCAGAGCCCCGGAAGGTCAAGGGCAGGGTCTGGCTAAAATCCTATTCCCGAGAGCAACAACACCAGGGACCAGCTGGAACCACCACTGTGGGATTCCCCTGGGGTGATCAGGTCATGATATTTTATTCCCCTGACCCCTGGGATCAGCCAAGCTGGGAAATGCTCCCACAAAACAGCTCCAAACGAGGGATATTTTACCATAACCTTAAATAAACAAAAGCAGAGGAGAGAGAGGAAATGCTGCTGGGAACTACAAAGGGGAACTGTAAACACAACAGCAGATAAAGCAGATGGATGTTTGAAACAACCATTTGCACTGGAGAAAACACATGGGATCCGTCCCCAAGCCCGCAGGGAATGAATTTACTGCAGCCAGAAACCACATGCTGCAGTCAAATTTCCATTTATAACCATTACCTGCTAAGCCTGAAAAACCCACAAATAAAATCCAGGGCAGCAGAAATTTGTAACGTTGCAACAGGAAAAACCAAATGGCTGAGGATCCCATGTGGAGAGAAGGATACTGAGAATGCTGCTGCAAGGAGCTCGGGGTGCCCAAGGGCAGAAATGCATCTGAGTTTTAATACCCAGAGAACTCAGACCTCCAGCACCCAAAGGAGAGGGAAATGCTTGATCTGGATCACATCAGCCTCAGTTCTGACTCTCCTTTTTTTCTCCAGCAGAGAAAACAATTTGATTTTTATTATTAGCCTGGAGAGGTGCAGGGTGGAGGTGGGAAGTGAGTGAGCAGAGCAGGAACCAGCCTCTGGTGAGAGATCTTCTGGAAGTAGCAAAGCACAGAAACTACCAATAAAACAGCCTTATAAAGTGGATTATTTGGGAATGACACCACCATTTAATGATGGTATTTTGGAAGCAGCTCTCACTCCCCTGGCAGCACCTTCACCTACAGCCTGTGGCTGAATTTTTAAATTTAATTAATTAAACCATGGCCAGAGAGGCAGGAGGAGAATGTATTGCTTTGGACCACAGTCAAGTAACAGATGCACACACTGGACTAATTGAGACACACTTGACACTACTGGAATATGCCCGACTCCCAAAAAAAGCCCATTCCCCACTTCTCTTTGCTCTGCCTACACATGACAGCTCCTCACACAGGGCTGGGATTAAAGGGGGAACATTTCACCAGTGCTGGGATGGGATCCTGAGGTACATGTGTGATCCCAGAGAAATTCAGGGAATTAATGAGCAGCCTCCCCTCATTCCCAGATGCTCCCATATATCACTGGGCACAGACAGCACAGTCAGACAACTTTATGCAGCGAGGTCACCTTTCAAAAGGAGAAGTCACCCATGGCCTCTTTCAACTTTTAGAGTTGAAGAAAAAAAGAGAAAAGGAGAAAGAACATCTGAAAGGGATGAAACTCCAGAAGCACAAGGTGTGACCCCCTAAAATTCACCTCACTGCTAAAAAACAACTCCCCACGGATTGAGTGCACAGAGCCGCCTGGACCTCCTGAACCTGCTTCCTTGTGCGATGCCAAAAGAACTGTCGGTTCTGCACTCCCAGAGGAGAGGAGGGATTTCTGAACCAGCTGTCTGTGTGCAGACACAGCTCCAGCAGCAAGTCCCAACACCTTCCCCTCCGGCCCTGCTTTCTGGCCTCACCCACAGCTGTCAGGGGCTCTTTGTCAGGCCCTGAGTGTTGACAAATCCTGTCCTGCACAACTCCCCACAACGGGAAGCAACAAAAGGCTGGGCTGTGTTCCTGTGGATTAGCTGCTCTCATCCCTCATCCTGCCAGGAGCTGTGACTGTTCCGTGCATTCATCGGGATAATTCCTCAGCCAGGCATTAGGCAGAAAACCCAGGGAAAGGCAGCAACAGCCACAACAGCGGCTGCTGTCCCTACCTTGCGCTCCACAAGAGGCATGAGGAGAACAAAAGTGGTCTTCACTTCAAGTACAGCCTCAGGCTGTGCCAGAGGAGGTGCAGGTTGGACAGCAGGAGGAATTTCTCCATGGAAAGGGTGGTCAGGCACTGGAAGGGGCTGCCCAGGGAGGTTTGGAGTGCCCATCTCTGGAGGTATCCAAGGAACACCTGGATGTGGCATTCAGTGCTCTGGGCTGGGTGACAGTGTGGTTCCAGGTTGGACTGGATGATCTTGGAGGGCTTTTCCAACCTCAGTGATTCTGTGTGATGTTGTGAAGTGAAAAAGCAGCACTTACTGCAAGCAGAACACTTCAGGCAGGGAATGTGTGAGCAGGCAGCAGTGGAAGCTGCTCCTCTACCTTTTCCCTTGTTTAGCACCTCCAGCACCTCTCCTGAACCCTCCGCCCTGCTGCAGCTAAAGCTCCATCCATGTTCTAGCATCTCCTCTTGACACCAATTCCAGCTCATATCTTTTAGCAGCAGTTATTCACTGACAAGCAGATTTTGAGACACATCTCACATGGCACTGGAGTCTTTCCACCAACAGTCGGGGCAGTCAGCTTTTCCCATCACAACTAGACCCAGAAAACTCTGACCCAGGGAAAAGGAAAATGTACTGGCACAACCTGGGTCACAAACACTCAAGGCCCAGAGCACAAGATCATGTCCCCAGGAGGGCTATGAAGAATCCCAGAATCCCAGATTGGTTTGGGTTGGGAGGGAAATTAAAGTTCATCCAGTTCTACCCCCTGCCATGGGCAGGGACACATTCCACTATCCCAGGTTGCTCCAAGCCCCATCCAACCTGGCCTTGGACACTTCCAGGGATGGGGCAGCCACAGCCTCTGTGGCTCTGTGTCCATGGAGATGTCCATGGGCTAAGGATGGACAGTGCCCCTACCCCAAAAACCCAATGCATGTGCACAATATATAAATATAAATGTAAATATAAATAGCAGCCTCTTTACCAACACTTCCCCAAAACTGGTATGAAACCAGTATAAAACCAGTTCTCCCCCAGAGCAAGGCTCCACTTTCCCATCAGCAACACATACAACCCCCTAACATAAACACAGCCAGATTTGAGGCCATCACTCAAGCCTGGCTGATGAATAATGTTGGGAATAATCCCTTTAATAGCAGCTCTGCTCCCCATTTCCCTCCTGTCCCTGCCCAGACATGCTCCCAGGCTGAGCTGCTTCCCTGGGCTTTGATGTGGAGACACAGAATCCCACACTCACAGGATGGTTTGGGGTGAAAGGGACCCATTTGGGGTCACCTTTGTCACAGGGCACATCACCTGACCAGGGATAGCAAGCCAAAAATTGTCTCCATTGCCTGAGCCAAAAAACCTCACTCCAATCCCCCCAAATTCCAAAAACATCATTCCCAATGTGTCATTTCCAAAGAAAAAGAGAAGCCAGAGGAACTGACAGTAAATACAAGGAGAATCTGTTCTTAAAAAACACTGCTAGAAAAAACAAATTTCAAATTCAGGTCCTGTGCTGCTGACATATAACAGCAGCTTATCATGTTACCAAAACCCTCTAATTTGAAGTGAAAAAACCCTAAACCACACAATTATCAAACTGTAGGCATTAAATTCTGTCTTCCCTAATTTCACAACTTTCCTTTTGTTAATCACTGATTAACACTGCAAACCCCAGCAGAGGGCCCTACTTGGCCCGTTACACTACAAAGCAACTGAGAAAAGAGGGGAAAAAGCTTTATTCCTGCTTCAGAATCTCCAGTTTGGACATGACAAATCCCTCCTAAATCAGCAAAGTGTGCTCTTAGCAGGTGCTGGCACAGCAAGATGCTCCTTCTTCCCAGTTTATCCCAAAGTCAAACAACTCATGCTAAATTAATTCTTATTTTCTGTAGAGCCAATGCTCAGAACCTGCAGCACCCAGTGGGTGAAGGGCTGGATTTCTCCTGGCAAACCAATCCAAATAATCATATAGAGAAAAAAATAGATCTAAACAAGACGCAAACCTCATAGATCCTTGAACTTTTAGAGGTTTAGTTGGGAAAGTCTGAGAAGCAACCAGTGGAGCAATAGGAGCCAGAGGTAAAAATAAAAATGCTCAAAACCAGAGAATAAACCAACACGGAGAACTCCCGGCTGCAGCAACAGAAGTTTAATTAATCTTAATTTGTGCATGACCTGGCCAAGAAAATGTGATTTCCAGCACTGCTCCTCAAGGTGTTAATGCATGCCAGCTTTATTTCTTTTAAAAAGTTGCTTTTAGTTCACTTATCTCAGGTTTTCCATGGCCTCTACAGACACAGGTCCTTGGTGGTGGTTTTCACCTTGATTCAGGAGAGATTTCAGGAGGAAATCAAGGTGGGAAAGCCACTATAAGTTTATCAAACTGCCCAGGAGCTGGCAAAGACCTGAAGCTTTCAATGTGCTCCATCATTACCCCAATTTTCATGCTACAAACCTTTGGGACAGACCTTTTTTGACCTTTTTAAGCTTCAAAACCCAACCTGTTGGGGAATATCCTCGACAGCAATGTCTCACTGAGGAAATTTTGGACAAATCCCTTGGGATGCAGAGTGTGAACCTGCGGATGACTCTCTAAATCCCAAATCGGCACCTCAAAGATCCAGGGAGAGGCACAGATGTGCTAAACTCTCCCTGTTTATCTTCTGGGTACCAGAATTCCTGCTGGATCAGCTCCCGAGAACCCACAGGCTGTAAATCCCGGCAGCCTCGACCCCAGGGAACACATGCTCCCCCCCACTAATGTCTCCAGCAGCTCAATCCCAACTCCTGCACCACTCCAAGCCTCGGTCCCAGACACTACAAATTAGTTCTGACTATAGAAATCCCAGCCATAACACTAAACCCAAAATTCCAAACAATAGAAGGGAATCTAAACCTCACCCAGAGACCATTTGCTCACAATGTAATTTTTTATAATGTTTGATGCATAAATCAGAGCAGAAGTGGCCTGGGTTTGATGACTTCATTTGGGGGTGGACATGGTGACACCACTTTTAGTGCCATGACAGACTTTTCCAGAACCACCTTGCGTGCTCTGCAGCAGGAGGGGATGTACTGCCACAGGAGCCCCTGGAAAATGCCTCCAGACCTTAAGGAATGGCTGGGACACAGCTCAGTTCCCAATCCCTTCACCCACGGATCAGCCTCAGGTTGATTTTCCAAACTATCACAGAATAATCCTGAAGTGGCTTGGGTTGGAAGGGACCTTACAGCTCATCTTGTTGCACTCCTTCCCCACCTTCCACTATCCCAGGTTGCTCCAAAACCTTGTCCAACCCACGTTTGGACAATTCCAGGGAACACTCCCATCAATCTGCCTCCATCCCAACCCCTCAGTGCCTCCAAAATAGCTGTCAGAGCATGAAAAAATGGAACAAATGGACAGTGAAGGCACCATCCTGCCTGTACATGTGCTGCCAGCAGCGGCTGACGCAGGATTTTGGGACACCTCTCCCACCCAAAAGAGTTGAATTTCCCTTCAGCAGCCTTGTCCAAGTGAAATCCCAGCTTTCCCCCGAGCTGCTCTGGCAGTTTGGGATGCCTTTTTTTCATTAAATCCCTCCTTCCAAGTTGAGAGCTTTTCCCAAATTAATTTGAGTGAATCACTTTCTTGCCAAAGGAAAAAAACAAATCAAAGGTTTATTCTGATGCTATTGAATTCAATGCCTGTAAATTTAATTTCTATCTGTACTTTTGTTTAAACATTTTATGGTGTTACTTACAAACCATGCAAATTAGGCTGCCAGTGGAATAAAAAGCTTGTTCTAACAGATAATAAATAGCTCTCAACCATAAGCTCATTAAGATGCTGTTCAAGTGTGTGCTCTGACTCCCAGGTTGAGATCAAAATCTGCATCCTAAAAACTGGAGGATGTTTGGGGCAGCACAAGCTGCTGGCACGGAATATTGCATTCTTTCCAAAGGAAGATCCTGGAGCAAGAGGATGGTCTGAAATTCAAACCCTCCATGTCTGGTTTGGGGCTCCAACAGAGCTATTTTAAACAGGTATCACGAATCCTATGCATTATTCCTGCTTATCCATGAGCATTTAAATGCCAAGCTTGGTGCAAATAAATTACTTCTTAGGTTGAATCATTGATACCCTCCAAGCCCTGCTGCCCTGACCCCCTTCCTTAAATCCATAGGGAAAACCAGCTGAAGTGTCAGACACATTCCTTGCAGTCCCTGCAGGAGAAGCTCAGCACCTTTCTGGTCTTCCACAAGGTGCCATTTTGACCACCCCAAGAGGTTGGAGCCCAACACGAACCAAGGAGAGGCAGGAGGGATGGAGAGATCTGAAATGGTTCTGTCTTTACAAAACCTGGGAGAGATTCCATGGACAAGGAGTGAAGTTTTCCCTGCCAGCTGCATGTCAGCCTCAGGATATGCAGGATTTTGAGGACATCTGGTCCTTGATCCTCCCTTTGTGATCCAAGAGCCTGGGAGAGAGGAAGGTTTCCTGCCAACACACTTGTGGGCCTGATACACTGCTGACATGGAGACAAAGAGGACTTATCACTTCCAATTGGGAGCAGGTGGATGCATTGACAGGAATTCCAGCAGCCGAGGCAGCCAAGGCTTCATGGGATCCTGGTCTATGCCAGGGAAAAAAGCTCGGCAGCTGTGGCACACAAACACCTGCACATCCCACAGGGATGTGGGAATGTCCTCCCACCCAAGGGGCAGCTCTGAGCCCTCCCCCTGCAGGGAGACAGCTGCAGCCACAACCAGGGAGAGATGGAGAGATCTAGAAAGGAATGGAAGCGTGGACAGCGAGCGCAAGGGAAAGCTTTTCCTCACAGGGAATGTGAACAACTTGGTCTGTGCTCTGGACCTCACCATCCTTAACAGGGATCCATCACCAAACTGGCCAAGCACCAAGATCCTGCCAGTGCTCCTTCTCTCCTGCCTTTTGGAAAGACACCACTCCCAATGCCAGATGCAATTGTCCCCCTGATCCTCATGGGACGCAGCCTCAGCCGGAGGAATGTCCCTTTCCTCTGGGCTCATCCAGAGACAAGGATGTGGAACATCTCCATACTGACAGCTCCCAACACTACAGCCCCCATCCCACTTTCTGCTGGAGACTGGGAGTGTCTGGAGCCCGGGAGTGTCTGGAGCCCAGCTCAGCAAGGACAAACAGCTTTGATACTCAGTTTGCTCCTACAGGGAATTATCCCTGCCTTCACTAACTGGGAATCGAAGTAGTTAAAAACACCAATCATGAATCCAATGAGTTTATCCTTAACATCACCCCTGGATGTTCTATGGATTCAAGCCATGTCCTACCTAAGGAAAAAGATGGATTTACCACAGAGAGGAGACCACCACTCATAGCCCTTTTAGGCAGCACCTCCCTGCTTTCCTCAGCAGAGAAATCCTGGGCAGAGCACCTCCAACCACAGATGTTCCAACCACACATCTGGCACATCAGTGGCTTTCCTCCATCCCTCTGCATGGACAGCGACTCCTTGATCTCCTGATTTAATATGGATTTCAAAACAAAGCACAGGCAGGTGTTTCCCTCCACAGTTGGGCTTTTGGCTCTGTTTGAAAGGCCAGAAGAGCTCAGAGAGCTTTAGGCAGCGCTCTGGCTGGAAGTGGTGGCTCAGGGCCGTGCTCAGGAGATCCAACTGGAAAATGTTGGCTCGGCCAATTCTGCCACTTTGGCCACGGAGGCTCCTCAGCACCAACATCTCCTCATTTATGAATGGGGTGAAACTCCCCAAACCAACAATCTCCTGCTGCTCTTCAGGGCTTTTCCTGTGTCCAGAGGAGGGAACAGAGCTGGGAAAGAGTCTGGAGCACCAGGAGCAGCTCAGGGAGCTCAGCCTGGAGAAAAGGAGGCTCAGGGGGGACCTTCTGGCTTTGCACAACTCCCTGACAGGAGGGGGAAGCTTGGGGGGGGGGGGTTTAGGCTCTGCTCCCAGGGAACAGGGACAAGATGAGAGGGAACAGTTTCAAGCTGTGCCAAGGCAGGTTTAGTTGGATATTAGGGAAAATTTCTTATGGAAAAAGTTGTCCAGCCCTGGCACAGGGGTGGAGTTTCCATCCCTGGAGGGGTTTAAAAGCCATGTGGATGTGGCACTTGGGGATGTGGGCTAGTGGTGGCCTTGGCAGTGCTGGGAAAGGGTTGGACTCAATGATTTCAGAGGGTTTCTCCAACCTGAATGATCCTGCGATTGTCTGAATCAGAAAATGAGGCCAAATCCAAGGAAAAAGGGGGTCTTTGAAGGTGAGGTGGGTGCACAGAGCAGCACTGGGCCCTTCTAGGATCACTCAAAGGTCTGGAGAAGGTTGGGTCAGATCAAGCCAAGGGTGCATGGAGGGGTGAGATGCCTCCATCTCCCATTCTGGAAACATAAGCCTCATTTATCCTTCCTGGAAAAGTATGGGCAGCCCTAGAGAGGTCTGGTAGGTTGGAGCTATAAAAGAGAATAGCAAAACAACCGAGATGGAATTTTCTATTCAGCATTAATTAGTTTCCATTAACACCCAATTCCACGGCTCACTTTTAGAAGAAAAGCTCTTTTGTTCCAATTCCAGGGGCTGAAAAGAGCAATGAAGGGCTAAAAATGCTCTTCCCAGAGAAAGAAGAAATATTAGGGTTGTATTCCTGGTGTTCCTGATATTCCTGGGGTTTGAAGATGTAGGGAAGTCACTTAAATGCAGAGCTTGGTCTCTTCCTGCCAAGTAATTTTGTCATCAATATAGGAAATTCCAGGGAAAAGCAGCAGCTGTATGAGCATCTTCAGTACTAAACTCCTTCCATACTTTAGGATAATTATTTGCAAAGAATCCTGGAATGGTTTGGGTTCAAAGGGACCTTAAAGCCCATCCAGTTCCACCCCTTGTCATGGGCAGGGACACCTTCCATCAATCAGACCAGGTTGCTCCAAGCCCTGTCCAACCCGGCCTGAAACACTTCCAGGGATATAAAAGGAACGTTCCATACTTGGAACAAGAAAGGAAATCCAGTAGGATCAGATTAATAAGGAAATAAACAGAAAGGTGACTCTGCTCATCTTCCCTTAAGACCAACACTCCAAAAAGTGAAATGAAATAAATGCTGAGGGTTTCCTCCCCTCATTTCAAACCCTTTCATGCTGAATTTGAGAGTTTTTCAGGTATTTCCAGCTACATGCAGTGCAGGAAATGGGAATCTCCATTTGCAATCGAAGTGGCAGCAGCCAAGCCCAGGCAGGAGTAAAGAGGAGCAGGGAATGCTCATCCCACTTCCCAGGCAGCTCACACAGGACATTGCAGCAACACAGAGTTCAGAGCCCCTCAGGTGCCCTCCAAGAGCCTGAAGACAACGTGGGGCTGGAAGAGGCAAATCCTCAACCCCTGGGTGCCCCCCATCCCTCCTTGGGGCTGGGGATGCCCCACTGGGAAGGCAGCTCAGGAAGGACTGGGACATACAAGGAAAAAGCCCACATCTGCTCCCACAGCCCAGGCACATCCAGGAGCTCCCACTCCCTCCAAACCCTGGCATGGGGGGCACCCCAAACCCTGGGCACCCCTGGAAAGCCACCAGGCATCACATTCCCTGCTCTGCTCCCTCCAGCTTGGCAGGTCCCACATAACCATGCTCTTCTACACAGTCCAAAATCTGCTTTGTTAGGGGTTTTGCATTGGGTTTGTTTTTAGGTTTTGGGTTTTTTTTAATACTATGTTTAAAGTTGTATATTGTTCCAAAGTTTCCTTGTTTCATGTCATTGTTTGTTACTGTGTTTGAAAGTTGGCACATATTTGTTCAATTAAAGATTTATTTGCACTATTTGTTGAATAAAGATTATTCTTGCTAAAAGCTAAATAAAGTTTCATAAAAACTCACACATCCCATAAACAAAATACAATGTCCTTTCCAAAAAAGCGTTGCACAAAACATTTCAAAATCACTCAATTCATTAGACAATAAATCCACACACAAAATAACCAGGCCTTGCCAGAATACATCATAAAATCTCATTACAACACTTTCAGGCCGGGGCTTCAAAGCTGGAACACAAAGGCTCCACCAACCCCTCAGCCTTAAAAAATCGCTGGCAGCAGGGCTGTAGTCAGTCCCTGGCACCTCCCAAAAGCTTTAGCACCTCCAGCAGCACCCATGGGTGCCAAATCCCTGCCTCCCGGCCACTCTGGGTGGCTCCCGGCCAGCGGGGCCATCGTGGTCGGAGTGGGGATCCCAGGCATCACATCCCAATTCTCCCAAACCACGGAAGCAGATGGAGAGCAGGGCCTCCCAAATCAGCACCACATGAGCCCCTCTCGGCACTAAAGCAACAGGAGGAGTTTCCAAACCCATGGATTCATCCAGATCCCTGCACAACAACCAGGCTGGGGATGGTGACAGTTGCGAGGTGAGAAATAAGTCCTTGAAGCCTGAGCTGAGCTTTGGGGCAGAAAGTGATGTTACAATGCACTTAGGGAATCCCAGCCATGGAAAAGCATCCCCGGACTCAGAAATGCTTCCAAAGGAAAATGGCAGCCCCAATGGTTTGGTTGACCAAAAGCCAACACTGATCATGGCAAAGCATCCCCAGACTCAGAAATGCTTCCAAAGGAAAATGGCAGCCCCAATGGTTTGGTTGACCAAAAGCCAACACTGACCATGGCAAAGGCACTGGCAGCACCAGCCTTTGTCACCCTAAGGGCATCTCGGCCTGGTACAGAAGAGGACAGTGGCACTGCCACTGCAACCTGCCCATCACCAAAATCAGCATCATGGAATATCCTAAGTTGGAAGGGACACACAGGACCATCAGTCCAGTTGCCGGCCCTGCACAGACACCCCAACAGTCCCACCCTGTGCATCCCTGGGAGTGTGGTCCAAACCCTCCTGGAGCTCTGGCAGCCTTGAGGCCGTGACCATTCCCTGGGGAGCCTGTTCAATGCCAAAACATCCTCTGGGGAAAGAACCTTTTCCTGAAATCCAGCCTAAAGCAGTTTCAGGTAAACCTTCTCTGCACCCAAAACAAAGCTGTGCCATTCACACACAATTCCTGACCCTGAGCAATCCTGGTCCCAGTGCATGGGAACACCAAACTGTGAAAAACTGGCATTTTCATTTATAACTCCACAGCACCTTGATTCTTCCCTCAACTGGAATCTGGAGGTTGGAGAGGTTTTGGGGTTTGCTCCCCTGGGTTTAAGTGCTGAGGGCTCCCAGAGAGTGATGGCCATGCACCGGCTGCACTCCAGCACAAATCCCAGACTTTACAGATGCACTTACCCACTCCCCTCTGAGCAACAGGTGTCCATGTGGATTTGGTTAGCTGGGAGCAGCTACTCCACAGCAGCACTGGAAGAAGCCCCCTGTGCCCAGGAGCCCTCAGCAAGTCCTAAAAGAAAGGGATGATGTAGCATGAAAGGTGATGGCTGTGCCCCAGCCTGGCCTGACCGGGTGTGACAGAGAACCCGGGCTCTGCTGAGCAAGGGAAACTCTGGAATAACTCTAGGAAGAACCTGCTGAGAGAAGGATGAGGCTGTGGAAAAGCTTTCCAAGAAAAATGGAAGCAGAGTTGGCTCTGCTGCCTGAATAGCATAGGGGAAATTAAGGAAAGGAGCAGAAAAGGGGGTGGAATGAGATGATCACTAAGGCCCCTTTTGACCCAAACCATTCCGTGGTTCCACAATAAGAGACAACAGCACAGATGCCTCATCTTCTGAAAACCCAGGACATGTTTTCCACCTGGAAAAGCTCCTCGGCTTCATTAAAATCAGCTGCTAAAGCTCATACCACAGGAGGAAGGACGGGACAAAGGCAGCCAAAGGACAAAGACCCCTGAAACGGGTCTTGGTGAGAAGATCCGAGGTACACAAAGGTTCACAGGGTTAAAACTCTGCTTTTTCCTGCCTTTTCAAGCACATAATCGCTTCAGTTGCTAGAGATGCCTCCCTCCCAGTTCTTGGGGAATATATGGTCTCAGCAGGCAGAGGGGGGATGAACTCATCGTGGTTTCCCAATCCTGACCAGGGGCTCTGCGAGCTACTGGCAATACATATAATAAGTTATTATGCAAATAAAAACTGGACCCAGCCAAGGGAAATATGCTGGCTCTTCAAGTCCCATCTGCATCCCAGCAAGGATCTCAATGAACTTTAAAATCCTTATTGTAACCACAATATTATATTCTAGCTTGGATCTGTTCCTTTGGAGCATTAGCTGTCATTTGGAGATATTTTTAGATTTTCCTATCCCACTCCTCATTATGAAACACTGAGCTGCAGATTGATTTATTTCTTAAAAGCAAGTTGCTGTTTTCCCAATAACAGATTTAACAAATTTGTTCCACCTGTTCAGCTATGCTTCCAATGTCTTTTTTGTGGTTTCATTGAAGTTTTTTTTTTTTTAATCCAAACCTCAAAGCCTCTAAACTCAGCATTAAAAGATAAGTTCAGCATCATCACTACCACTCAATTCAAATGCTGCTCCAAATTACTGAAAGCTTTCATTTGTAAATCGATACAGACACCAAGATTATGGAGCTTAATGGCTGTGGGCACAAACACACACTCTTCCAAGGGCATTCTCCTACTGGAAATCCTCCCTTGCTGGAGCAGGGACTCTGCCTCATCCCCTCCATCCTCCTCCCTCACCCCAGCTGACCCCAGCCCCCGATGGCAAACAGAGCTACTGTGTTGGGGGCTAGATTTGGGGTTTTTTTACTTATAGAATTTTTCCCCAAGTTGCTAGGAGACTAACTACTGGGTACTTATGGGTGCTTGACCAAAACAAAGAAGTGGCCAAAGGAGAGTTGTAGCACCGGGCTACACCCTTTTTTTTGGTCTCTGAGAGTTTTTCTCTCCAAGGAAAAAAAAGATACTGCGAGTTTTGGGGGCAGGTAAAGGACGGGGGTGGGGGCAGCCTCGCTCTCTTGCTCTCGGCATCGGAGAGAGGACGGTCTGGCTGCTGCTTGCTGCGGGAGGAGTTTCACTGGCACCATTGGGTCCTGTCCTGAAAAAATCTACCATCATCTGCCAGTGTGCCCTGGAACTCTGAGCTCGCCTCCTCCTGCCCTGCTGGGCCGGCCCTGTCCCATCGCCGCCGTTTTTCTTGGGCACTGCTTTTGGGTTTTTTTTGCTACGCTGTATCCCCGCACTGCCCTGCCGGGACATCCCTGCCGTTCCAGCTACCACCGCGGAGCTTCTGATCTATCTCATCCACCAGCCCGGGATTTTCCACTGTTCCAGCTTGGTGTTCTCAGAGTCCCGCAGGGGCACTGAGATCAGACTGCCCCGGGCTTTGTGAAACAAAGCCCCTCGAGGTGCCTGGTTCTGTTTATCATTAATGCTGTAGTTGTTGCTGTTTGTTTGCCTTGTTGTACATAGTAAAGAGCTGTTATTCCTATCCCCATACCTCTGCCTGAAAGCCTCTTTAATTTTCTAAATTATAATAATAATTTGGAGAGATGAGATTTGAATTCTCCATTTTAAGGGAGGTCCTGCCCTCCCTAGCAGACACCTGTCTTTCAAATCAAGACATACTGAAACAGAAATTAAATCATCCTATGTATTAAATTATCCTATTTTCATCAGAGCCCCTCCAGCCCAGTGTTTTCCATCATTTTATGGAAGAAGCCGTGGTTGCCCCATCTCTGGAAAGGTCCAAGGCCAGGCGGGAGCAACCTGGGATAGTGGAAGGTGTTCCTGCCCATGGGAAGGGGGCGGTCCCATCTTGACCCACCTCACTGCTTCTAAGAACAGTTCTTTTGCTTGGAGAACCTCTTTTTGTGCAGCCTTAATTCACAACTGACCATGTGAGAAATCTCAAAAGAATAATTTTTAGCTTTCCCAAATAATTTCTCAGCAAATATTTTAGAAGCAGCATTTCAGGGCAGCAATTTCCTGGTGGGTGATGGGAGTGCACAGGTGTGCACAAGAGCTGGCCAAAAATTATGCTTCATTTATGTGCAAATGGTTCTGTTGTGGAGATTTCAGAGGGAAAGAAGGAAACAAGGATCCTGTATGAAATAACCCAAGTTCTTCCAATCTGAGCATGTCAGCACTGAGCAACGATAGTAGAAGCCTGAGAAAAATAATGGAATTATTGAGGTTGGAAAAGCCCTCTGAGATCAGAGTCCAACCATTCCCCCAGCACTGCCAAGGCTACCAATGACCATGTCCCCAAGTGCCACATCCAGCTACAGGGATGGGGACTGCACCACTCCTGTGCCAGGGCTGGACAACCTTTGCCATGCAAGATGTCCCTTAAAGCCTCTTGGCCAGCAAAGCCCAACCCTGCTGATCTTCTGCAGATGCAGCAATTGGGACCTCCTGAGCAGCCTGACAGGTTCCTCTTCCCCATGGACACCAACCCTGGCAGATCTTGGTGGAAAAACCCACGAGGGGCCCCAACTCAGCCCAGCCCAATGAGCAATTCCTGATCTCCAAAACGAGTGGCACGATTCATTGGATGTAAAGATAAACTGAGTGACTCCTCATCCTCCTGCAGCTCCAGCTGCCACACACATCCCCACTGGCCCCCAGTCTACAGAGCTCCCTAAATCACTCACCCTGTGGGGTGAAGCCCTGGCTACACCAAGCCCAGCTGAACCAACCAACCTAAAAGCCACCACAACAGAGGCTGCTGGGGACATGGGACCAACAGGGCATCACAGAGAACATGGCCAATCTCTTCCATCTCTAAACCGCCATAAATTTTCCCCACAGAAGTTCAAGATCTTCAAACCCAGAGAAGTGGCCTTAAAAAACCCCCCCAAACATCCAAGCAATTGCCCTGGGTTTTGTTCCATCTCAGGCACCCGTCAGGCTGACACGTCCCGACACGAGAGCCCAGGGGCCAAAAGGGACACAGGGACATCCAGCTCAGCCATGGCTCCTCCTGCTCTCAGACCTCTCCCTGGAGCACAATTCCCTCCACAATCAACCTCTTCATCATCAGCAGGAACATTTAAGTCCGGTCCCTTTCGGGGTAAGACCAAAAGTAAAATCCAGGGAAGGCGGATTTCTGGAGCAGCAATAATTCCAGCTCTGTTCTTGGGGACGTCGGGCATATTTCATGGGAAGATGTCAGCTCCTCACATTTAATGCTGACACTGTCATTTGCCCTTCAGCGAGAAGAAAGGCATGTAAGCAACACAAACCAAACTGAAATTTCTCCATTGCAAAGCCTTCCTGCCAGGAATCACAATCCCAGTGTCATGTTTCTTATGTCCTTCCTTCCACAATAGCCCTCGAAGGCTGCACTTCCAAAGTTTTATTGCTCAGAATTCCTCACAACAGAGTTCACAGAGCATCCCGGACACCCCTCTGGACCAGTTTCAGGCCAGTGCTTTTCCATATCAGAGTGAAATCAAAGGGAGCAGCTGGATCAGGACCAACATTACAACTTTATTCCCGATTTTTTGTGCCAAAGTCCCCCTGTTTCTCACAAATGCAGTTTTGCTTCATTCTCCAAACACACACAACAACCAGGACAGAGGGACTGTTGGATGAACACGTGACACAACACCCTCACAGAAACATTTATTCCTATTTAATGCCCATTTATTACCATTTAATAATACTTCAGACCAATCCAGCCCCAGCACAAGGGGAAGCCCAGCTGGGGGTGAGGGCTGAGATGACTTTTGGGGTCTCAGGAAGGGCTGCCCCTTCCAAAGCCAATTTTTACTGCCCAACCCAAATGTTTTCCTTTAGTTGTTTCTAACCTACCTCTTTACTAGTCTCTAAGAGCCTCACAGAAGTTAAAAGTTAAAACCCTTCCAATCCCAGTGTTTTTAAAACTCTGATTCAGCCACTATCTCACCACACTTGGCCTTGCTCCAATTAACCCCTAAATGCCAAGGAGTCAAACAAAAAGCAAAAATCATCTATCTCCAAGCTGCATCTGCTGACAAACCCTGCAGTGGGGTTTTTGTTGCTATTGTTCTCCAGGTTTTGGCTTTTTGAGCACTTCATGATAAGAAAATTGTTCAGTAAATATGTCAGGAGCCCTTCCCTGTCAGCCGTCATTGCTTTGGGGTGTGATTGCTGCTCACAGACATCAAAATTTTTGCTATTTGCCAGATTTCAGAAAGCAAACTTGGATCCCCGGGGAGATACCTGGCACTGCTTGTGTGCACCAGCAGCAGGAATTTTTAACTCCTTCAGTACCTGATCCAGCTTGAAGCCACATGGGATCTTCACAGGGATCTGACTGAAGGGTAGCTGCCTCAAACACCCTATGAACCCTCATTAGCAGAATTATCATTTATAAATTGAGGTTTCAGCATCTTCAGAGATGGGGAAAAAAAAAGTTTTGAGTCAGAAGGACCCAATAGAGAAGCTCATGGTCAGTGAGTGGGGGGAACACCAGTCCAGGGGTCCCTGGGGTGTCCTCTCCTGAACCCATCTGCACAAAATCGGACTCAGAAAGACTTTTTTAGGAACAAGTTCTTTAATATTCCAGCCAAAATCCCCCTGGTCCAACATTTAGGTACCAGAGGAGAAGAACTTTAGTTATTCTCAGCTTAATGTGACCCTCAGCCCCCACCTTAGCAACGGAATTCCAGAGGGACCCCACAGTCCTGGTCTGAGGTGCTGCTGTCTGGAATGGGGTGAGGATGGAGGGAAGGGGATGACAGCATCACCGAGAACCCCAAATTCCATATCACTTCCAAACAGCCCAGTTATTCCAGAAAGCAGGAGAAAAGCTGCCTGGCAGCATAGGGAGGAAAGAGCTGACAGCTCTTTGCTGCATCCAGCGTCATTTTCCTTGGCAAATACAGGCTGTTGTTGGAAACGTGTGCCAGACGCCAGGATCGGAGCTGAGCCTGCAGGAGCAGCACTTGGGATTTAACACTTGAAGACCTCAACTTCCCCGAGCTCCTCCTGCAGTTCCATCCCAACCAGGACACTGACACAGCACATCTGGAATTGTCCAAGCCCTGCAGCCACACAGGGGAGTGTGAATGACCTGCCTGGCACCTGTGTTTGAGGTCAAATCCTGCTTTTATTAGGAGTGTGCTGGCTCCCAGCATCCCTGGCAATGGCACAGAGATTCTCCTGCCCCGCTGATGCTGAGCCTGAAATAAGAACCAGCCCCTGGGGACACAAGGGAGATGCACTGGACTGAGCCCAGAGTGCTGGATTTCATCCAGGGGATCCAGGGATTACACCAGACAGCATTCCTGCAGGTGCTGAGCATGGAGGCTCTCCCATCTCCTAAGTAAAATCCACCCTACCAGCAAAAGGTTGAGTTTTTCTCTTGGTTTCAGCATCTCACCCGACACAGAGGCCAAGCTCAGCTGAGCCAGGATTAGTGCTGAGCTCCCAAGGCTCAGCTGAAGCCTTCAGTTCAAGGATTTTTCCTGCACATATTCCCTTTCCAGAGAATGAAGAACAGGATGGTTTGGGTAGGAAGGGACCTTAAAGCCCATCCCATTCCACTCCCTGCCATGGGCAGGGACACCTTCCAGTATCCCAGGTTGCTCCAAGCCCCATTCACCCTAGCCTTGGACACTTCCAGGGGTGGAACAGCTACAGAATCTGTGCCAGGGCCTCATCACCCTCACAGGGAAGAATTCCTTCCCAATATCCAGTCTAAATCAACCCTCTTAGTTTAAACCCATCACCCCTTGTCCTTTCACCATCAAGTCCTGCACAGTCCAGCAATCTCTGCAGGAGCCGTGTTCTGAGACAAAGCAACTCTTGTCAACAACAGAAAACCCCAAGCTGGCAATAAAGATATTGTTTAAAAGAAGATTTAATATTCCTTTAAAATGGACAAATACCAGCTTTAAACTTTGTCTTCCTGCCCTCCTAGGAAAAAAAAATCATCCCCTTTTGACCTTAGAAATCTGCCAGAATTTACTCCATCGGCACGCAGAGGTAATTCTTGTGGGCTTCTCTCACCTTTGGATGGGATCTCCCCCCTTCCCAGCAAGAGTTAACACCCCAGACAGAGCAAGCACCAACAAGCCCATCGACAGACCCAAGGCAGCCAACTCCTCATTGAGTTCATTATCACTCAAAAGATACAAACAGCTGCAGTAGAAAACCCAACTCTTTTCTTCATCCTTCTCTCAAAATGCACCTCATCAGCTGCACATCCAGCGATTCCTTGTCTGATCCCATTTTTCTGCCATAGGTTATGTTTTATGGGAAAGCATGAGAATTCAAGTTTTCCAGGCAGAGCCTTCCTGCAGCCCCAGGGACAGCAGCAATTGCATTAAAAAATTAAAATAAACCCCTCATTTTTGAGTCTGAACTGTTCCATCCTCTTGGGTTGGCAACAGTTCCAGCTGCCAGCTTTAAATGCCTTATCCTATTTTCCTATCCCATGGGAAAATTAGAATAAAGTGCTGGTTAAGGGAACCAGTAGCTCAGCAACTTGTTTGCAAAGTTGAAGGAAATGATTGCTCTGAAATGACTTCCTGGATTAATTTCACTGAGCCCCGCATGTGGGGAAGACTGGAAGGATCACAAAGGTCTGTTTAGGCCATTAGTGCCTGCCCCACATCCCTGGGAAACCTAGGGAAAGTCACTGCCACCTCATGGATCAGAAAATATAAGGAAGAATTCAAAGATTTAGTTATTTTTAGCAAATATAAATATTATTATCAAATAAGAATGAGATTCAAAGATTTGTATTTAATTTTTTTTTTCTGGACAGGGCACTCCAATTTTCTCAGCTCTCTGGGAAGGAATGCCAGCATTATCCAATTAAAACAAGAAATGGAAAAGGGAGAAGATACAACTGGGAAGATGCCCTGAGAAGCTGTGGCTGCCCCATCCCTGGAAGTGTCCAAGACTAGGCTAGAGCAATTTGGGATAGTGGAGGGAATCCCTGCCCGTGGCAGGGAATGGAATGGGATGAGCTTTAAGGTCCCTTCCAACCCAAACCATGCTGGAATTCTGGGATTAAGCAGCACAGTGGGGTCTGTCCAACACAGCATCTCCCCAACCCTCCAACCTGCAGATAACTTACAATCACAGAGCCTGTACCTGCTCCCAGGTGGATTTGACTTCCAGCGCCAGCTCAGGCAACACCTCCCCTGTCTCCCCTCTCCAGGGCTTAGTGTCTCGGCAGAGGCTGAAAGCCCAGAGGTGACAGGAATTGCAAAGAGGGATTAAAGGACAAAGGCAGCACTCAGGGACAGCACCTCGATGGCCTGGCACGGGATTTAACCCTGTTGTCACACAGGGATGGGATTTAACCCCTGGGGCACCGGCACTGTCCAGGAGGGGAGCCAGGAGGGGTCTGAGCTCCCAAGAGGCAGCTCTGGCAGGAGGCAACTCTTCTCCAGTCCTCTCCTCCCTACTGGAAGCGTACAGCAGCTTCCAGCCATTGTGGCCACTGTCCTGCCACACCACGCAGTGACCACAGCTCTGTGCAGCACAAACAACCCTTGCCCCATCCACCATGGCAAAGCCACGTCACACAACAATCACTGCCACAAAGCCTCTGAGCCAGCGGCTCCCACCATGGCAAAGCCACGGAACATGGATCCTCCCCATGGACCTAAACCCACACACGATGGACACAGACCCTCACACCACGGAACCCAGACCATCCCCATGGACATGGACCCTCACACCATGGAACACAGGCCATCCTCATGGACATGGACCCTCACACCATGTGTGAAATGTGGGGTTGTGTTTTGTGTCAGGTAGAAAAAGATGGCCTTTGTAGTTATGGTTATGAAATGTGTGGAAAAGGCCATAGGGTAATTATAAAAACATCTGTTTAATGAACAAAACAGAAAAAGCATGGAAAGGGGCTTTTGAAGTAATATTTTGCTTGCTTATAAGTGAATCATGTGAGCCTATAAGGCTTTTAATAGAAGGTTTGAACTATAGCTTTAGCATATATATATAGAAAGGATTGTAATCACCCAAATAGAAGGAAGTGAGCTATTCCAAACTAAAATTAATGATCCTGGGAAGAGGAGATGGACCACCACCTGGAAGCTGGACATCACTAACAAAACTGATTTATAGTCCTAAAAGGAAGACTGAATCTCTCATCTCTGATGTTTTCTTCTGAAGAAGGAAATCTGGATGCCGCCGCCACCACCACTAATTTATGATCCTGAGAACCTCATCATCACAAGATGTTATTTCTGACCTCACTGATTTCATACCTTCTGAAGTATAGAAAATTTATCATCACCAATAGAAATTGATCACAATGGGTATAGAAATTAGATTTCAAAAATAGAAATTAGGAGGAAACTAGGAAAAAAGTTGCTGAGAAGTGCTTATGGAAAATCTCAATAAATACCAGCAGAAAATCAACAGTCGGCGTGCAGTTGGAGGGGAAACCCCCACTGTACCCAGCACTGCTTTGTTCACACTTTACCATTCTGTATTAATTAATAAATTGATTGCTGCTTGATATATTGGCCGAGTCAAGCTCTTTATTTATAACACATGGAACACAGACCATCCCCATGGACATGGACCCTCACACCAGGGAACACAGACCATCCCCACACCACACAAACCCTCACCACATGATGCCACCTCGCGTCACTCAATGCCTGCAGCTGGAAAGCCACACAACTCAACCCCGCGCCATGCAGTGAAGCCCAGTCCTGATGGAATCCTTCCAATTCAGCAGATTACAGGATTCTACTGCAAGGATCATCCCCAAGGAGTGCATCTCAGCTCCATCCCCGGAGCTGAGGTGCAGCCAGGCAGGAGGATGCTGGCAATTCTATTTGAAAGGTGTTACAGGGCTGGCACCCCATCAATAGGGTCCTGCATCATTAGGACTTTGCACTTATAACAGCGTTTCATTTGGGATTAGGGAAAGAGCTCGTTTCCATCCACACCCATCTGACAGTGATTATTCCTGCTGTAGTAGCATCCAGGCCCGACTGGCATAGGCACCATTAGCACACAAACCCAGAGTTTAACGAGAGAGCACTTACCACTGCAACCACCCCATAAAGGCACTTAACCACGGTAAAATTGCATCCAAATCTCCCACTTAACCACGGTAAAACTGCAGCCAAATCTCCCACTTAACCACGGTACAATCACATCAAACCTCCCTGTGATTCCATGCTTGTGCACAATGGATCCTGACAGATTACACCTCTTCAGGGACACACTTCCCACTTACTCACTGCATGAAGTTTACTCAGTGCTTCACATCCCCCAAACCCCTCACAGACCGGTACCTTCTGCAGCCAGACGCCTCTAAAAATAACATCCTCCCCAAGTGTTGAAAGACATTAAAATATAAAGCCATTAACATATAATAAGACTGGAATGAGAGCTCCGCATGCTCTGAAGCTCTCAGGGTTTGGCTTCCAGTCAAGAAAAATATATTGGATTAGTCTGAGAGCAAAATTAGGCTGGTGTGCAGTTTAATTAGCATTACAAGACACTACATGTGTATGGGAGAGCAGGGAAGATTTATGTTATTATGTGGTAAGAAAAATAATGTTAAAAGGTTAAAATAATAGGGGGTTGATACAGTACTATTTACTCTGGGGTTACAGGGATGATAACTTTGGAATGCTGTTAAAAACCCAAGTTCAAGGATTTGCCAGGGAACTCATCAAAAATTGTGGAAAAACCCTGCAATTTGGTCATGAGTCAGTCAAACACTCTGGTAACAACATTCTCCATCAAGGAACACAGTAAATGCTGATAAAATGTCCTGGTCCTCACACAAAATCACAGTTTTTCTCCTTCATGGAATGAGCAGAAAACAGAAATGAAACCCTAGCTCAGCTGTGGAGGAGGCCGGGGGGGGAGAAGGAAAGGCACCCTTGTAGCACCATAAATCTGGGAATAAGGACTTTGGGAAGGTCCTGATTGAACTGAAGGTGTCCCTGCCTGTGGCGTAGAGATTGGACTTGATGGCCTTGAGAGGTCACTTCCACCCCAAACCCTTCTGTGATTCCACAATTCCCATGGACCGGCTGGGCTGCTCCCACACAGATGAAGGTTTCTCCTCACACCAGGAATTCACCCCACAGGAAATGTAGAATGCACCTCCAGCCCTTGGGAAGAGCTCTCACTGTATATAATTTCCCAAAGGATGCAACACATCCTGCAGCCACTGCCACACTCCTGCCACTCTGCAGCATCTCAACAGGAGGAGTTCTGGATTCAGGCCAGATTTTGCATGGAATATTCATAGGCACAGCAGCAGGAATACAGGAATTCGAGTTGTGAATGAAGGTAACCAGAGCCTGACATTTGCCACAGAGCTCTGTGGGCTCCCTTTATTGCCCTCTGAGAGCTTCTTCCAGCTACAACCAGGACCACAAAGTGGAATTTGAGGGAAAACCCACAGTGGGGCACATCCCTAATCACCATCTTCCCTCTGCACACACCCAGCCTTTCCCTAACCCGGGATCAGAGCCATGAAATCCCAACACACAGGTCCTGAGCAGGGATTTAAAGGTCTGAGCCCACAGGACCCATGCTGAGGCTGCTTCCAGAGAAGGCTGGAGAAGCATTTCCAGCAGGAGCTCTGCTCAAAGCTTTCAGTACATTGGGCAGGTTTCAGATGGGATGCAGGAACCAGACAGGGATGAGGATGCATGGATGAGCTACAGGTATGCTCAGGGTGGGAGGAGCCTCTGGAGCAGCTTTGACACCTTTAGAGCCTTTGTGCCAATCACACCAAGAGCTGCCTCTTACTCTGGAGCCAGAATTGACAAAAAAAAAAAAAAAAAAAAAAAAAAGGGAAAAATAACTGCAATTTTACACTGGTGAAGGAAAATAAAGGAAGAAATTCCTCCCTGTGAGGGTGCTGAGGCCCTGGCACAGGTTGCCCAGAGAAGCTGTGGCTGCCCCTGGATCCCTGGAAGTCTGAGGCCAGGTTGGATGGGGCTTGGAGCAATCTGGACTAGTGGAAGGTGTCCCTGTCCATGGCAGGGAGTGGGACTGGATGGGCTTTAAGGTCCCTTCCAGCCCAAACTATTCCATGATTCTATGAAAGCAATGCCAAGGTCAGGAATGCCCATGTGGGCACTGCTCCAAAGTAGGAACATCCCTTGTTAAAAAGGTGAGAAATGGAGACTGAGATCAGACACCTTGGCACCGGGAAGGTGAAATGCCAGTAAGCAAATTGCTGCTTAGCACATTTTTTGATGACTCAGCACCTCCCCTCCCTCCCCCCACCAGCTGCAAGCGCCTCCACAATTAGTTTAACAAAACCGACGGCATTTGATCCCATTCCCAGGTTTTGGCAGTTTTTATTCCCATTTCAGGACACTCTCAGGGCACACAACTTCACCCAGCATTAGCCAAAAAACAAGTTTTGGTAGAAACATGGCATGACACAGATTTGGTTGGAGAAAAAGCACAGAAATGATGCTCTGCACAGCTCAAATATTGCAGGGATGATTTTTTGACAGCAAAATACAATTTAATTTAGGCACAAAATCCTCTAAAGGGACACAGTGCCCTGATGTGGATCTCTGTGAGCAGAGCCTGCCTGACAGAATCCCTCTCCCATCCCACAGCACACCCATCCGGAGGGATTATTTGGATTTTATACCATCAGCCAAGGCTCCACCACTCCTCAAATCCTCTCTCACACCTCCGAGCCACTGAAGAGTCAATGAATTAAAGCAGCTCTAACAAACTCATCTCGCAGCCAACGCGGTGATGCAACACCCGGCGGGTTCTGGGACAAAGATGTGGAACTACAATGCCTCAACCTCTGCCATGAAAATCTGCCCTTCTATCCCAAATGAGTTACATATTTGGATACCCTGTGAGATAGGGAAGCGGGGCGTTATCGAGCTGCCAAATCTCACTCCTGTCATGAGGTCATTTCTGGCACGTGGCCACATGAGGTTTCAGCCAAAATCTCAGCACTGACCATTGCTCCCTGTCCTTCCCCCCATGCTCCTCTTCCTCCTGCCTCAGGTCGGGGGGGGGGGATAAAATAATTAAAAAGTAAAGAAAAAAGGGTCAGGAAGGGGAGTATCTTTTGGGTTTAAGTCAGTTTGTACAATCACAACACAGCACTCAGCCTCTTCACTGAGGACACCTCAGCAGCTAAAGGACATTTGAGGGCTCACAGCACTGTGGTCATTGGTCCTCCCCCAAATGAACCCTGACTCTGACCACGGTCCTCAGGAGAGAAATGTCATTGATCACATCTCTTGAATGAATTATTTAGTAATTTCAGCCCAATTTATGCAAGCATCACACATATGGGATCACACTTTGGGTTTATCAGCAGTGCAGCTTGGAAGAGCTGCCAGGAACCCCACATGTACCCCAAAGCTGGACAATAACTTTTTAAATAAAGCTGTTTGCAAACCCTTCATTTCACTGCTTTAATCACTGAAGGGATGCACTCACAGCACCCCAGGACACTCAAAGTGCTTGTTTTCAGCTGCACATCGACTCAAAGCAGAAAAATCAGCGAGAAACGGGTGAGCAGCACCACTATAAATCCCATTAATGACACGTTGTCACGGCGGCCGTTCCCAACCGGAGCGGCTCGGGATGCTCAGCCTTCCTTCCCCATGTCCCAAATACCAGCAACCTCCAACCCAACTGCTTCAATGTGCCCCAAAGAATATTTCATCTCAAGCCTGAGAGGCCAGATGTCGAATAAAGAAATAAATAGCGTTACCTTATCTGGAGTCCGTCAGCTGCAGCGAGCGACGCTCGCTCGGAGCTCTGTCCGCATTCAGAGATAAATTATCTAACGCTGTAATTTATGAATGCCTCAAGTATTTGCCCTAGTATTTCATTATACGCTCGTTGGAAAGAAGAGCTCGAAAGACTAAACAGATCCAGCACGATAACACGAAAGGCACTCCAGCCGTGCGCTATTCCAAGGCAACCCAGGAATCCCAGCACGACTTCAAGCTGCTCCGGCTCACTCTGTGTTGACACTGCTCGAGGGGCAGCGAGGGGAGAGCGCAGAGCGATGACCCGGGAGCTCGGCTTCCCTCCGGTCCAACGCTGGACTTGGATTTATTATGGGAAGCTGCGGGATCCAGGCAGCGAAGGAAACGCAAGCCCGGCTTTCCCGGGGGCAGCCGAGGCCGGCGCGGCTGAACGGCTCCCGCTGCCAAGTGGGAGGAAGAGTTCCAAACTGGCCGCTTTATCAAAGCTATTTTTGTCCTTCCCCACACACACTGATAACCAGCAAGGCGAGGACCGCCGGGGTGCCGAGGCAGGGCTTGGCATCTCCCCCGAAACCCCGCTGCGACTCCGCGGCAGAGCCACCCGGCACCTTGGGGGAGCGGGCCATCCGCTCGGGAGGCTCGGAGGGGAGGAAACTCCTTGCTCCAGCTTATCCTGCTCGCAGCGAGCTTTCGTGCCTGGAAAAAATGAGCTAAGTTTGCGAGCGGAGGCCCCAGCTCCGCTCCGGCTCTCCCAGAGGCTCTCGGGACAGGCGACATCCCCAGGGACTGGGGACACCGGCGGGAACAACCGGGAGGCTGCTGCCCACCTGTCCTGCACAGGCTGAGCAGCTGCTGCGGGGGGGACACCGAGGATTCACCCAAAAAATGATGCACCTGGGCTGAGGGAGAAGTGGAATCACGAACCTAGCACAGGAGGAGGGAGGGGAGTGAGCGGAGGCCGTGCGGGACCGGGACCCAGCGCGCACGGTGGGTGCGGGGCCGAGCCGTGCGGGGCTCCCCGGGAGCAGCACCCCGCGCCCCGGGGGACCCCGCAAGGGCCAGGGCAAAGCCGCTGCCCCGGCCAAGGCCGGGCTGTAGGGACACACAACGGGTCTGTCGCGATAGGAAGAAGGCGAGCAGCAGGTGGAACACAGGCGGCCCCGCAGCCCGTCACCCCCAGCCCAGACGGGTTCCCTCCGCACCGTGAGTTCGGGGCTTTCCCCCCTTTTTCCACCAAACTCTCCCGAGGGGCCGTTCCGAAGCGCCCCGGGGCGCGGCACCCGAGCGCGGGGATGGAGCCGGGAGATGGCCCCGAGCAGTGCGGAGCCCCCGCGGTCCCCCCGCCTCCGGCCGGACCCACCTGCTGGCGCCGCTCCGCGCCCTCGGCCGCGCGCTGCGGGCGGCCCCCGGCCGGAGCTCCGGGCGCTGCCGCCGTCCCGTCCCGGCGCGGCGGGGCCGCAGGCTGCGGGCCGCGGTCTCGGCGGAGCTCGGAGCGAAGCTCCAGGTAACAGCCCAGCGTCAAGACGTGCAGCGCCAGCGACAGCGCGAAGAAGCCGAGGAAGAGCCGCCAGCTGCCGCCGCAGGCGCAGGCGCAGGCGCGGGGAGCCGCCGCCGCCCTGCGCTCCGCGCCCATGGTGCGCTCGGGCGGAGCGGCGCGGAACGACCCCAGCGTTGCTGCTCCCGGGGCGCGCCGGGCACCGCGGGCTGCGCGGCCGGGCCGCCAGCGCCCCGCCAGGGGGTGGGGCCGAACCCGGGGGGCGGGGCCAGGCCGCCGGCGGGGCAGAGCCTGGCGGGGAGGGGCGGGGCTCGGCCGGGGCAGCACCTCCTCAGCGTCCGGCCGGGGGGCAGGGCCTGGGTAGGGGC
This sequence comes from Acrocephalus scirpaceus scirpaceus, assembly GCA_910950805.1. Classification (NCBI taxonomy): domain Eukaryota; kingdom Metazoa; phylum Chordata; class Aves; order Passeriformes; family Sylviidae; genus Acrocephalus; species Acrocephalus scirpaceus. The sequence goes on from OU383776.1 coordinate 76,366,956, forward strand.
GGGGACTGGGCGGGGTCTGGGCAGCGGCGGGGACAATGCGGGGCGGGGCCATACAAATTAGAGGGGAGGAGTCAGACAGGGCTGGAGCCACGCCCCGCTGCGGGCCCGATGCCGATCCCGATCCCTGTCCCTGTCCCGGTACAGGCAGGCGCGGTGATGGGTGGGCCCGTGCCCAGTGCGGTGCAGGTTCCTGCCTCCGATCCCCGTCACAGTCCTGGTCCTGATCCCAGTCCCAGTCCCGGTCGACATACCCATCCCGATCCCAATCCCGGTATGGACGGACCCGATCCCGGTCCCGGTGACTGCAGTACTGCCAGTCGCTGTCTCCGCAGCCGGCAGAGGCTTCCTGGGAGCAGATACCAAACGCCACCGATCCCCGGGCATGGGCAGCGTTGTCACCGCTCTGCCGGGGAACACGGCCGAGCACGGGGTGCCCGGGGGTGTGTGAGTGTTTTGGGGCAGCTGTCTCTGCCTTCTCCGGCTTTTAAAAGGTTGATTGCCACTGCTGGAAACTAATGGAAGCTGGAAAACAGCCTGAGAAAGAGTGAAGCAGGGAGAGGAGTGGGTTTGGAGAGGGAACCATGGAATGGAATCACACCTGGTTTGGTTTGGAAGGACCTTAAAGCTCATCGAAAGGAGTTGGCAAAGCCTGTGCTGGTTCTATTCCCAATCAGGGGATTTAATTGATAACAAGGGAGATAATGAGATAAATAAGGTTCTGAGTGATGCTCACAGGCTGCCAGGAAATTTGAATTGAGAAATTAGAAATGTTCTGAACAAACTGGAGAGGTCGCCTGAAGAGAATAGGATGTGATTTGGAAAAGTGAAAGGAAAAAAGGAATTAAATACGAGATGTTAATGGCAGCAGAGGAGGTGGCACTGCAGAGGATTCCAGCTGGTTTTGGAGGATCACATGATGCAGAGCAGGTCAGCAGTGCTGGGAGATGTCAGTCATCCCCAGATCTCCAGGAAGGGTCACCACCAAGGACTGTCACCAGCACATCCCTGGGATAGGTCCTGGTGAGCTCCTCTGGGTGGGCTCCGAGGGCTGGGTGGTCCCGTGCCAGGTCTGTACTCCCAGATCCTGGGGGCAGGGTGAGTTTCCCATGAAGTTGTCCCTTCCAGGAGAAACCCTTCCAAGTCCTGGAACACATCATCTGAAAATTTGTGGGGTCTTCATCCCACAGATCCCAGCCATAAAGAATCCCATGGTGGCCTTGTCCTGCCTTTGGGGAGGAGGACAACCTTTTCCAGCCCTTCCTGGCCTTGTTTTCCTGCAGCAGGATTTTTTTCCTATAAGTCCCGTGTCACAGACATGAAATTCCATGAGAGTCTGTTTTCATTTAAGAAAGAAATGTTTCCCTAATATTTGGGAAGAGCAAAGCTGGAAGCATCAAGTGTTGCCAACCCAAACAACTGAGGAGCAAAAAGCAAATAAACACAAATGAACCCTCTGTTCAAAACCCTACAATTATTTTAGGCACATTTATAATTGAGTGCTTAGTGTTGTTACTGATTTTCATAGGATCACAGAATATCCTGAGTTGGAAGGGACCCGCAAGGATCATCAAGAACAACTCCTGCACCACCAAAATCCTGTTTTTCAAAAATCCCAACCCCAATCCTATATGGACCTACCCACACTTGCAGCAGCCTCATCCCATTTTCCAGAGTCATTTAGGTTACTCTGAAGGTGAATTTTAGAGGTCAGGTCAGCCTGGGGTTGGGTCTCAGGGAAGATGTGACCTCTTCATTCCTGCCTAGATCTCATCAGAGATTTAGGCCAAATCCTCAGACTGAGGGATTTCTGCCTCCTAGAGCTGACCAGCATCCCACTAATTAAAAAGGAATCCCATGTGATGATGGAATTAAAACATAATTAATAAGTGGGATCCTCACACCTGGACCAGTCGAGCCTCACAGCCCATGGTTGCAGTTTCTCCAGGATTTTATTTTAATTCCTCTTGTTCTGAGCATTCCCTCCCCTTCCTCTGCCATCCCTGAAAAACTTTGTTACATGGATGAAGAACCTCACAGGTTTAAGTTGTTTTTTGTATCCCGCCTGTGCTCCAAGAGTCCTGGTCCAGGAGAAACAGGAGCCCAGAGGGTGGGGAAGATGCAGAAGGGACAGGGATCCCTGATGCTCTGGATGGGAAAATAAAGAGCAGTTGAGAGGGTCCTGGGGAGGGTGGGCAGAAGCTGCAGATGAGGAGAACACAGAGAGGACATGTCTGGAATGACTTTTTCTCTTGATTCCCAAACTTGCTGGGTTTTTTCCAGCATCACCTTCCCATCCCAGCAGGATTTAGCCACAGGTGGGAGGAAGCTGCAGTAGCTTAGATCTCCCTTCCCTTTGGAATGGGTACAACTCTGCATAGCACAGGGCACTCCATGGCAGGTCTGAGTGCCCCTCTCCATGTGAATTCCACAGGTCAGGGAATCTCAGAATGATGTAAAGCAGCTTTGAGCCCATTTCCCATTTACATTTTGGCAGTAGCTGCAATTCCTACAGCAGAGTTTAACATGTGTGACCTTAAAGCTTTGGAATTCCTGACTTTCTTTTGAGGAAAGCCATCCCTTGCTCTCTCAGTGATGTTCTCAACAACATGAGTACCATAAAGTTTCCTAAAACCTGACATCCTGGCACTCCAACAGCACATCCACAGGCATTTACAAGGCCTTAGGAAGGAGAATCCTGATTTTATGGAGCCTCCATCCAGCACTGCAATCTCAATTCTTCTTCCTCAGTGAGATCTAAGATGTTCCATACAATCTGCTTTACTTAACACTGTTTTTTCAGTAACTGTGAGCTCTGTCCGAGCAGGAAAGGCAATTATTTGTGTCCAACTGCTTCCATAGGGGCAAGGATTGAGCAATATGTTCATCTTAGAAGAGCAAGATGTACTAAGGAATCACTTTCATGGCTTTTTTCCTAGCTCTGCCAGGGACTCTTCCAAGATCTTCCCTCTCAGGACATCACAGTGTCTTTGATCATCTCTCCCTCTCATCTTACTCTGTGAATTCTCACAATGAACACTAAGTTGCTCAGAGAAGCTGTGGCTGCCCCATCCCTGGAAGTGTCTGAGGCCAGGCTGGATGGAGTTTGGAGCAACTTGGGATAGTGGAAGGTGTCCCTGCCCATGGCAAGGGGTGGGATGGGCTTTTTACAAGAAAAAAAAAGCTGTGTTGACCCTTGCTGGGCTTATTTTCACATTTCCCACTGCACCACTGACTTTTAAGGACCAGCAGCACACTGACACCTCGTTTTCCTGCATGGATCAGGCTTTGCTCTGTTTTGAAGGAGGATGAGGCCTGGCAGCCCCATGATTCCATCCCGGAGCACGCGGGAGGAAGTTTGGCCAAGGAGGTCGAGTTCAGCCTAAACACAACTTCTTGCTGAGAGGGTGAGGAAGACACTGCTCTTGGTTCTGTTGTATGTTTATTTATATGTTATTTGGTGATAATGAGAACCAAATGTTCAGGATCTATTCAGTTCTTAAACTTTTATAGACTCATTGTCTTGATTTTCAACTGTGCAGCCGTCTCCGAGCCCCTGCCTCCCCCAGAATCGTGGAAGTGCCGTCGGTGACCAGGCTCAGCTGTGCTCTTACTCATCCTGGCTGGAACAATGATATTCCACACCACGTTATTCAACCTCCCCAGTGCCTCCTGGCCCCTTCGTCCCGACCCCTCGGCTCCCACATCCCGGGTCAGCGCCGGAGCCGGCCAAGGCATTGTCCTGGGGGTGCCACTCTTGAGCTGCGCTGGTGCCAGGGGAAGAGGATACCATCTGTGCCTCGAGGAGCAGACGTGATACATGAAAGATGCTGGAGAGCCCAGAGCCTGCTCTGCCCTTCAGATTGCTCTTCAAAAGTGTGAAAAGGAGGAGAAGGGAAAGGAGGGAGCTGCACCCTAACACCGAGCCTGACCAGGGACCACAGGGAGGGGGCTCCTCTCCCTGCCCCTTGGCAAGGATTTCTCCAGCCTTCCTGGTGCCATGGTCTTGCTGGGTCCTAGGTTGGACTCAGTGATCTCCCAGGTCTTTTCCAACTTAATTCTGTGCTTTTCCAGGCCTGTTTGCCAGGGAGCACAGTTCTGGATTTGGGGTCCTTGGGGAAAAGGTGCCACCCCACAGAGCCACACCCTGTCAAGGTGGGACCTCCCCAAGCAGACCATCTAAACCATGACCGCTCTCACAGCACAAGGGTTTGCAGTAGCTTTGCCAAAACCTGAGAGCCCCTTCCAGTGCCTAAAGGAGCTCCAGGAGAGCTGGAAAGGGACTTTGGACAAGGGATGGAGTGATAGGACACAGGGAATGGCTTCCCACTGCCAGAAGTACATGGGATTAGCACCATATTGTGGGCATAGGAAACTGGAACCTCAGTGTCACCACTTGTGTCTTCTCTGGGCAGGGGGAATTCTGACAAGAGAGCTCCTGGAAATCCCCTGCCCCAAGTTTGTGGCCCATGTGCCCATTTCAGCCTCTTTGGCTTTTGCTTCTCTCTCCTTAGAGATGTAAATTCTGTGGATAATGATTTGAGCCTAAAGATGCAATGTCTGCATTAAGAGAGAAAAATATAAAGTGACTAAAATCCTTTGCACATGGAGCAGGGCCACAGTTCCAGCCCCAGTATAGAATCCCAGGATGGTGTGGGTTGGAAGGGACCTTAAAACTCATCCAATCTCACCCCCTGCCATGGGCAGGGACACCTTCCACTAGCCCAGGTTGCTCCAAGCCCCGTCCAACCTGGCCTTGGGCTCTTCCAGGGGTGGTGCAGCCACAGCTTCTCCAGGCACACTGCGCCAGGGATGAATTTCTTCCCAAAATTACATCTAACTCTGCCCTCTGCCAGGTTGAAGCCATTCCCCCTTTTCCTGTCACTCCAAGCCCTTTTCCAAAGCTTAGTTCTGGCCTAAACTCAAACTTTCAAGCATTTTGGGTATGGCAGAGTGAGTCTAGCATTAAGAACTGAAGCCCTGGCTTTAAAATGGGTAAATCCAAGGAATTCATATTAAAGCAGGAACAGTCATAAGGAGAACATATGGAAGTGTCTTTTTCTGCTCACAGTGATTGGAAACTGCACACCCAGGCCCTTATCCAGCTACAGGATCCCACATCCGGGGCTTAGTTTCCAGGTGACCCAGGATTTCAGTGATTTCCAGCCTTGGGATTGTTAATGTGAGATGACAGCAATAACCAGGGAAGGAAAACCCCACGTGTTTGTTCTTCCCAGCATGCCAGCACTTGTGGATTTAAGTGAGGAGAAAGATCACAAGGCTCAGACAGAATATCCTCCAGAACACAGCCCTAAAGCAGCAATTTCCTCTGCGAAGCCCATGTGTAATAAACAGGGCAGGAGATTTTTCTCCTTTTAGAAGCATTTATTTTGATCATCTCAGGGTGGAGGCCCGACGGGTAGAGTGCAAGCCACCACTGCTCCCAGACGCAACTCAGAGGAGGAGGTGTGCAGCAGGTTCGTCTGCTGGAGTGCAGGCAGAGCCGTGTTCTCGGTCCTCACGACAGATCCCGAAGGCTCGGCAGGTTTTGAAAGTCGAGGTGTCCCTCTCTGGGCAATGTCTTTGAGAGTTAGGGTGAGGGGGCGAAAACCGCTCAACCTTGGGAGTGGGTAGTCTTACTCTTTGCCTGGTCTATCCATGTGTTTTGGTGGTTCGGTCTAATAAAGTTTTTCTAATTTCGGAGCAGTCTTTTCTTAATTTCTTCTCCCAGCTGGCATTGCCTCACCTCTATTTGCATGTCTGCTGGTTCCCCTCTTCCCTGGTTTTTGGTTGCTAAGTCAAGGGCTCAAGGGTGCAACAGAAAGGGAACAAAGGAGGTGATTAACGGGGGGGGGGGGTGGGGGGGGGGGGTGTGTGAACATTTAACAAGGAGCATTGAACTAACAAAGACTTCATTTGCAACAAAATTGCCTTGTCTATCTCACGTGAGATCAAAGCAGAATAAAGCATTCCATGTGAGCCTGGCTGAGGGGATTTGGGAAGGGAGAGGAGCCATTTGTTGGGGATGGAATAGTAAAGATTAAATTGGGTGTTACAGAGGTACTTTTCCAGAGGGAACAGCTCCAGCTCCGAGTGCTATTTGCCTTCACCTCTCCTCCATGAGAAGACTCTTGGCTTTGGGAATGCAGCATTCCTAAGCTAAACCTGCTGACAGGAACATGTGCATTTCATCTCAGAATGAATAAAAAAATGGTTGAAATATAGCAAACGCTGTAATTTTGGTGAGGAATAATTCCCGTGTGATTGGAGGCAATGCACTCTCAGATGGAAGGGCCGATTCCTCTGGATCAATGGGATGGAAACATCTGCTTTATCTCACCGATATTTGAAAAGGTAAGAGCTGACAGTTCTTTGTGGGAATCTTTGCTATCTCATTGTATATCTAAATTACATTTATTGATGTCCAGTGTTGATGTTTCGGGTAATTCTCATTGTCTTGGGTTGGGTATCCAAGAGATTTGTATTCTATTTCATCTGTTGTAAAAGCAGATATTTCTTTATCTCTTGTAACTCCAGGGGGAGGGGGGCAGATGCCTTCTAATAATGGGCCAGCTGTTAAAACCAGGTGGGGCAGTGTTTCTTATCTCCTTCACCACCCAAGAGATATCTTCTGCTAATGGATCATTAAGGCTCACCAATGACATGACACATTACATCATCCCATTGTGAGATGCTCCACCCAGTGTGGGGGGAGCCAACTGCTCCTACCTAGATAAAAACTGAGACTCAGGAACAGCAGGCATCTGGTTTTTCCACCAGAGGAAGACCAGACCCATCTCGCCACCACTGGACTTTTCCTACTCCATTATCTGTACTCCACAGAACCTCATCTAGGATTCATTTGGACTGCTTCCAACACCCTTACCAACAGGGTGTCAGGTCATTCCCCTGACTGTGTCAGGGTTTTCCAGGACTTTAGTTTTGCTTGCTTGCTTGTCTTTGTACTACTGCATTTGTATTTTGTTGGTGGTTTTTTTATTCCTATTAAAGAACTGTTACTCCTATTCCCATATCTTTGCCTGAAAGCCCTTAATTGCAAAATTATAATAATTTAGAGGGGAGGGGGTTTACATTCTCCATTTGAAGAGAAGCTTTAGCCTTCCCTGGCAGACAACTGTCTTTCAAAACCAAGAGACTTGTGGATCTCGCAACCTTCTGTTTCAAATTCACAGTCTTCCACCACTCAAACTATTATTATTTTTACCAGTCTCAAGGGTGTGCTGGAGTCTCTTTGGTAAAAATTAGGCTTTTATGAAAAACTCACAGTTTATGGAACAGAGGTTCTCATTTGCTTCCTGACCCTGAGGTAGTGACAGCTGCCACCGGAGCCTCACTCACAGCAGGGGTTTTAGCACCGTTCCCACTGTGGCTCAGGAGGTGACACGGGGTGAGGAACAGCAGTCATTTCCCCCAGGAGGGACAAAAAAGCCAAATGTTGACAAGTTTATGAGTACAAACATGTCAGGGGATCTCCTGGCAGCGAGGCTTTGCTCCAAGCCTGTACTGGATTTACCTTAGGCTGGTTGTTCACCTGGGCTGGGCTCTGAGCTGTGGGAGAAGAGATTTGGGGGAGACAGAACTCGTTCTGCAAGGAACAAGAGTGGGGTATGTCTTGGTTTTGAAAGAAGACAGGTATCTGCTAAAGAGGGGCAGGGCCTCTCTTGGAATGGATAATTCAAATCCCCTCCCCCCAAATTATTATAATTTAGAAAAATTAAAACGGCTCTCAGGCAGAGATATGGGGATAGGAATAACAGTTCTTTACTAATATGTATAACAAGACAAAACAAACAACAACAATTACAGCATTAATAGCGAACAGAGCCAGGGACCTTGACGGGGCTTGGTTTCACAAAACCTGGGGCAGTCTGATCTCTTGGGACTCCGAAAAGCACCAAGCTGGAACGGTGAGGGATCTCGGGCTGGATCAGATAAAATCCAGAGCTCCGTCGGTGGTCACTGGAAGGGCAGGGATGTCCCGGCAGGATGAGGCAGAGCAGGGCCGTGGCGTAGCAGAAAAGAAACTTTCAAAGCAGTGCCGGGAAAGCAGCAGCGGTGAGGGCAGAACAGCAGGAGGAGAACTCCGGATTCCTGGGCACAGCCGAGCAGATGATGGTAGAAAGCAGATGAAAGATCCGGTCTTTCCTCAGGATCAGACCCAGGTGGTGCCAGTGAAAACTCTTCCCGCAGCAAGCAGCAGCCTCCATCCTCTCCTCGATGTCGAGCGCAAGAGAGCGAAGCTGCCCCTGGCCCCGTCTTTTTTCCTGCCCCCCCCTCCCCCCGAGAGAAACTCCTGGAGACAAAAAGAAAGAGTGTAGCCAAGTGCCATGATCCATCCTTTTGTTTCATCTGAGCACCAATAAGTACTCAGTAGTTAGTTGCCTCGCAACCCTTGGGAAAAAATTCTATAGGTAAAAAAAAACCCAAGAAACAAGCCTAACCTCCAACAGGTAGAAATAACACAAAGATCCCAGCTCAAATAATTCTATTAAAAAAACCCCCAAACTCCATGAGTTTTGGGGAAAAGATCAAGCAACACAGCTGAGGGAGAGAAGAGGGTGGTAGGAAGATGCTGAGACTGGAGGAAGAAGAGTCACAGATTCCCAGGATTTCCTGAGCTGGAAGGGACCCACAGGATCATCCAGTCCAAGCCTTGGCCCTGCACAGACACCCCAACAATCCCAGCCTGTGCCTGGGAGCAGTGTCCAAACACTCCTGGAGCTCTGGCAGCCTTGGGGCTGTGCCCATTCCCTGGGGAGCCTGGTCAGTGCCTGACACCCTCTGGGGGAAGAATCCTTCCCTAAAATCCAACCTGAACCTGCCCTGAGAGCTCCAGCCATTCTTTGGGTCCTGTCCCTGGTCACAGAGAGCAGAGCCCTTGGAAAGGTGACAGTTTGAGTGTGAAGGGTAAGTAGGAAACCCCAGGGAGGTGGAGGCAGCAAACCCAATTCTCCCCAGGTCTTTCCCATCAAGGGCTTCTCTTCACTGCAATTAAAGTTGAATTAATAAAGACACTGATTTTTCAGTGGGGAAAACACATCAGTGAAACCTTGATCTTCCTCAGGTACTGAAACAGATCCAAGGCCATGCTCCAAAGGAGAAATCAGGAAAAGCAGAACAAGGGAGAAATAAATCACCCAGTAAAACCCATCTGGCTCACAGCGTCCATGGAAATTCACACAAACCCACCTTCCACAGCCCCTCCAGGCTCTGCTGGGGCAAAGGGGGCTGGAATGAAAAATTAATTGTAAGCTGTTACTTAACACAGATTTTGAGACAAAAAGAACAAAGGAGTCCTTCAGGCAAAAAATGTAGGAAATGATGACCATTAATAACGTCAACTCCTCACTCCAGGATTTTCATCAGTTGGCTGAGGTGGCATCACATTGTCAAGTCACAAAAGCCATAAACACACCCAAAAAAACCAGATTGATCGCAGAAAAATAAATGCAGAACTCACCAACATCAGGAGCTCCAGTTGGAATGTATCCAGAACGTCCAGACTTGGAAAGGCCTAAAATCATCCTGGAGTTTCCTGGTAGGTGGAAAACACCCTGAAACTGCATTCCTGAGAGGAGGAATCCTCTCTTCAGAATTCTTAATATCGCCTGGTCAAGTGTTGGTGTGAAAAACAAGGATCTCAAGCACAGTTTCAGAACCGTGTTTCTGGATTTCCATGAATCCCAAGTTTTCCTCTGCTCAGGGAGGATGGAGAAGCTGCAGGAGGTCTGAAATTGTTCAGAAATACACATTTGAAAATGATCCTTTTCCTTTTTGAAAAAGCAGGAGCTGGTATGCCTTCTATTAAACTACAAATAAAGACATAAAAGAGGAATTCCTAATCCACATCCAGAAGGGCTGAGGTTCAAAACCCAGACCCCACCCAAGACTTCAGCATCTGGTGAGTTCCATCTCACACCTCAAAACATTCCCAGGCCTGGACTTTGATTTGGGTCTACAGCCCTTTGTGTTTTCTCGGAGGTGCAGCTTTTTCCAGGGTCTTTCCAGCAGAATTCTTTCCGTGCTGGCCATCACAGTTTTTATGGAGTCATGAGGCAAATTTACAGCTGAGAAACTTCTCTCTGGCCCCACGCTGCCTCCCAGCTTTGATGTGCACAGCCCTATAGCCATGAAAATTCACATCCACTTAACTCAAATCCCTGCTAATCAAATCCTTGGAATCGGCACATTCCCAGGTGGATTTGCAGCTGCTGCAGCAGTTTGGGCACCACGTGGCCACCAAAACCCTTCCCTGGGAGCTCAGGAGTGGCATCACTGCTCCCCAGGCACCCAGGAGGTTGGTGGGAATGAGATGGCACCAGGGTTGCCAGGACACATCCTGCCAGCAGCATTCCCAAAGGAAAAGATGCCAAACACTCTCCTGAAAAGGCTGATGCTGCATCCCAACACTGTGCACCAGCCCAGGTCCTTGCAGGACCCTTTCATGTAGTTCCTAAAGCCCAGCTGGGGCCCAGAGCTCTCAGTTTGGGCAGTTTAAGCCACGTCCAGGAGGAATCACTCTGGAACTGGGAATCACCTGGGTTGCTGTAATTGCTTGCAGAAGGACAACCTGGGGCACCTGAGGCTTCCTGGGGACAGGCTCCAGTGGGTGCTTTCCTGTCTAGGGGGCCAAACACCTCTTCCATCCTTTCTGGGCACCCTGTGCCAGAGCCTCCCCACCCTGACAGCCAGGAATTCCTTCCCAATATCCCATCTCACCCTGCCCTCTGGCAGTGGGAAGCCATTCCCCCTTGTCCTGTCCCTCCACCCCTTGTCCCAAGTCCCTCTCCAGCTCTCCTGGAACCCCTTTAGGCACTGGAAGGGCTCTAAGGTCTCTCTGGAGCCTTTTCTTCTCCAGGTGAACACCCCCAGCTCTCCAAGCTTGGCCCCAGAGGGACTCCAGCCCTTGGAGCAGCTCCATGGCATTCTTGGGACTCGCTCCAGCAGCTCCAGGTCCTTCTGATTTTGGGGTTCCAGACCTGGATGCAGCAGTGCAAGTGGGGTCTCACCTGAGCAGGGCAGAGGGACAGAATCCCCCTTTCCTGCTGCCCATGCTGGGGAAATGCAGCCCCTTCAATATCACCCCCAGCCCCTCTCACTGTGACCCACCAGCCCCCTAAATTCCTCCTCCTGCACCCTCCATACTGTGCCTTGGTTCTCCAGCACAGCTGGTGCCTCCCCCATTTGCCTCTTGCACCAATCTGTTTTTAAAAAACATTTATTTCCATCCCCATCGAATTTCTTCCCCTTTTCCTGGTTTTCTTTCCAAACAGAGGTTTCCAGCTCAGAATGGGGATGGCCACAGCACAACTCCAGAGCTTTATCCCATGGCCTTTCCCAGCCTGGCATGCAGCACTCAATTTGGAGCGCGGTGTCCTCCCTCTGTTCCATGCTGAGCTCTGTTGTCCAGAGGAATTAATTCCAGATTATGTGTGGGTGTGGACTTCAGCTGGGCAAAACTTGGATACCCTGGTTGAGTCATTATTGTCTGATGAATCTCTTGGTGACAGCCTTCGCCCCTATTGTTCTGAGGTGAGCCCCGTGGCAAGAAATGTGAAAGCAAGAAACAAAAGAATATAAAGAAAGGTTACGAAATCAAATTCAGTTAAGGCAGGGTTATTGTCCCTCCATCCCGCCTCTCCGGCCTCCAGTTGGGATTGGATTTGGAAGGAAAACAACCCTCATGGGACAGTGGCTGGGGTTTAGAGCAGGTTCTGGGGGGAGCCCGTCCCTGTGGGACCCTGGTGGCCCCAATGACACAACAGAGACAGGGAGGAGGAGTTATCATCAATTCTTAACATTTTATTTCTTTACTGGGTTAAACAAGGAGCAGAGAAAACCTCGGCCCCAAAATACAACAGAACTGAAAGCATTACAGGTACAGAGACTATTCAACACAGAGAGTAGTAGGATAATATTTTAATACAACTGAATTACAGCATGGGATTGTGTTTTTGTTGGGTTTTTTTTGTTTGTTTTTTGTCAAACCAGTTTGGAAAATAAATGTAATAGGAACTAGTGCAAAAAAGTTCTAAACATGAAGCACAGTGTATAAAATGGCATAAGAAAACTGTCCCTTCGAGGACACAGTCACTTTCTTATGACAGAAGGGAGAAAGAGAAACAGAAGGGGGGTGGGAACAGAGGGAGGGTCCAGGAGGTGGAGGAGGAAAAGCTGGAAAGAAAGAGAAACCGGGCCGGGGGATTCAAAAGGATACTTTGACTTCAGCAATGTTGGTTTGTGTTTCACCACCACGCACTGTTGCAGGACCTCGTTGGGGTCGGGCCGAGCTCTGTCACCACCCACACGGCACAAGCACTTGAGAAGGGTTCGGGCACCAGCAGCCTGGGCACTGCAGGGATCGGGTCCCACAGGTCCCCCTGAGGTCCCCGCAGGTCCTCCCAAGGCCCGGGGACACCCAGCGCAAGGCAGGGAGCCCCAGCTTGGACACGCTCCACAGGGAGAAGGGCACGAGGGGCTGGGGTCTCCCTTCCCACATCCCTCCTGAACACGGCGTTGGCTCCCTCAAGGACCAGCACACGGAATTTGTTCCCAGTTTCCACCCCCGTGCTCAGATGGGAGCCTCTCCCTTTTGAAGGCATCCTGAGGCTGTGTCTGAACAGGAGGCTCAGAGGAGCTGGATTCAGTTTGGGTTGAAACAGAAAAACAAACCAAACCTCCATCAGAGGAATGGCTGGGGATCCCCAGGAATTCCTCCTGGGCATCAGTATCTCTGATTCCCATGGGGAAGGTGTTCCTGCATTCCCAAGGTGTTATACCGGCCTGCTCAGCCAGGATTCGCTCCAGCCTATTCCTACCACGGAGCCACCCAGCCTCCTGCCCTGGAGAAACTGGCTGGATACTATTTTAAGGAGAGCTGGTTGGAACTCCTTACAAATTGCTATTCTCTCCCAATCTGCCCATTCCAACTGTGTGAGCAGAAAAAGTGTGATTGATTTTTTTTTTTTTTTGCCTCTTTTTCTTTTTGGAAAATGAAAGGTTTTGTGGGAAAGGACTGTTTTGGATGCATTTCTCAATTTGCAAAAAAAAGGGGAAAAAATTGGTCATAATGATCAATCTGGCTTGTTTTGACAAGTTTCAAAATTAAAAAATCACTGTCTGTCTTTTTGTTTTGCAACTCAGGCATGTCCAGTTCCCAAATATATTTAAAAATGGTAAAACCAACCCCAAATTTCATAAGCCAAACCTAATTCTTGGGGTTTTTTTGCTGAGTTTCAGTTTACAACAAGCAGAGTTGTTGACTTTCTGGGCTGAAAAAGGATCATCCTGAAGTGCTAAAAAGGCTGGAAACTGCTCCTGGCCTGCCTGGAACACAAGTCCTGGAGATGTGGAGCAGGAAAGGGTGGAGGGACTGGGCTCAGGAACTCACCCATCTCCTGCCCAGGCCTTTGAAAGGGGCTGAGAGCTTTGATAAAACCCCAACAACTTTAAAAATTTATTATTCCTTATTTTTTATGATCCTCAGTTAAAAATGGTCCATCCCCCACCACAGCATTCCCTCTGCTCCCTTCCTCCTTCCTCACAGAGACATGCAGGGCTGGGAGGTCACCCAAATAGCCACCTGGACCAAGAACACCCAAAAAGAGCTGCTAAAATCCTTCCATTCCTGGAATAAAATGGACTCATTGTGGGAGCTGATCAGCTCCAGGGCTGCTGTGATCCAGGAGCTTGGAGCACGCTCCTTCTGTGGGAGAAGGGATAGTTTTGGGGTTTTGTGATGGTGGTACCCCAGCTGGGATGCCTATGAACTATCTTTTGGGCTGAAGGAGATCCTTAACATCCAACCTGAACACCAGACATGGCCCTTCCCAACTTTTCCAGCCTAGTTTAAGAGAGATTTAACCCCTAGGGATGGGAAGCCCCAGGGAAGCACAAAAAAGCTGATACACAGAATTCCCTGCCTGTCTTGGGTTACAATGTAAGATGTAACCAAAAGATAGGTGGGGCAGTGTTCTTCTCCATGACTCAGTCCTGATAACTCCCTCCAGGGAAGCAGCAGCCACTCTGTGGGGAGCCATCTCCACTAATGGACCATCAAGGTCTCCCAGAATGACTCATAAAATTACATCATCTCATTGTGAGATGCTTCACCCAGGGGGAGGAGCCGAACATTCCTACCTGGATATAATCTGAGGCTTGGAACACCACGGGAGCACTACCACTGGATTCCCGGAGGACAAGAGCTCCAAAACCACCACTGGACCTCCAGAGAAGAACCAGATCTTTCTACAGGATCACCACTTCGACAGAACCACATCCATCACTCCAACAGGACTGCAGCCACCATTTAATCAGACTGCTACCACCACCCTGACCAACAAGGTGTCAGGTCATATTCTGACTCTGTCAGTCTAAGCCAGCATTTCTGTTCTACTGCCTTTATCTTAATTTTCCTATTAAATTGTAGTTCTGATTTGGAATCTCCTGCTGGTTTGCTTTCAAACTAGAACATTTTTGGTGCCCTAAGTGGGGCACTCCTGGTAGCGTGGCCAAGGTGGAAGATGGTGGCGGTAAAGTGCAGCGTTGTCTCCTTGCTGGCGGTTTACACCGAGGACTTGGACCTGGAGTCAGACAGCAAGGCCGGCACGGTGGGGAGCGATGGGGGAGCACCCATGGGAGAGAAAGGAGGCCTGGTGTCAGTTGGGTATGGAGAAGATGACTTCACCCACCTGGATGGGGATGAGGAAGGGTACGAGGAGGAGAATGATGGGAACAGCAGGCAGTCAGAAGATGACGATTCACAGACTGAAAAACCTGAGGCTGGTGACCTAAAGGAATTCTGAGAAGTGGAGGAAAGAGATCCTCAGGAACCGATTTCTTCTTTTTCAGAGAGAGTGTGGAACATGTCTCCAGATGAGATTAAAATCCCTCCTGAGCCTCCTGGCAGATGTTCTAACCAATTGCAGGATAAAATTGAAAAGCTGTATGAGAGGAAAATGAAAGAGGGCATGGATATGAACTACATCATCCAGAAGAAAAAGGAATTTCGCAACCTCAGCATCTATGAAAAGCTGATCCAGTTTTGTTCCATTGATGAAATAGGTACAAATTACCCAAAGGACATGTTTGATCCTCATAGCTGGTCAGAGGATTCATATTATGAGGCACTAGCTAAAGCCCAGAATACTGAGATGGACAATTTGGAGAAGGCCAAGAAAGAACATACAAAGATTGAATTTGTGACTGGCACTAAAAAGGGTACAACAAGTGCTGCTTCCACAACCACCACAACATCCAGTACCACTGTGGAAGATGCCTAGAAGAAGAGGAGGAGCAAGTGGTACGTGTTGAGGAAGGGTCTCCCAGAATGACTCATAAAATTACATCATCTCATTGTGAGCTCCCCCACCCTGAGGGGAGGAACCGAACATTCCTACCTGGTTGTAGTCTGAGGCTTGGAACACCACGGGAGCACTACCACTGGATCCCCAGAGGACAAGAGCTCCAAAACCACCACTGGACCTCCAGAGAAGAACCAGATCTTTCTACAGGATCACCGCTTAGACAGAACCACATCCATCACTCCAACAGGACTGCAGCCACCATTTAATCAGACTGCTACCACCACCCTGACCAACAGGGTGTCAGGTCATATTCTGACTCTGTCAGTCTAAGCCAGCATTTCTGTTCTACTGCCTTTATCTTAATTTTCCTATTAAATTGTAGTTCTGATTTGGAATCTCCTGCTGGTTTGCTTTCAAACTAGTACACTGCCCCATCACTTTCTGGCAGAATCCAGGAACGTTTCTGTCCTGACTTTGTCTCCATCAAGCCCTACAGGTATTCCTTTCCCAGATAGCAACAGGAATGGGATTCGGATGAATCACAAGCTGAGGGTAACCCAGGCTATGGGACCTCACTCCCTTTGGCTCTGTGGAAATCATGGAAAACCAGAGTGGTTTGGGTTGGGAGGGAAATTAAAGTTCATCCAGACACCTTCCACTAGCCCAGGTTGCTGCAAGCCCCATCCAACCTGGCCTTGGACACTCCCAGAGATGGGGCAGCCACAGCATTTCCAGGCAATCTCAACAACCCCTCCCAAACCACCACGCTCAGTGCCACCAGAGACCAGGAGGCACATGCAGAGCTCAGCACAAGGACACACCAGGGCCTGGCCTTGCAGGATCCTGCCCAGGAGCAGCAGATATCCAAGATCTTTCCTTTATTCCCTTCCTCCAAGCAGCAGCCGAGCATCTCCTGGCCCCACCCGCGGCCCTGAGTGGCAGTAAATGAACTGCCCTGACATCTCCTCTTGAAGCAAAGCAAAATGTGTTAAAGAAAAACCAGTTCCAGATGTTTTCCCAGTGTTGCCAAGTTACTCAACATGTTCTGCTTTATTTGTCAGATGCTTTCAAAGCGATTTCTCTAACGACAAGCACGAATGGTGAGGGCTCTCCCTGGGAATCTTCTGCCTGGGGCTACCATGGATCTGTATTTTCATAAGAAAAAGACTCAGCTAATGATTAATGTTCCCCAGAGGAAGCAGGGCCTTTCTTTAGGATTTTTCTTCAGTTATTTTTAATTAATTTGTACAACTGGCAGCTACATGAAAGTACAAATCCCGGGAATAACGCTGGACCAGTCTCCCTTTGCTCCTTCTCTCTGCCCACACCTGGAGCTTGTGGAGACATCATCATCCCTCACTTCCCTGGGGATGAGAAACCCCCTCACCAGGGAGGAATCACTGCTTCCCATGGAGAATTTTCTCTGAGCAAAGAGAAGTTTGTCCACTGAAGGAAAAGTTGAGTTTTACATATTAATCCCAACACAGGGCATCTTCTTTAGGGAGAAGAGATAAGATCATTGGATGAAAAGGACAAAGCCCCTTGGGTTTAAGTTCCTAGTAGGATAAATCATTTAGAGCTCGTGTTTTCCAAGGTGACTTTGGGAATGTGGAAAGCATTTGGGATTGCAAAGGGCCCCTGCCCTGGTGGACACAAGGCTTGGGGTGAAGCATCCCTGGACACACAGGGTAAGGAAGCCCTTCCCCTCCTTATCCAGGCACATTCCTTCTTTATCCAAGCATACTCCCTCCTTTTCCAGGCACATACCCTTCACTTTGTAATAAAAATAAGGCCAGTGGTGTTGAGACAACGTCACCGTCTGCTTCCTGGGCTGTTCTCTCAGAGAGCAAAGCCAGAGCACTCAGGGATGGAGGATTAGGAGGTTGTAATGTCAGACCAAAGGCAGGAATTTTATTCAATGGGCTCCTGATGATGGACTGCTCCATACACCGCTTCCAGCTGCTCCTGCTCTGGAAACAGCCTTGTCTGGATCCATTTAAGGAGATTGGCAAAGTGTTGAATGCAGCATATGGTACCCTAAAACCACAGAACTTATTGACAGCAGCCCAGAGTCGCTAAAGAAAAGATCTCCTTCCAAAGCCTTGCTTTGGGAAGACTCAGCACTTTCCTCCCACTTGCAGCAGGTAAAGCCCATTCCACACTCCCAGAGTGGATCTGCATCCCATGCACTCTCTCTGACATCTCATCCTCTTAGGAACACCCCCCGGGAGCTGTGGCCTGGAAAATGCATGGATCTCCTGCCCTGGGGGCCTCCTCACTCCCTGTGGATGGGGCTCAAACCTCCCCAGTAGCCACCCAGACCAGCCCAGTTCTGAAATGGCTCCACTTCCTGATTCACTGGGATGCAACATGCACTCCTCACCTCCCAAGGGAAGCCTCCAGCTGGTGTTAGGGAAGGTGAAACTGTTTCTCACAGCTCCCAGGTTATCCCAGCAAATCCCTGCCAGCACCCCCGAAGATGACTTGGGTTGTCGGATCTCACTCCTGTAGCTCTGTGGAAATCATGGAATTATGGAATGGTTTAGGTTGAAGGGATCTTAAAGGCCATTCTGTTCCACCCTCTGCCATGGGCAGGGACACCTCCTACTGGACCAGGTTGCTCCAAGCCCTGTCCAACCTGGCCTTGGACACTTCCACAACTTCTCTGGGAATCCCACATCACCCATCATCACCCCCAAGCCTGGCCTGATGCTCCATCACCAGTAGGACACAAGGGCTTTGGGACAGGGAGGACACACATCCCTCAGGATGGTGCTGGATCTGGATGTGGTGCAGGGACTGAGGCTGGGCCATCCTGTGCCTGCCAGCACTGCTCAGTGTCACACATGACACAGTGAACAGGGCCTGTGACTCAGGGCCACTTGCTGATGCACCACACTGGGCTATTCTTCTCTTTCCCGATGAGTTGCTCCAAGATTGGACAGTCTATCTCCGAGAGAGGCGCCTGGAATTAGCTTAACTCTTGGCAGTACAGGAGAAATCTAATTTCCTTTGGGATCCAGTTGTCTGGAGGCAGGGACAGGACTGTGCTCCCTCCCCTGGCCTGCCTGGGAGCTTTTGCTCTTTGTCAGAGCAGCTCCAGAACCCCACTGCTCACAGAAAACCAAGGGATTGGATCCTGGTTTGCAGAACTGCTCCATGTCCAACTGATTTGATTGGTGTAAACTAGGCTGAAATTATATGGATGTCATGAGGAATAGTCAAATGAGAGACACCTGCTTTTTGGGTGGCAATAGCAAGGGAATCCGCTCGGGAAACACTCTCCATCTTCCATAAGCACCATCTCTCCCACCCCATAAACCATGGGACAACGGGATCACAGGCCTTGTCTCTGCAGGACTTTGGGAACAGGCAACTGGTGGTGTGTAAACATCACCCCAAAGCTCTGAGATTCAAGTCAAAGTGGGAATCAAACATTCAGCTGCTTCTCAGAGCCTCTTTGGTCTGGAAATGGGCTGGAAATGTCAGGAAACCTGTGCTCCCCACGAGATGCCTGGTACTTCCTTCTTCCAGCCAGGCAGGAAGTAGCTTTGCTCATGGGGCTCTGCTCACAGGGCTTGGTGTTGCTTCACCTTAAGAGACCAGAAACCACAAAACTCCTACAGGTCATCAACTCTGGGACTTCTTGCACCCTCACAGGGATCTAGGATCAATTTGGGATGTAGCAGGACATTCCTCCTGCTCCATCCCTGTCTCCTGCAGTGATCCACACAGAGCTCTGCTGTAGGTTCCTGTCAAGAGCCAGCCTGGAAACAGAGGGACCATCCCAGCCCCTCTGGGAGCAAGGGGTGGGTTCACACCCAACTCGTGACCTTGTGCTAAAACACCCTCTCTTCCTTCCCTGCCCACACCCAGGACAAATTACAGCCCCTGGTGCCTAGCCCAGAGGCACCACTTCGCAGTGTCCATGCTGGGAACAGTTCTGGTGGGTGGGTGGAGAATTGGGAGTTTCCTAGGAAATAACCTGGGGATCAGATCCTAGGGATTTGATGTTTGCTTGGGGCTGAATCCCTGGATATGCTGAGCTCAGGTTAAAAAACCACCCCAAGTGAGCCGAATGAGGCTGCACCAGCCAGCACCTTGCCCGGCCAAGTCCAGCTGGGCTCCTGGAAATTTCCAGATCTGAGGGCATCCATGGATTGAAACTATTCACAAAAATGCTCCTCCCTAGCTGGGCTTTATTAGTGCCTCTTTGTGTGGGAGATTTTCCCTCCAAGCCAGATTTCTCCAGCCCGTTTGCCCAGTCCTCCTGCCTTCCAGTCAATGATTTGTAGCTGGGAAGCATGGAAGGATGCCTTTGGGATCCCTGCATCCAACTGCTGCCACGCGGGATCCCGCTCCCTCACAGCCTGTGTGCTGCTGGAGTCACATCTCCCTAACTCCTCACTGAGACCAGTCCCACCAGCCGGGGAGGACAACAAAAGGTTACACTAAATCATCAGGACACTTGGCAAAGTGGGATGTGGGAATGCTGGGGACATCCCTCCTGCTCCATGCCTCCTCCCTCTCCTCCTCCTTGCATAGAGGAGTAGGAAAGGCCAGGCTGGAGGAGCAGGCTGGGATGCAGTGAGACCAACCCCGAGTGGTACCACAGTGCAGTGTCACAGTGTCCCACTCCTGTCCCCAAACGCCATCAGCGAGGCAGCGCCGCGCTGAGGACACTGCGCCCCGCCGGGGTGGTTCTGCCCCGAGCCGGTGGCTTTTCCCTGGGACAGGAGTGGGCCAGGCTGTGCTGGGAGGTGCCGCCCCTCCGCCTCCTCCCTCGGGATTCACAGACCCAGGAGAAAAGGATCGAGGGCTGGGCCGACCGTCAAACCTCGGCAGGGCGCGGGCGGGGGAGGCGCGGGCGCCCAAGGCACTCGCGGCAGCGGCCGGGGGACACTCGACAGTCCCATGGGGACACCCTTCGATTCCAAAGGACCCCTCCCCTCGGCCCCCCCGCCCCCGTGCCGTTCCTGCCCGCCCGGCGCCTGCGGGGCCAGGAATGCTGCCCCTGCCCGAACCCTTCTGGCGTCGGGTCCCGCAGCCCTGTGCGCGTTAGAGACTCCACCACGGGGATGCCCCGCGAGCAGCTCTTGGGGGATGTGCGGGGGTGCGTGTGCGCCACCCCCAATCCCGTGCCTCCCATTGGAGGAATAGCATGTGCCCCTCTTATGGAAAAAGATCTGGCGTTCTCCTTGCAGGTCGGCTCTGCCCTGTGTGTCACTCGTCCCGTGCCACGCTCTCCTCCAGGGCGGGCGGGGCCTCCAGGCCGAGCCCGCCCGCGCCGCCGTGCACGCTGGAGAAGGACACCATGGTGTGGAGGAGCACCAGGACCAGCATGCACAGTCTGATCCTGCTGCTGCCGAGGCGAGACCCCGCGGAGACCGGCAGCAAGGATGGGGAGCGGGGCTGGTGGTACTGGTGGTGGTGGTGGTGGTAGAGGTGGTAGTGGTTCTGCCTCTGGTGATGGAGGTGGGGGTCGTGGCGGTGGAAATGGAGCGACTCTGACGCCGTGGATTTGGGGGATGTGTCCTCGTTGCTGTCTGGGGGGTGCTCGCAGGAGTCCCATTGCACCTCGCAGCACTTGGCCTCCTCGTCAGGCAGCTGGTTCTCCAGTAGCCCTGCGGGAAGGAAAGAAGTAGGAGGAGGGGTCAGTGGAACACTGAGGATGAGGTTGTGGAGGAAGTGAGCCTTGGTGCCCACCAACTGTGGGATGGGCACACCTGAGAACCAGGACACCCAGACAGCCCTCGGGACTGGCCCCAGTGAGTCTGTGAGCCTGCACACACCAGCAAGGCGAGCTCAGGGCTCCCCAGATCCTGCTCACAGCCGTTCAATATCCCCACCTTGCTTTAATCCATCACCTGCAGCTCCTTCCATGCTTTAGCTTTCAGTCAGAGGTAGGACTTTCACCTCCTGGGCTTAGATGTTGCTGTGTCCCCATTAATCCCTTATCCCGTATCATTGGGATTGTCACGTTTTGGCATCAGGCAATGTTTCCACACTGCCCCTCCTCCCACTCCACCCCGACAAGCCTTCCAAACCTGGGAAGTGGCTTGGAAATTCCCCAGGGCTCACCATCACACCCCCCCCCTCCTTCCCCCCGTGCCCGGTGTGAGCCCGGCCCTCCTTACCCGTACAGATGAAGCCAGGCAAACCTCCATAGATCAGCTCGTCATTGTCCGGTAACACAAAGGGGCACCTGGTCTGCACCTCCAGGCAGTATTGCTTGCATGGGATCCGCTGCCGGCACTGCTGCTGGGTCACGTTGAAGTACTCGGAGCACAGCCACGCCTTGTAGACAGCCTGGGGGAAATCATGGAGAGTGACACATCACTTCCCAAGCACTGGGACAGCTGGAGCATCACAGTGTGAAAGGGGACAAGGGGACGGGAGAGCTCCCAGCTCTTGTGGGAAATGTGTGTTGGGGTCATTTGTTGAACAGCAATGGATTCAAACAACCCACTGGAGTGTAACAATGGTGGAACTCATCTATCCAGCTAAATCCACCACAAAAATAAAGCTAATTACCACATGGAATAATGTCCCCTACAGACAGGCACTGTGACAGATTCTGCCAACATCAGTGACCCAAGAACTCAGTCTGTCACACAAAAATTCAAAGGCTGCTTATCACTCGTCCCAGAGTATCCTCATTCCCAAGACATCCCACTGCTCTTCTGGGAAGGGGAGGGATTCTCACCTCCTCTAAAGTGCCTTGGTCCCCATCAGCTCTGGACATGGGACAGCAAAACACATCATGGGCTGGTCTTTATCGGAAATTTCCTGCTGGAAAAGCTGATGGACAGAAGCAGCTGGGATGCAGCACACACAGCCACTGTACCTCAGGCTTGTCCCTCTCTGCCACCAAATAACACCTTCCTCACCTTCCCCACCAGGTCCTGGGAGAGATTCCCGATTCCCTGACATCTGCAACTTCTGCTGTGCCATTTCTTTTGGCTCAGGGGGAAGCTTGTTCATTTCCCATGGATGTTCTGGCACTGGGATGTACCAGTGGTACAGGTGTCTCCATGTGCTCTGTTTACCTTCCTGATACTTCAAGCTGCGCTCGGCAACATTTCCAGAAGCAAGAGCACCCTGGGGGTTCAGCTGTGACTGCAAGGCTGTGCCACATTCCCTTCCTCTCCAGCCTGTCCAGTCCTGGCTTTCCCTCTTCCCTTCCAGCCTCCTCAGCTTGTGCCCATGGCAGACAGCTGGGCAAAGCCCAGACTGCCTCAGTTACAGCCATATTCCCAGATTTCCCTTATCTCCCCAGCATCAGGCATGGGGGAAGTTGTTTGTCTCTACTGGCTGTAGCAGAGAGGGAGGGAGAGCTCCCATTTCTCCTGGTGTGCATCATTCCTTAGGCTGCAAGAAACCCGTGGCACTTCCAGCTCATTCATGAACTGTGGGCACGAGTGACAGCATCATGGTCATTCCATGACCACAAACAACTTCCTTTGAAACCAGCTGGAAAGGGCTCCCTGTGATTCAAAGGGAATGAGTTTCCCTCCTTGGCATGCTTAGAGAGACCCTGTGCTCCTCCTTCCAGCTGCATTTTCATTTTCTGGCAGCTTTAAACCCATCACTTCTTTGCTTCCCCATGTTTTCCATAGATCCTTATCATCATTTGTTTAGACCACGGTGGTGTCTCAGGATTAAATCTGGTTGGGAAATTCTTGGCAAGTTATTTTAGTTTGCTTTTTTTTTTCCCTGGGAAATGCCAAATCATGAAACCCAGAATTATCACAGAATTGTGTTAGCTTTGGTGAAACTTTCATCCCAAAAAATTTAACGGGCACAGGACACAATTTATGGAGTGAACATTTTGGAGCAGTCCCCGGTACCGTGGCCAGGGCTTTCCCCTGGGATGTGGGAATGCAGGTGCTTGTTCTCCTTGTCCTGTTGGATGTTAATTACTGGGACACAGTGGAATGGCTCCAGAGGAGGGAATGACTGCAGAGTGTGAGGACACAAGGTTTCAAGGTCTGGATCTGCATCCTTGAACATGTAATCTCTGGAAGTGTCCAGGGCTAGGCTGGATGGGGCTTGGAGCACCCTGGAATAGTGGAAGGTGTCCCTGCCTGTGGCAGGAGGGGGGATGGGATGGGTTTAAGGTCCCCTCCAACCCAAACCATTCCAGAACTCCACAATCTGCCCAAGCTGATTCCCTAGAGCCAAGGAGGAAGAAGCAGCATGTCCCCATGCTCCGGAGGGGCCACAACCCTCACTGCAACACGTGTCCTCCCTGATGGCCTCTGCTCTCTTGGGAACAGTGTCGGGAGAACAGAGACATGGGGACAGCAAGGAGGACACAGCAGGACCCCTCAGTGGGTGGCACATGACCCTCTGCAAGCACCTTGAGTTCTCCATTGGGAAAGCAGGACCTGTCACTGCTGCTATGGAACCTCAACAGGATGTAAAGGAGGGTTAGAAAGCTCAGGGGACAGTGACACCTTACACTGATGGGACACAACACCAGGGGATGTAAAATGGGCTCCAAAGCACCCACTGACTGCCCAGGATTTATTCAGACAGGCCATATCCTTACTCCATTCTGAGGACTCAACAAGTCCCTGCCTGGACATGACGCTGTCATTTCTACATGCTCCAGACACACTCCAGTGTAATCTGGAGCAAAACAGAGAGAGGCCTTATTAATTACCTTAATTATTTGGGCTGCCTTTAGAGCAACAAGGAGAGGGTGTCCTGAGAACACCTAGACCCTCAGAGCATCTGGCAGCGAGGGTCTTGGCAAGCTTCTCCTTCCCCTGGTGACCATCCAAGATTTTGGATAGCTGGTGTAGATGACCTGCTTGAATTTGAACTGGCTTAAGTCAGGTGGGTGAATTCTCCCCAAAGCCATGAAGTTTTCAGGATTAAAATCCGGATGGATTAACTAAACCACAACCAGCCTGTAGTTTAAAGGGGAATTATAAACACACAAGGAGCTGGGTGGACACCACTGGTGTGCCCAGCCCCATCTGGGATGGACATTCTGAATCCATCCCTCCAGCTCAGCCTCTTTTCCAGCCCTCATCTGCCTTAGGATAAACATCTCCATCACTGGGACTTCCTCGTGTTTCCCAAGGAGGTTGTTTTACAGCACTTATCTCGCTGCCTACAAGTTTTCCTTCATACTTGACCTACATTTTTCCATCCAAAAGTTCACTCCTTTCAATCATTCCCTCCACCATTCCCTCTCCCTGCTCCGTGTTTACATATCTCTAATATTTGCAGATGTCTTACGCTCCCCCTTTAGTCACAACTCAGGAGAGCTCGGCTGATTTACTCACTCCCATTTCCTGCCAGTCTTCTTCCCAGCTCCGACTCTCTCCCACGCTGCTTCCCAGATCCCTGTCACATTCCAGCTCCCACCTGAGCTCACATGCAGCCTGGCATGGAGGGTACACTGAGTGCTCTGGCAGAGGATTGTGGCTGTCACCTGAGCTGTCCCAGCTCCAGATTTGGGTGGAAGAGGCAGCTGGAACAGGAGATTTCCCAGAGCTTTGTAGGAAGCTGCTTGGGTTCATCCTGCTCTCATGTGGAAACAGAACTGGCACAAGCAAACTCTGCATGGATCCACATATATTCCCCCTAAAATGTTTGAGATTATTCTCATCAGGGAAGTTTGGCAGAGAGTTGGGGGTCACACACAGGGACATTCCATGAGTTTAATGAAAATATGGAAGAAGAGACTGCAAGGAGCTGGTGATACCACCAGGGAGGGGAGAGCTGGGGCACTCATCCAGAACCTGAACCAGGATTGCCTGGCTGCCTTCCATTCTTCCTTTCCTTTCCAGAGCATTTGCCTTCACTGAGGGAAGCACTGACCCCAGACAGCCCTTGCCATTCCCTCGTGGCAGATCCTCCAGGTGCTGCAGCAGGAATCCCTGCAGCTCTGCAGGATGGAAACTGTCTGTGTGTACTCCAAAACAAGAGATATCCAAGACCTGCTGGTCCAACAGGGCTCTCCCACTCCACTGGGATTAGGCTGAGACACAGGTGGATCTCCAGGAGATCCCAGAGTCCTCCTGTCACTCACCCACAGAGATCCATGTTACAGACAAGGAGCAAATTCCCTGGGATGCTCAAGGTTTTGGTATCTCCAAGCTTACCCCGCACAACCTCCTTAGTTCTGCTGTTAAAAAGGACATCTGAGAATTTAGGACAGGAAGAAATTTATTCCTTGCTTAGATCAACTGGAAAAGCTCCCTGGTTTCCATCCTTGCCCTCTCTGGATTCTTCAGGAAGCGGGTTGGGTTGCAATCAGTGTTCCTGCCATTCTGGTTTGGCTTTTGGCAGATCTCCAGCCTGGCCAAGTAAATAAAGTGACCTCAACTCCAAAATAGCTCCAGTTTGGTGCCCTCTTTCTGCATTTTTAGCTCTGGAGGATTGGCTGCATGACTCCAAGAAAGCACATGGAATTTAGCTGCCTAGGAAAGGAGCCAACCTCAGATACTCAATTTATATGGAAGGAGGAGGACAGGCTATCTGTCCGCATCAGAATTTTGCAGGTGAGATGAAAAACCTCATCATAAAAGACATTAAAAAAACCCCAAATGAATTGGATTTCCAATAGTGAATTCAGCTCCGTCTGCTCACACTTCCAGTGGGATCTAGAAGCAGCAGTCAGAGGGATGGTGCTTTCACAGGGAATTCTGTGCCAAATGGGAGCTCTTCCCTGCCTGCACTATTCCCTCTGTCTCCTGTCAGTACCAGGACAGCATTCCCCACCAAACAGCTTTTCCAGTCTTTCTGTGTCCTTAGGATTTTTGCACAAATCTGGCCACTTCAAGGCCAGTCCAGTTGCTGCCAGTATGTTGGAAACGCTGCCACTGCCTGTGGAACCATCCCAGATACATTTTGGGAGAACTGAGGAGCAGGAATGGAGCAACATTCTCAGGATACACCACCACTGCAGAGGATGCAGGGCTTGGGATAGTTTGGATGCCCACTGGGAATGCCAGCTGTAATTAACACAACAAACTGTTGTTTTCCCATTTGAACAGGAATCAATGCTCAAGAAGTTTCCCCAAGGAAAATCCTGCTAATGGCACAAATGTAACAAACCCTTTTCCTTGGAGGGGTTGGGGCAGCATCCCCAGCCCAAACTCCACTTCTCTGAAGGGGGAGATGCAGACTGGAAGGCAGAGAGGGAAATAGGGAGTTTTTCCCTACAAAATAACCCCAGAAGGAGACCTGGGAGATGAGGACCACTCTGGAAGATGGGCTCTGCCATCATGACTCTCCTCCTTCCCCTCTTCTCACTGGGTGCACCTAGCTTCCAGCAGGGATGGGAAGAAAAATCCCTGCCTGTCCTTGCCAGACCCCCAGCCTGTAGCAGTCCCCTCCCCTACCAGAGCAGTTCCTGGGACTCACATTTCCATCCTGGCCTGAGAGGAGCATCTGGAGTGGCTGTGCCTCATTAATCTTGGACACAGGGAAATGAGCACTGCTAATGAGCTGCTTGGGCAGCTCTCCAAGCTCTGGCACATCAGGATGCAGTGCGGGAAACAGGACTGGCTGTGGGGGGAGAGAAGAGCCCCCTTGGATGGCAGAGGACTAAGGGAGTGCTGAGGTCCAGGGCCAGCCAGGAGGAGTCACAAACACATCTGCAATGTCCAATTACCGCTGCATTCAATTAACTCGGACAGTAACAATGTGGAGCTTTAAACCAGCTTTTTTCAGGCTTTTTTTAAAATTCTCCTTGCTATGGGCTGTTCCAACATCATCTCTGGAACAGCTGATTTTTGGTTTCTTTGATACTTCTGGAGTTGTTATACCTGCCTTGACACATTCACATGCTCTGGGTTAGGAGAGGGGGGAGACCCCAACCCTAAACCCTAACAACTTGGCAGGATTATGGGATTTGTATTGTTTTTCCTTCATTTTTAATATAAAGTTGCCTTTTGCTTGGCGATGACAGCACTGGAGTCGCAGCTCCTCCGTTTCCCAACCAGGGGAGCCTCTGCCCATTGTACCCAGCTCCAGAGGGCACGGAATGGTGGCTGTGGTGGGCACTGGGATGGGGGCTGCCAGCAGGAATGCCTGGGACATGGATGGGGGAATGGGGATGGATGCACACAGGCTGCAGGGAATGGCACTAGTGGAAATCCCAACCGGAGTGGGTGTTCCTCAAACACCACTGGAAACTCCACATGGAGCTGGCAGGGCTGGCTGGCACATGCCCATTCCAGCTCTCCATTACCTTGCAGCCTACCCCTCTCCAAGGTTGGTTTTCCCAGAAGTTCTCCCCCAGCCATCCCATCCATGACACCAGTTTGCATTCCACTTGTTGTGTGTTGTTCTGGGCACAGGGGGATCCGAGTCTGGCACCAACCAGGCTCATCCTCAGGGAAGGTCCTGGGCATTGGAATGTTCCCTGTGCTCCCAAACTGTGGCTTCCCACCTACATCCCACAGGACCAGACCATATCCTTTGACCTGAGTGATGAAGTCACTCCCAAATTACCTGGAAGCAACTTGTCAGAGCTACTCACTCACCACTCAATCGTCTCATAAAGCAGCTGATAGTTTTAAAGTTTTAGTTTTCATTTTAAAAATAAAGCATTTTAACTTTGATTCCCAGTTCTTGGATTAAAGAGACTGTCTGAACACTCCTTTTAGAGTGAAAAGCACCAAATTTCCCCCTCCAAGCCACTCAAACCCAGTCTGAGACACAATGCCCCAGGTGCTCATTGGTCAAAACTAAGAGAAAATAGCTTTAAAGTGTGAACCTCACACATCTGACACATTCAAGGCCCAGGTAAGAACTGACACACTATGCCACAATATCAGGCAGCTCAACACATGCCTTGGGAAGGACTGAAGTGGGAAAGGGTGGGAGAACCAGCACCCCAACCTGTCTCTGCAACCACACACACAACCCCAGCACCCACAGGTGATGGGCCGGGGGATGGCAGTGCCAGCTCCCAGCCCTGGGAATGCTCTCAGGGGACAGACACCACAGTCACAGCCTCCTGGCTTTGCTCATCTGCTCATGGCACCGAGAGCTGCTGTGTGCAGAGCCCAGGGAAAAGCCTGGTCTCATCCCAGCAGATGCCACATTCCCCTTGGAACAAACCCAGGAGGGAGAGCTTGTGCTCGTGGTTGTACCGAAGCAGGAAGCATTCCCTGGAAGAGCAGAACTTGTGGACTCACTTTGGACACTTCTGGCAGCTCCTGTGCTGAGGTGACAGAGCATGTGGCATCCCAACATGGCCTTGTGCTGGTGCCTATTGATTAATCACAGTAATTAATGGCACAGCTGGATGAACAGGAAGGCAGTGACCACAGCCAGGCCCTCCTGCTTCCCACAGCCAGTGCCTGTCTCCATGCATGTCACAGGTCACTTCATGTCCCTGCCCTGCAGTGTCTGCAGCCCTTTCCCTCCCACCACAGCTCCCACTTTTCCCAGTGCAGGCTGGAATCTGGCTGGGGGTTACACCCTGTACAGCCACCCAGCCCTGCCCAACCACCCCTACAGCCCCCAGCCCATTGCAGGAGGCTCTTGATCCCAGATTACTGCTACAAAACATCCCAATTCCCATGGAATATTTCCATTTCATTATCAAACTCCACCTCGGGGTAGATGCATCCTCTCTCCAAGGGGGGCAAGCACAGGGTGACAATGCTCTGCACAGGATGCGAGCTCTTATCCCAGTATTCCTGATGTCAGCCTCCTGTTCAGTCCCCCCTCCTCACATCCTGGGTGTGTCCCCTCTGCTCACCCTGGGAATTCCCTGGCAGTGTCTGGGACACGGTGGTCCAGCCATGGTGGACTGCCCGTGGGCACTGCTGCCAGACCCCAGGCACAGCCAGTCCTTGTCCCAAGATCCCAGCCCAGGAGCACGGTGAGGCCAGAGGGACCAGCATTCCTAGGCTGCAGTTAATCCAGGCTGCAGCTCTGCACTCCCCTTTCAGAAAGGGTCTTGGCTGGGCTCTAGAGAAGAGAAGAGGAGCTTGTCAGGAAGGCGAGGCCAGATGGAGTGTGGAGGTTTTTGTGGGAAGGGAGTGGACACCAGGAGACAGGGACAAACAGCTGGTGGCCAGGGAGACAGCAGCTCTCATTGGCATCTGGAGGACTCTGTCCTTGTGACATCACATGGCCATGCCCCAAGGTGGAAGAGGGGAGACCAGGCCTCCAGTTCCAGGGCCTCACCACACTCTGAGGAAAGTTCTTCCCAATATCCCACCTAACCCTGCCCTCTGGCAGTGGGAAGCCATTCCCTGTGTCCTGTCCCTCCAGGTCCTTGTCCCAAGTCCCTCTCCAGCTCTCCTGGAACCCCTTTAGGCACTGGAAGGGGCTCTGAGGTCTCTCTGGAGCCTCCTCTTCTCCAGGTGAACACTCCCAGCTCTCCCAGCCTGGCTCCAGAGGGGCTCCAGCCCTCAGAGCGGCTCTGTGGCCTCCTCAGGACTTGCTCCAGCAGCTCCATCCTGTACAATCACTCACTTGCCAGCCCCCAGTGGGTCAGATACCAGCCCATCCTACCAGCCCAATGACCTAAAAAGTAATTAAAGACCTCTGCAAAACTGAAGCTGAACACGATGGAGTTGGGGACAGAGGGAAAGTGAGGTCCCTGCAATCCATTAGGATGGCTTGAGGAATTCACTCCCATTAGATCCTGCTGCAGCCAGGGGCTTAGCAGGACTCAAAAGTGGATTAAACATTTATACAGCTAATGAGAACATCCTGTGACATTAGATAGGATATAAAAAAATAAAGGCAAGACACTTCAGTGTCACGAGCCATAAATTACCCACCAGTGATGGGGGTGAGGGAGAAGTTTCTCTGCTCATCTCCCTTCCAAGGAAGTGGTGAGGTTGGAAAATTTTTCTCAGGATGGTGAGTGTCCAGTCCAGCAAGGGCTTGTCAGAGCAGGGCTGTCTTGCATACAATGCCTACGGAAGGGCCCGATCCCATACTTTGCCAGGAGCCCCTTGCACAGCATCCTGTGAGGTCCCACTTGGCTCGAGTGGGAATGGGACAGGGTATAAGGCAGCAGGAGGAACCTGGTCCCTCATGTCATCCTTGTGCAACCCATGGAGATGGGCAAACAGCAGGATCTAGCCCATCCCCGCTCCCTCATGGAGCAGACAGCGAGGAGACAGGAGCATCCCGGTTCCTGGGCACTTTCCACGGTCACAGGGAAGTGCAGTTTTCCATGCTCATGCTGGGCCTTGCAGCCACCTAAATTTGTGCCCATAGGTCCCTTAAATGCAAGCAAAGATGATTTTGAGATGCTTATCAGCACTCCTGGCAGCTCCTACTGCTGGAGACACACAACAGGCCACGGCTCATGTCAGACCTGAGAGCTGCAACCTCTGGTTTTCTCCTGGCTGAACACCACTTGCAGAAATCTCCTGCTCCCTTCCAGGGGAGGAAAGCCCCGGGATAACTCTCAGTCTCTGTGGTGAGCAGCAGGCAGGCACTCCAAGCAGGCATCGCTCCTCAGGCAGAAATCCCAAGGGATGCGCTAGTGCAGGGAAGCCCCATTCCTGATGCTCTCCCCTGGAGCAAGCCCAGGACAGGCTGGGACTGTCCCTGTCTCTATCCCTGTCCCTCTCCCTCATTATGCTTTGCAGAGTGGAAGTGCTTCCCCTGCATTCCCATGAGCAAGGGGTGTCCAGAGAACAGTCCCAGGACCACGCTCAGAGCCAGGCTGCCACCCCAGAGCTCCTGGTGCTTCCTGACAGTCTCATTTGAATGGGAGAGCAAGGAATGATGACAAACAAGAAACACAGCATGGCAGGAAAACACTGCTCCCTGCACACACAGGCAGAGGCCTCTGCGGATTCCTCCTCTCCACATCCAGCTCCATGGAAAATGACATGGAAGACAACCAGCTCCAAGGAATATGACACTGAAGACCAAGAGCAGGTCAGGGAGATGCCCAGGTCTGAAGGGGGTTGAACTCATTACATTAAAGACAGAAACACAGCTCCTGCTCTGCCAGCACTCGTCAGTCCTTCCCAACCTGCGGCTGTTCAGAAAATTCCAAGAAAATTCCAATTGCCTCCTCTCCCTCTGTAACCACCAGCAGTGGGGAATTCTTGGGACTGGTGCCTGCGGGCACAGGGTGTTCCAGGCTCCCTGATCCCTGCTGGCACACCCCTTACCAGGAAAACCCCCATCTCAGCCACTTCCAGGCCCCCTCTCCAGCTCTGCCTTCACTCTCCTGTCCATCTGCAGCCTCCACCCACCAGCAGCGCTGCAGAACTGCCATGCAAGGATAAGATTCCAGCCAAAATGCCAAACGTGTATCTGTTACTCCCAAGAGAACATGCAGGGCAGGTGGCATTTCCTTCTTCAGCCAGAACCAGGAACACCAGGATGCTGGTGCAGGCAGGGCTCTGGAAAACCAAATCCTTGCCAGGTGAGGCCATTTCATGCTGCTTTTTTAACAGAGTGGCCACGTTGGCAGCATCTGGGGGGAGCCAACGCTGCCAGCACTGCTCTTCCTGTGACATGCCACGAGCATGGCTGGGAAAGAGGCCCCAGGGAAAAGCCAGGAGCTGGGAAGAGGAGCGAGGCTGAAGCAGGAGAGCCATTCCAGGCAGGCAGCTGCCGGCTCTGCCCATGGGAATGGGGCTGGAGCAGCGTGGACAGATGGCTACTTCTTGCCCAGGCAGCCTCCGTGTCTCATTCACAGATTTGCTGTCCCTGAGTCATTGCCCTTCAAAGGACAGCGGAGCTGAGCTCCTGCGTGGAGCCAGGCATGAGTCGCATCCTAATGGCATGCCAGTGACAGCGGGAATAGCCCCCGGCAGCCAAGTACATCCTGCCTCTGCTGCCCGCCTGCCTGTCTGCCTCCCACTCTGGAGGGCAGCTCTAGAGCCCGCAGCAGAGGAAAAGCCTGTGGGGCATCCCTCGGGACAGGCCTGGGGCTGTGGGATGTTTTGACAAACCCTCTCTGCTTGTGATCCTTGGCACTGCCCAGCACCGGGGTCAGGCCAGGCCATGTGAGATCCCTGCTGGGCATGAAGGCTCCTTTCCTGATGGAAAAAGAATCCTGTCCTCAGGCAGAGACCAGGTGAAGCCCATTGTGAGGGCAGGTCCAGCTGGGTTCAAGCAGACACCCTGTGCATCCTCTCCCACCTCTCGGTGCTGGTGTGAGGTGCTCCCTCCTCTCCCTGGGATGCACGCAGGGCTGGAAGTCAGTGTGGCACCAGCAGGTCCCTTTGTCCATGGGGAGTATGGATCACTGCCTGGTAGGAAAAGCAGCGTGGCAAGACAGCCCTGATCTGGACGACCACAGGCAGCCTGTGACAATGGATGTACACAGCAAGGGGGCTGGGGGTTGTGCTGTTTTCCCAGATCTCACATTTTGCCAATATCAGCGCACATGCTGCTGAGCTCCTGACTCCCAGAGCCTTCCCACACCACACAGAGCAGGTGGATACTTTCCATCTCCAGCTGCTGAGATGGCATCTCTGAGGAGCTTGTCCCACCCTGCTGGTGAAGCCCCTGTGCCCACCGTGCTCCCAGGGATGGGCACACACGGAGAAGAACCCAGGCTTGCATCCAGCACTGATGGCAGCGGGCACAGCCAGGAGCACATGGAACCGGTGCTGGAGCCTGTGGCACTTGGAGCTACTGGTGACAGTCTGATGGAGACAGATATCACCCTTCCTTACTGTCCCTGCACCATTTGCCAACCTGCCTGTTGCTCCATGGAGACCTGCTGCTGCCTTGGGAAACTTGTGGGTTGTCCCCAGAGCACCACTGACAGACACAGGTGAGGACAGGCAGACAACAAGGACTGACAGACAACCAGCACAAAGGAAGCAGTCAAACACCACCCAATCCCCCCATAAATCGCTTCCATTCACACCCTGAGCCCACCCCAGGTCGCTTCACCCCACAGCACCTGTGTAGGCTTGGCCTCCAGCCCACCACACACTCCCAGGAAGCTTGAGATGTCTCAACCCCAAGCAAAGCTCAGGACTGTCCAAGCACCATTTGAGCATCCCCACTCCCACCTGGCTTGCAGCCCTGCCAAGTCCCAGTTACCACTGGCGCATTCCTGACACTTCTACATTTTTTATTCCACGGGACAAACTCCTTCTATCAGTTCAGTTTTTGTTTCTCCTGTTTTTCAAGCCTTGATCTCAGTTTTCAAGCACTGAGGATGTACCAGACACAAGGCACTGGAACTGGACTGTGCCAGAGGCTGCAGCCACAGCACCTGCAGACCAAATCCACCGTGGTCCTTTGGCCCAAATTCTTTATACAACTGAACCACATCTTTGTGCAGGGCTGCAAAAAATTCCCTTTGCTTCCATGGAATGGGTGGGGAACATGGAGCCACACACTTGGCTAAGCCCATGCATGTGCTCCTGCTCAAGCTGCCAAATGACTGCGTTGATCTGCTGGAATTACTTTGGAATTCACTCTGGAACCTTTTTTCACCTCATGAAATGCCTCACTGGCCAGGCTGGTTCTGGAGGAGAAGCTCTGGAGCTGACAGAGGTGTGTGGGAGCAGCCTCTCCCCTCCCAGGTGCTGCTGCTCCTGGTGCACCAAATGCTCCACAGGAGACCAGGTCCAGGATGCAACTTTACGGTCACCTATCCATAGAGTCTCTGAAAGCCTCACTGCTAAAGTAACTCCCTTAAAAAAGCACAAGGTTTTGGCAAAACCACTTTTGCTGTGGTTCTCAAGGGACCTTCCCTCTGTGCAAGGAGCCACCCAGGCTTGGAGCAGGACTGTACCAGGTTGAGCAGCACTTTGAATAAGCCC
Organism: Acrocephalus scirpaceus scirpaceus; assembly: GCA_910950805.1. Taxonomy (NCBI): domain Eukaryota; kingdom Metazoa; phylum Chordata; class Aves; order Passeriformes; family Sylviidae; genus Acrocephalus; species Acrocephalus scirpaceus. Next base: position 76,401,025 of record OU383776.1, read on the forward strand.
AGCCCAAAAAAACTCAACATGATCTACTTTTGTGAAGGTAAAATGCTGCTTTGGTTTCCCCAAAGAGGTGTCCCTGGCACTGGGATAACCCCAAGACATGCTGTTCCCAAAGCTCCTGGCACCAGCGGGCTTGGGTTTCCAGAGGATGTTCCACAGGGAGGGATGCTCCTTAGGGATGCCGATTGCTGATGCTATTCCTGGTTAAACAAGAGCCAGAAAACAGGACCCCAGAGGGTGCTGAACCTGGGCACTGCGGATTTGCTTCCTGCTCCATGTGGGCTGTGCCAGGGGTGATGCCAGAGCAGGAACAGCCTCCATTTCTCACCACATCACCATGTGCCCATGAAACAGAAACACCAGCAAAGCCTTGGGAGGGAAATCCTGCCCTGCCAGGGGTACCGGGGAAACCAGAGGTGCAGAACCAGATCCCACAGCCACGGGCCCGTGCGCAGAGAAACCTGATAATCTAATCACATCTGAGAAGCTACAGGTCCTGTCCAGCCCAGCCTGCCCAGCTCTGCTGCCAGCCCCCTCCTGCCTGTCAACCCTTCTCTCGCCACAGCTTTGTTTCTTGCAACCTAATGACTCCTTAATTCCGCAGGCTTTGTCCCATAGATCTTGATTTGCCCCAGGACTGGTGGGAGGGGGTACTTTTGGGAGGTGTTGGGGCGGGAGCCAGCACGCAGAGCTCAGCCTTGGCACAAGCAAAGCTCTCATCTGGTGTCTGAGCCAGAGCAACACTGCTCTTTTCCTGTTTGGAAAGATGGGAAAAAGGCACAAACAAGCCCCAAGCATCCCTCAGAGCATTGCTTTGGAGGGACAGCAATTTCCTCCTGCACTAAGTCCTGCAAAGCCTGGGCTGACAGTTTGAGTTCTGCTGCTGTCCCACATTTTCTGATGGATATTCGAGTCCAACATCCATGTCCCCAGGCCGTGACCTCCTCAAACCCCTTTGGAGGATGCTCCAAAGTGTCCCCACAACTGCTCAGTGCACCAAGTTCATTGTGTCTTGCAGTGACAAAGGGTACAAGTCACATAGCAACAGGCGAGATGGAGGCGGCCAGCAGCTGCTCCTGACTCAATTAATGACTTTTCCCTCTTATGTTCAGAAAAACACAGGCGTTTTCCACCTTTTATCCACATCATCCCTACCTAGCACCATGACCCAGCAGCTGGCAGGCAGATCCTCGCAGCACAAGGTGAAATGTATTTGAGAAGATGGATGAACCTATAGACCCACTTCCCTCTTTTCCTCCTGTCCACAGGATGCCAGTGCCCCTGTCCATGAGTGTCCCTGTGAGAGCCAGACCCCCAAAATCCCACCAAATGGGAAATGCAAACAATAAACCCCAGAAGTGCACCTCCACGGTTTACTGTCTCTCAGCCACAGGGATTTCTGGGGTTAGTTGTAAGAGTAACAAATAAAACATTTCCAGGGAGTGATTTGGAAGTTGACGGTGCTGCACAGGAATAACAACATATGCAAAAAGTGGGATCTGCCCAGGAACGATCCCCAAGCAGAAAATAAAAAGGGAGAATATTACAGCACTGAGTAATCTCAGCAGCTGAATTACACACAGACCCCACCATTTCATGGGATTCCTATCTCCCAGGGAGACTTTGGTCCAGTCTTCCCCAATCTCCGGGCACAGATGGATCCGGGGTTGGGATGCCTAGGATGCTGTTTTCCCTCCTGGCAGCACCTGCCTTTTCTCCCCAAACCTGAGGGCAGCTCTCAAGATGATTTATTAACAGGGAATGTGTCTCCTGAAACAAATCCACAACACTCACACGCTTCCAAACTTTTAGCTCGGGGTCAAACCTGCTGCCATAGGAAAGAACTGGCAGCTTCAGTTGGGATTTGGTGTTGCTGTTGTTTGATATCAGGTGGAATAAAGAGCCAAAATCACCAGAGTGGTTTGGCTGCCACAGAGCTCCCTGTGAGCTGTCTATTGAGCCACACTTCTTAGGCACCAAACTCCAGAGGAATCCGTGGCTCTGCAGAGGGAGGCTGTGTGCAGGTGAGCTGGAGCTGCTCTGCTTCTTCATCTTCAATTTTCCAGCTGCTGTTATGGAATGGCAGGGATGTGAATGGGAAGCAGCACTAACCCTCCATGCACAGTCCTGCTCCCATGGTCCCGTGTCCCAGAATTGTCATTTAAGTCCTGTTTCTCCAGCTCCAGAGTTCCTGCAGCCAGAATTCTGCTGTGAGGGCTCTGCAGGAGCTCTCACACTGGCTGAGCTGCACATTCCACTGTTTTCCTCCACTCCTCTCCTGTTTTCCTGTTATTTGCTCTCAGATGTTATCATCATCAAGCAATAGCTCTGCCATCCCTCACAAAAAGGTATTATCCAGCATCTGGATGGGAATTAAAAATTCAAACTGCTTCAAAAATCCCTCCAGCCACATTTTTCCAAGGCAATGAGTAACTGCAGTCCCTGCTCAAGTCCAGAAGACTTGAAATCAGGCCAAAACTCGCTCATCACCACAGTGCTGGAGGGGTCTGGCATTAGCCTCAATTCACAGATGGGGAATAGCCACTGAGAGGGAAAAGCTGAGTCTTATGGATGTGAAAGGCTGGAGTAAGACATAAATATGGAGTGAATGGCCTTAAACAAAGCACCCTGATTTTCAGGAGCAATCAAAAGGATGGGAGCTGTGAGGGCTCCAGTGGGAGCATGTAGACTTGGGCACTCCCATGGGAATGTCCCAGTGGGTGGCCCAGGGGAGTGTGCACAGGTTGTCCCTGCTGCTCCTGCCTCCTGTTGCTTCCCAAGTGCTGCCTGTGGAATGCAAAGCTGGAGCTCACAGATGCTCTAAGGATGCACGGACACAACACGGAACCAGTTCAGAGGGACAAGTCCTGCCACTACCTCCAGCTCTGCATCTCCCCAGCACATCTCCTGCTCTCCCATCACAGATGTTAAACCCAGGGACACTTAATGGAGACTCATCGAAGCACGGCTCTGTTACTACATACTTTGGAGTCCCAACATAATGATTATTTTCTCACCTCTTTCGCTTCTCTCTCTGGGTCTCCCAGCAGAGATGGAAGCTAAGCCTGAAGTTGGAATGTTTATGCTCCATCAGACATGGCACAGGGAGATCCTGATCCTGCTGGGCCCCTGGAAGCAGGAGCAGCACAATGGACAGCACCAAACTCCCTGTGGAAGTGGAGCAGCGGGACCAAACTACTCAGAGCAGGCTGAATACTATGTCCCTTGGAAACCACAGGGGGAATTTGGGAAGCCGACTGTAATTACCTGCCTTGGCCCAGGCCCAGAATGCAACCAGAAACTCCTGCTCAAACCCAGCTCTTCACAAAAGCAACCCTTGGAGTAGTGGCCAGGATCTCACCAATGTGCCCTTGGTGAAAAACACCACCTCGGTGTCCCAGTGCTGCTCTTGGTGCTGCTCCTGCGCTTTCCCAGGGCATGAACATCACTTCAAGAGCTGCCCTGCAACTCCAAGTGTCCCTCAAAACTCATGTCCCAGAAGGAGCTGCCAATCTCGTTCTGCCAGGGCGGAAGCTCTGCCACCATCCCTGTGGGGACAGTGCTGTCACAGACCCCAATACACAGCTCTGAGAAAGGGAACCAGGTTTAATTATGGAGACCATTGCACTTCCCAGAGGTGATGTCTGGAGAGAGTGTGCACAGGTGAGCCAGGCAGCTTGGAGCAGGTGGAAGCTGGGGGCACCACAGGCTTGTAAGAACGGAGCATCCAGCAGAACCACACTGGGGATCCGATGGAGTTCCGACCACAACTCTCATCTGGGAGAGGAGATGGCTCCATACTGAGCCTCAATCCCATTGATGCTGAGAGACACAACCAACCCATCAGCTTTCAGAACAGGGACTGTGCCCCGGGGCTGGGGACAGTCAGTGACACAGGGGGGAACACCAAGTTGGAAGGCACATCCTAGCACCCCTGGGCCAGCTCCCTGGGCAGAAAGGGTGTAAGAGCTAGAAAACAGCTGCTGCATACAGGGAAGGGGCCCTGGCACCATGGTTCATCTCAGGTCACTGCTGGTCTAATGACAGCCAGGCAGAACCCTGGGCTGTCCCAGGAGCAGCAGCAGGTCTGAGGCAAAGATGAGGGGCCCCACACTTGCTCCAGCTCAGCCCCTGTGTGCACAGGAGTGCACATGGAAAGGGGTGTGGGTGAGGCTGGTAGGGATTTGGGCGTCAGGAGTGAGGTGCTGGGATTGAGGTGGCGTGTCGGGATTGGGGAGTAAGGATTGGAGTGTTGGGAGTGAGGTGTTAGGATTGGAGTGTTGGGAGTGGGGTGTTGGGAGCTGCCTGTGTGTACACAGGTGTGAAGGGATGTGCAAGTGCTCATTCAAGGCCAAGTCCTGCTTTGCCTTCTCTGTCCCACCACCCTGCCCCAGCCTTCCCAAGGGCTCCAGACCTGTCCCACCACCACTGCCAGGAGAGGTTTGAGGAGCAGAGGGAGACCCATGTGAGAGCACGGGGACCATGGTTCCCCCACACCACCAAGCCCCGTGTGGCCCAGCTCACCCGGGACGCCCTCTCGTACCTTGCAGTCTCTCAGGCAGGATCTGACCGAGTACTCTTCCGATTGCAAGTATTTCTCCAGCAAGAGGTCGAACTCCTCGTATTTTTCCTGAGCGTGTTGGTCCAGCCGCTGGTACGCCTGGACACAGCTGCTACAGGCCTCCCCGCCCAGCGCCCCGGCTGCCGCCACCACCAGGTCCACCATCAGGTTGTCCAGGCTGCAGTCCAGGCCGTCGGGGCCGGCCATCTCCCGCAGCAGGTCCCAGATCGTGTAAGTATCACAAAAGGAGAGGTTGAAGTTCCTGAAGTAAGCCTGCAGGAAGGTCCTTTTGGAGGAGGGCGAGGCAAAGAAGGGCGCGGCGGCGGCGGGCGAGCGCAGGGGCGCGCCAGGGGCCCGCGGGCGCTGCGGGGCGAGCAGCCGGGCGCACGCCGAGTCTAGGTCCCCGCGGGCGGCGGGGCAGGGCCCGCCGGGGCCGCGGCTCAGGTTGCCCAGCAGGGCCTCGCAGCTGCCGTCGCCGCCGCTCGCCGGCTCGGCCGCCAGCAGCGCCCGCGGCCCGCGGCCCCGAGGCCGCTCCCGCGCCCGCAGCTTGGCCCCGGCGCAGAGCCACAGATGGTCGGAGAGGAGCACGGTGAAGAAGAGGAGCGAGGCGAGCGACAGGCGCCATTTCTGCGCCCGCTCGGGGTCGGCCACCGGCTTGTCGCTGCGGCGCGGCGCGCAGCACACGGCCCCGCCGGCGGCGCCCCCGCGGGGGGACATCCAGGCGCCGCGGATCATGCCGGGGGCGCGCGGGCGGCGGGCGGGCAGCGCCGCGCTGCCGCCGCTGTCACCTGCCCCGCGCCGCCGCCATGCCCGCGCCGCCCCCGCCGCGCGCCGCCGCCCGCCCCGGCCCGAGCCCCGGCCCCGGGCATGCCCCGGCCGCCCTCACTCGGCTTTCCGCTTGCCCCGGCGCGGTGCCGGGGCCGCGCCGCGCCCGCCGCCGCCGCCCGCCCCCATCGCCCTCAGTCTGTCGCCATCTTCGGCCGCACCGCCAACACCTTGAGGAGCCGCGAGCGCTGCGCCTGCGCGCTGCCTCCGCTCCGCCGGCCGGCGCTCCGAGGTGCTGAAGGACAGCTCCGCTCGGCCGGGCCGGGCCGGGCCGGGCCGGGCCGGGACACCCCCGCACCCGCACACCCGCCGCAGCCCCGACGGCACCTCCGCGCTCAGCCTCGTCCTCACCCCCACCCTGAGCGTCACCTGCACCCTCATCTGCACCTCATCCGCACCCTCAACCTCACCCTCTTCCTCATCCCTTCCCTCATCCTCGCTGCCACTTCACTCCCACGTTCATCCTCACCCTCACCCTCATCCTCACCTCACCTTTGCCACCATCTTCACACTTATCCTCATCCTAACCCTCATCCTCACTTGAATCCTCATTCTCACCTCACCTCTATCCTCACCCTCACGGTCTGGTCCCATCCCCAGTGGCAACAGGTCCCAGTGGAGAGGGACCATGGGGGCTCCAGCAGCAGCCACACACACGGCACTGTCCCTTGAGAGCAGAGCCTGGTGTCCCCTCACTGCCCACACACCCTCAGCCCCACAAAGAGCCCCCGATGATTCCATTTCTGGGGCACTGGGACAGAGTTATCACCAGACAGCAAAAGCAGTTTCCAGGGACATCCCTTATTCATGTCCCTAAACCCCTGTTAGGGGGTTCTTGGCATGGCTAAACCCTGAGAGACCATCATCTCCCTGGGAGTGGAAAATAAAGAGCAGCTGAGGGAGCTGGGGGGGAGCTCAGCCTGGAGTAAAGGAGGCTCAGGGGGAACCTTCTGGCTCTGCACAACTCCCTGACAGGAGGGGGCAGCTGGGGGGGGGGGTCAGGCTCTGCTCCCAGGGAACAAGGACAGGACAAGAGGAAATAGCCACGAGTTGCACCAGTGGAGGTTTAGGTGGGATATTAGGGAAAAATTCTTAACTCCAAAAGTGGTCAGGCATTGAAACAGACACCAAGGGAAGCAGTGAAGTCACCATCCCTGGAAGTGGTCAAAATCATGTGGATGTGGCAATGTGGCACTTAGGAATATGGATTAATGGTGGTCTTGGCAGTGCTGGGGGTGATGGTTTGACTCAATGGTCTCTGAGAGCCACTCCAACTTAAATGATTCCATCATTTTATGGACATGAAACCCCAGTGTACACGGAACAGAGGGCAGAGCCTGCTTGTAGGCTCCTTCTCCATCCACAAAGCCATCCTCAGCCTCAGGCACTACCCCAGCTGTGGAAATTGGTTCAGGTGTTCCTATTCCTGGGGTTTTCCTCAAGCTCTGTCCTAAAGTGAACCAGTTCCTTCGAGGCCATGGGGTGCTAGAGCTGGTTACCCAAGCTCCCTCAGGAGAGTGGGATCCTGCAGGCACAGGGAAAAACACTGGAGGCCTTATCCTTCTCCTGTTTATCATGCTAACCTGTGAGGATAGCAAGTCCCATGGGAAAGGGGCTCACATGGAGGGGCTGTCACCTCAGCTGGTGCCATTAGTCACAAAGGCCACGGTGTGTGAGCTGCTCACGCTCCAACAGCTCAGCCTTGGCTGAGGCACCGAGGGAGGAAAATACCTGGCACGGAGCCAGGAGAGGTTTTACAGCCGGAACGAATAAATGTTGAACATCACTGGGAGTGATATAAGGATCTGCAACCCCGGCTGGAGACTCAGCTCTTCTGAGCCATGGCACAGACACCTGTGACTCCCTCAGGGGCTGCTTCCCTCTGGCTCCTCCACCCATCCCTTCCTGCTCCTCCAGCATGACCATGGCCCCGCTGGGAGGAGATGCTGGAATAGCTGAGAGCGCTGTTCCTGCAGGTCTGTGGTTCCTGTGGTGGGTTTCTTTTCCAGGACTGTCTGTGCCTGCTCTGTGCACACAGGATCAGACTGGGGTTTGAGGAATCATTGAATGGTTTGGGTTAGAAGGGACTTTTAAACATCACCTTGTCCATCCCCCTGCCATTGGCAGGGACACCTCCCACTCTCCCAGGTTGCTCCAAGCCCTGTCCAACCTGGCCTTGGACACTTCCAGGGATCCAGGGGCAGCCACAGCTGCTCTGGGCACCCTGTGCTAGGGCCTCCCCACCTCACCACCCTCACAGGGAAGAATTTCTTCCCAATATCCCATCTAAAGTTCCCTACTCTTTAGTTTAAGGCCATTCTCCTTTGTCCCATCACTCCATGTCTCAGGGGGAGCGCTGCAGGCAAGAGATCAGCACTGTCCTGTCCTGTCCAGATCTAGGAAGAGCTGAGAGTAACAGAGCCCCTCCAAGCCTTGTGTACCCTGTTAGTTATGGGACACTGAGCCCTGCTGTCCTTTCTCTCTTATTTCCTGCCTGTCCCCACAAAGCCCCACTCGTTCCCATCCTTTTTCAGCTTTCTCCCCAGCCTGAGGACTCAGCTTTCTTCCTGCCCCAGCCCTCCTGGTCCTTTTGTGTACCTGGGGCTGAATGAAACTGGGAGAGAGGGCATGGAGAGCGTGTCCCAGGGAGCCACCATGCAGGAACACTGCCCGGCCCTGACCTCGGCTCCCCTGTGCTCCCACAGGGCTGTGACGGGAGCACATTGCTCCCATTCCCGTCAGGAGCAGTTCATCCACCACAGAGGCTGTGCCCAGCTCAGCATCACCTGCTGAGATGAGGCTGCATCAGCCCTGTTTGCTGACAGCTCCGTTTCCAGGGCACAGCGCTATTTCCACCCAGGAGTTTCCTCTGCCTGGGAAAACATTATCCGCTCCTCCCACTGCCTGCAAAACCAGCGGCTCACACATGACCCTTCAAGAGAGAACAGCTTTGCTCAGCCCTCCTCTGGCTTCTCTCCCTCTACTGCTGCTGCTGGTGTACTAAGGGTGTACAATGTTTAATGGATGTTTTACTGCCAGTATTCCAAGGGAAATGTGGTTTATGGATGTTTTTCTTACTCCAAGCAGATATGGACAGGCTGGTGCTCAAGTCCTGGTTCCTCAGGTGGGAGAGGCAGCTCTGCCAGCCTCTGCCTTGATGCCTGGGAGGATTCCCTGGGGAATTTGGAGTTTCCATGATTATCTGTGAGGCAGATCCTTGGTGGGGATAACTAGGGAGGAAGTCACCATCAGCACAAGGTGTTTTCTCACCGCTCACTGCACCAGCCAAGGCTTGGCCTGGCCTTGGTAAAGGGCTTCAATGATGTATTTTTATGGGATTGTGATCACACCCCTTGTCTGTCATGGGGTGACAGTCCTGGCAAGCCCTGCTGCCCCCCCAGCTCCCAGGCAGGAGTTGGGGGACACCCCCAGCTGAGGAGGGAACTGGGGTTTTGGGGAATCTCCCAAGGGATGTCCCCAGGGTGGGATGCTTTGCTGCAGCCAGAATGCAGCTGAGGTTGCTTCATACAGAGGAGAGGCCCTGAGAGCTCCCCAGACAGCGAGTTAATCAAGGATAATCAGATCTAATAGCCAAAATGCGGGGAAGGAGTAGACATACTGGACATTCTTGGAATGAGGCAGAGAAAGGCGGGGAAGCGCTTGGTGCCCAGTGTCAGATATGAGTAGTGCACTGCCAGTGCTGCCCTTGTCCCCTCCTGTCACCAGGCTGTGAGGGGATGGCTGCCTCCAAGTGGGGGCTCAGAGACCCCCTCTCCAGGGGGTACCACATGGTCTCACCCCGTCGGCACTGCCTGTCCTGCTCCCATTCACAAATCCTATTCCCGGCTGGCTCCGTGCCCTCCCAACCTTGGTGGCCTAGTATGGCGCTGCTCAGCCGCGTTTGGAGGCATCCACGGAATGATGACAGCAGTGCTCAGCTCTGCTGCTATACGGCCCTCCCGGGACAGCCCGACCCAGCCTGCCAGGCTCCTAGGGAAAGGGCTCCGATTGCTTCAGCTCCCGAACAATGGGTGCTGGCGGGGTCTCTCAGCCAGCCTGCAGGGCATGGGTTGGTTTTCATAGAATCATGGGATCATTGAGGTTGGAAAAGACTTCCAAGGTCATCAAGTCCAACCTTTGACCGATCGTCATCTGGTCAACAAGCCCAGAGCACTGAGTACCACATCCAGTCCTTCCTTAGACACTTCCAAGGATGAGGAATCCACCACCTCCCTGGGCAGCCCCTTCCGAGGCCTGACCACCCTTTCCATGAAAAAATTCCTCCTGATGTCCAACCTGAACCTCCCTTGGCACAGCTTGAGGCTGTTTCCTCTCATCCTGTCCCTGTTCCCTGGGAGCAGAGCCCGATCCCCCCGGCTGTCCCCTCCTCTCAGGGAGTTGTGGAGGAGGTCTCCCCTGAGCCTCCTTTTCTCCAGGGTAAGCACTCCCAGCCACTCTTGGTTCTCTAGACCCTTCCCTCTGTTCAGAGCCTGACCATCCTCTAGGGGAAGAACCTTTTCCTAATATCCAACCTAACCCTCCCTGACACAGCTCCGGCTTTCCCCTGGTCACCAGAGAGAAGAGCTCACTCCTTGTCCCTCACACTCAGCTGCCATCAGGCCATGGATCTAAGGGGACTGGAGAGTGGTGGCAGAGGTGGCACAGTGGCAGAGGTGGCACAGCAAGCTATGACAGCTGTGAGCCAGGGGCACAGCTCCCTTGGCCAGGCTGGCTGCAGCCCCATGCTGCTCCCAGCTGTGAGCGCTCGGAGCAAGGGAGGGGAGCAGCAAGAGGGTTTTACAGCCCACAAGAGCAGATGTTGCTAATTGAGCCTTTGAGTTCCATGCCAAGCCATGGCATGGAGGCTCTGCCTGGCTTTCAGAACCACTGCCAGATCCCTGGCTTTGAAGATGGTGGGGGTGGGAGAGGGCTGGTGAGGGGGGGGGTCATGCATGGATATCGGATTGGGCACAGAGCCTGAGGCCAGGCTGATAGACCTGGGTCTGCACCAGGAACTGCTGGGAAGCTCATCCCGCTGGAGCAAAGAAGTCCTGGAGTGATGATCCTCAAACCTGTTCCTCAACCAGGGCTGGGCCAAGACAGATTAATGACTCAGAGTAGAGGGGAAGGTAGCACCCACAAACACAGGTGGCTCCTCAATCCCCTGTTATTTGGTGGTTGAAGATGAAGAAGCTCTTGTGAGCAATGCCAGGTCCTGGAGCTGCCTGGTTAGGAGAGAGGAGCCAACACCTGGCTCAATCAGAGCATCCTGGGAGACCTGGCACAGGCTGCCCAGTGAAGCAGTGGCTGCCCCTGTGTGGTAGTTTGGGAAGGAAGTGATTTTTCAAGAGTTATAGCAAACCCAATCAGACTCTAGGTTTGAATATTGACATTTCATAATAGCCATTAGAAAGATGACACGCCTCTGGGAACACACAGGGTTAAAATCGGAGAACTCCCAGGAATCACTCCCTTCCGGGATTGGAGAGAGGTAACAGGAGCGGAGGGCTGGCTGGGCTCTGCTTCGGCCCGCCCCCCCTCCCCCACCTTGGGCCTGGCACGGCCGGCCGGGCTCTGCTGCTGCAGCCCTGGCAGGGCCAAGCCGGGCCCCGGGTCCCAGCAGCTGCCGGCGGAGGAGGAAGGGGAGGCCCCGGCTACTAACATCTAGCCGACTTTAAGCTTTCCCTGCTGCCGGCCTGGGCCAAGGGAGGTGTCTGCTGGGCCCCTGATAACAGCTCCGGGCCCGAGCTGGGCTGGGCCCACTCTGGTTGCCAGCAAGGGGTGGGGGAAGTGTCCATCAGCCTGTCCTGGCCGCTGAGACTCCTGACTGCTGTTTCCCCAGGCCAAGCCCCCCCTCCTCCAGTGGCTGCTGGGCAGAGGAAGGGGGAGGATAAAGCCCAGCCACTCGAGAGATCCTGGCTCCAGCTCCCTCACGGCCTGAGTGGCCTGAGTCTGCCACCTTCGGCCATCTCCCGGGGAAGAACAGTCATGCCCTCTGCAGACCTGGGAGAATGTTAACTCTTTCCTTACACAGATTAAACTTACAAAGCACTAACCCTTCTCTGAGTGAGAGAAAAGTCAGAGTGGGAGACATGTAAAGAGACAGTATGAAGATACCAGGGTCGGTGAAGGGAAATTATATCCTAAGTGAGAAGAGATGGAGAAGATGCCTTGGTTTTTGGGCTGAAAGTCTTTTGTGAGCCGTGGTAACAGACTGTAATATGCTAGAATATCCCTTTAAACCGTGGAACAAATATGCATTTTGGGGAGATGATGAGAGTATTTAAATTGTAGAGATAAGCAAAGGTATCTGTGATGGACTAAGTAAATATTGAAACAGCTGTGATCTAATGGAGAATTTTGAACAGAGGAAGATAAAGAGAAAGATAGAAGCCCTCTGCCCCCAGGGAAAAGAGAAGACCTCTGTTTCTTGAGATGAAGATGATTTTAGAGATAGTGAAGAAACATCCTTTGCTTTTGGAGCTGTTCATCTTTAAAAATGATACCCCACGAGTATGCATGAGTCCATGGCCCATATGTAGCTACAGGAAAGGCTGAGTGATATGGGAGGTTCATAACTGCAGATTTTCCCTGGGCAGCTGTTTTTGTGAGAGTTAAAAGCCACAAGCGGACTGTTTCTTTCTTGTGGAAAGTTACCATGACAGACCAAAAGAGACTTCTCTCTCTAAATGGACTGATGAAAGACTATTTTATAAGTGGTACTGACCTAGAGTTCCGAGTTTTGTCTTTATACGTTGTCTGTGAGAAAGAAAAGAAGCTGTTGTGGGAGAGGGAAGTGTTTTGAGAGTTTTATTCTGATTCTTATTAATTTTTATTCCTTCTCTTGTAGTTGTGTTAATAAACCTGTCTATACCTTTCAAGTTTGAGCCTGCTTTGCTTTTCTCCTAATGCTATCTCACAGCAGAAAAAGAACAAATGATTCTGGTAGATACTCAAACCACTACACTAATTTTAGGAAATAGAAATTGGCGAACATGAAACCACTACATCCTGGATCCCTGGAAGTGTCCCAGGCCAGGTTGGATGGCGGTGGGAACAACCTGGTCTGGCAGAAGGTGTCACTGCTGATGGCAGGGGTGGGTAGGGTGGTGTATCAGGTCCCTGTCCCCAATCCCTCCCGTGGCTCTGCCCTGCTGAGGGGCCCAGTCCCGCTCGGGGTCACACCTGGTGCTGCTCCCGCCACCCGTTCCTGACACTCTTCTGCCCTCGTGTGGCCACCGCCGCCACCGCAGTGCCGGGACAGTGCGGGGACAGCACAGGGACAGCGTGACCCAGGCCCCCAAAGCACCTCAAAAGAGCCCCAAAGCACCCAGCCCATGGAGGGAACAGCAGCTACCACCCATCCCTGTGGCCTAACGACAGGTGTCCCTCTGTGCAGCACTGGCAGAAGTCAGGGAGCCTCCCCTGTGCCCACAGCCCTGGCAGGGACAGGGCTGGGATCACCTGGATAGGCTGTGGGTCTGGAGGCAAGGCCAGAGCTGGGCACACTGATAGCGAGGTGAGGAAGGAGCTGAGGCTGAGCTTAAATAGAGCCACAGGCAAGTGTGTGGGGAGCCCCAGGTAGGGCTGCTCAGGCTGTGACAGCCCCAAGTGCTGAGGGACCTGCACTTTATTCCTCTTCCCTCACCCTCCTCCCTCACTCTTTCCCTCTTTTCCCCATGCCATGTGCCTGTGGTGGCTCCTCTGTGTCGAAATAGGGTGGGAGTCCAAAGAGGTGTGGGAGGATTGAGGGCAAGTAGAGACCAGGAAAAATTGGGGACTGGAAAAGGGAGGGAGGCCAAAGAGAGGTGAGAGGACAATAAAAATTTAGTGAGAAACAGAGACTGAGAGGTCGATGGAGTGGAGGCCACTGAAAAACGGGAGGCTGAAAAGGAGCAGGAGCCTGAGGAATAACTGGAGACCATTAAATTAAGTGGAGACTTAATATAAAACTGTGGCCAAAAAGGGGTGGAAGGCCAAGGGTGACTGGGACTTGGGAAAAAAAAAAGTGAGGGACAAAGGGATGCTGAATAAATAGCGGAGCCCCTAAAAATGCGGAGGTTGGAAGGGAGTGGGAGGTGGGGCTTGGTGGTGCTCCCCGCCTGCCCCGCCTGCTTTTCCCTGCCGTTCCCAGCCCCACAGCTCCGTGTCATGGAGCCGGGCGTGCACTAGAGGACAGCCGAGCTCCACGAGAGCCGCCCGGGAGGAGCCCTCTAAGCCCCTGCCCTGCCCGCCGGCATATCCAGTCCCGGATGGCTGTCCATGGTCACCCCTCAGGCCCGAGCATCCCACAGCTCGGAGCATAGCTCGGAGCATTCCCCAACCCGGAGCATCCCCACAGCCTGGAGCATCCCTGCCGGTCCTGAGTCCCCTGCCAATCCCGAGTCCCCTGCCAATCCCGAATATCCCTGCCAGCCTCAAGCACTCTTCCAGCCCCAAGCAGAGCTGCAGTCCAGAGAGCTTCTGGCAGCCCTGGAAGTCCCTGGCAGCATTCCTGCAGTCCCCAACACCCCGGCAGCATCCCTGCACCCTTGGAAACATCCCTGCAGCCCCGGGCATCCCTGAGAGCATTCCTGCAAACTACCTGGATCATCCCCCAGCCTGGAGCACAGCCCACCCTCACTCAGGACTCTCAGGCCTCCTGGACCTGGAGACTGAGAGGTTTTGGGCTGCCAAAGGTGAAACTGGGGAGTATTTTGTACTTCTGCTTGTCCATGGGATTTCTAGATTCTTGTACTTTATTTAAATCCAGAACCTGGAGTGTTACTTTGCAGGGAGCAGCTGCCTCTGCAGGAGCTGTTGTGGTTTCACAGTAAATATGGGAAATGTCCCATTTTCCCCCAGTTTCAGGTCAGATGGGGTGGGGGCTCTGCGCACTGGGGGGCTGCAGCAGGCCCTGCTGCCAGAAGCTGCTGCTGGCATTAAAATTCAGGAGGAATGAAGGGATACAGGACATCCTGGCCGTGGCAGTGTGACAGACACACAGCCCTCACTGGGGGTCCCCCACAGCCCCCCTCCTGTCCCCTCAGAGGGGGCTCCCAGCTGGGAGCTGGCTCTGCCTCCCAGATCCCATCTAGAGCCAGAAAGTGTTTCCTGATGTTTAACCTCCACTTCACCCTGTGCTCCACGTGGACAGGGGCAGCCATGGCCTCACAGCCTGTGCTGTCCCCACACACCCGTGCTGTCCCCGCTCCTCTGCTGCTCCAGCTGGGTGGGGGATGGTTCCTTGCCTCACTCACACCCCCTCAGGGGGTTCTCCTTCCAGGGGATCAGTTTATCCACCCCATCGGGCACAGAGAGAGCAGAAGTTGGACAGGCAGGACTGGCACCACCCTGGGATGGCTCCTTGGAGTGGACAATCCCTTTTCTCATGGCCCCCCTCTGGGCTGGCAGTGCCACCTCAGCTCCCACACCCCTCATGCAGCATCAGAGCCAGACTGTAACCCCCCTGGATGCTCAGGATTCCTGTGGGATCAATCCCATGGGCATTTGGCTGCCTGGGCAGTGTGGCCTGGGCATGGGGACCAGCGAAGGCCAGAGTGTGGAGTCGCTGCTTGGGGCAGAGGAGCAGCTGTGTTTATTTTCCATTTGCTGCAGGGAACAACAGGAGATTTTTTTTTTTGTTAATTATTTTATTTTTTCGAGGCCTTGTGTGTTCTTCACCAGCCAGAATCCATCATGTAAACATCCTGCCGTGTCTTTAGGAGGGGGGGGGTGTCCAGCCTCCCACTCTGCAGGGCTGTCCCTCTTTCCCACCCATCATAGGCAGCACAGGAGACTGCCAACATCCCTCTAGCTCAGCATGGTCCCTGTGACCTGGCCGGTCACCCCAAGGATCCCCAGGAATCCCCAGGAATGCAGGAGATATCCTGGCTGCAGACTGCTGCCAGTGCCAGCTCCGAGTACAGCATCCAACAGACAAATACCTGCCAAAAATGGCTCATGCTGTCCATTCAGAGGGAGAGGAGGTGGTACCTGCTGGGGGGAAGAGAGAAGGGGATGTCCTGGGGTCAGTGGATTGGGATACCCCAGGAAAGCTCCCAACCTGAACCCTGTGGACAGTGGAATCTCAGCCAGAGAGTGCATGGGAGGCAGAGAGGATGGGAGGCTGAAAGAAGGAGACAGGAGAAACACCAGGATTTGGGACCACAATGAACCTGTGCGCTTGCTCCAAGCATCCCACAAGGCTTTCCTGTCCCATGCTCCAGGCAGGAGCACAGGCATCTCCTGGTGGGGTGTGTGGCTGGATTAACCAGCAGAGAGTCCCAGGCAGAGTCCAGAGTGCTGTGACTGCAATCCCGATGAGCTCCCTGACCCCTTCCTCCCCCTCTGCAGCAGCAGCCCCACACCACCTGCCCGTCCAGCTCCCGTCACTCCCGGTGTGGGGGACATGGGTGACACAGGGACATAGAGCAGGAAGCACAGTGCTGGTGGCAGAGAGCTCTGGAAGAATGTGGTCAATCACTCCATTAAGATTCCTGGTCCCTCACGCTGTGTGGGAGCAGGATGGGAGGGACAGCCCTCATACACGCTGCTGCTGCCAAGGCTTCATCAGCAGGTTTGTTCCAAGTTGTGGCCAGCCTGATTAATCCGGGCTGCCTCCGTTGGGCTGCTGATTCCTGAGCCTGCCAGAGAGCACATTTGGGACTATTATGCACAGAAAATTGTGCAGGTTCTGGCTGAATTACCGATGTCCAGGGAAACGGAGCATTCCCTCCGTGGCACCAATGCTAATGGTGCTGCAGCAGGGCCGGTGCCTCTCTGTGGGTGTCAGACAGACCCAGGGGACAAACCCCGAGGCTCTAAGGGACATCAGTCCTGCTCTGAACGGGAGAGGGAAGACCAGCTGCTGGCTCAGAGCATCATTATCTCTGGTGGGGGGAGAGGAAGCATCTGACTGAAGGAATCAGCACCCTCAGGCTGAGGGGCAGCTCTGTGGCTGGGGTGAGGGCTGCAGGGACATCCAGCCTTGGGTGGGGACATCCAGCCTCCAATAGGGCCATCCAGCCTCTGTTGGGACCAGGAATGCAGCCCCAGCACCCAGGAGAGTTTGGCGACAGCGGCTTGGCTTTGTTTACCCTGCAACTTTGGCTGTGGCTGGAGTTTGTTAAAGGGTCAGGGGGTTTGGGTTGTTTTCCTGTACTTTACAATTTCCTATGTGGGACTTTATGAGACGAGAGGGCGCCTCCAGCCACAGAGACACTTTGGTTTGGGTTAGAAATGGAAGGAAAGGAATAAATGCACCCAGGCATTGCCTCCCCCTCCCTGCCACCTCTCTCTCCCTCGCTATCTCTCCTCAGTCCCTCACCAGCTTCCTCTGGCTTGGGGGAACCTTGTTTAAAGCAAACACAATATATTTTTAACGAGGCCTGTTAATTAGCCCCTGCCCCAGCCCGCTGCACATGGCTTCCTTGGAGCTGGGCCGGGGCTCTCCGGAGATGCTGGCAGCTCTTTCAGAGAATCATGGAATCGCTGAGGTTGGAAAAGCCCTCTGAGATCATCGAGTGCAACTGTCCCCCAGCACTGCCAAGGCCATGACTAACCATGTCCCCAAGTACCACATCCACACAACTTTTAAACCCCTCCAGGGATGGGGACTCCACTGGACAGCCCTTTCCATGAAGAAATGTTCCCTAATATCCAACCTAAACCTCTCCTGGGGCATCATGAGGCTGTTTGTCCTGTCCCTTGTTCCGTGAGAGCAGAGCCAGACCTGCTGCTTCTGCCCCATGTGCAGACTGAGGGCAGGTCCCCATTGTGCCTGGGTGAAATCCTTGTCACAGCAGGTTCCTGCTGGCATCCTGCTCTAGGCACGGGCAGCTGCTGCCCCAGGACCTGCCTCTGGCACTTGTTTTTGCACAAACACCAGGACTGCTGCATTGATAAGGTGCCAGCAGTGCCTTTACCTGCTCTCCCAGGCCCTGAGGGCAAACATTCCTGGCATATTTGTCATGTTCAGCTCAATACAGCATCCTTCAGAAAAGGAAAAAAATCAAATAAAAGAAAATCCAGTTCTTCCACTGCTCCCTTCAGTGTTCTTTTACACTTCAGCTTTTTCATTCCAGCCCTGAAAAACCATCTGGATGGGGAGGCCTGGAGAGCTGCAGCCCTCACCCAACTGGGGCAGGGCTGGGGGGGCTCAGCTGGTGATGGGGACACTGGGGGAGCCCCCACTGTGTCCCCTGATACCCACAGGGACTTGGAGAGAAGGGAGCTGGAGGTGCAATGGGGCCGGTGCCCATGAGGCTTGTGGGTGGCAGGAACATGGGGAGGGTGGCTTCAAATGAGGCCTCAAAAGCAGGGAAAGGGTTTCACATTGTGTATTTTTATTAAGTTAAACAGAGCTCAAGGATTCCCTGGCACACTGGTGTCCAGGGGCTGAGTCCACTGTGGTGGCACCAGACCTGTCACCCCATGGCTGGCCCAGCACCACCACCCCACCCCATCCCATTCCTCTCTCTCCTCACCAACCACCGTCCTTTTGTGCCCTTTGCTCTTCCACCAAAACTCTTAACCCACCCTCCTGCAGGTTAATAAAAGCTTGATTTGAGGTGAGCAGGTGAGTTCCATCCCAAAACTCCGTAAGGAATGGCCCTTCCTAGTTGTGGGCACTCCCAGTGCCGCCCATGCTGGGGCTTGCCGGGAGCTGCTCCTGTTCAAAGGCCACCTGGCCCTGGGGGCGAGCCTCCCAGGCTCTTCTTTCCCAGCTGTTTTTGCCTCCTGAGCCCAGTGGATGAGGCTGTGCTGCTGGCACACTGCTCCCCCACCACAATCAGTGCCACCTCTGCCAGGAGCACAACCCCAGGGGTGGAATGGGATGGGATAGGGGCCACAGCTGCCCCCCAGGATGCGGGTCTGGGGTAGTCCAAGGAGCTGGGGGAATAGAGAAGTAGAAGGAAGGGGTGTGGGCAAATCCCTGCTCCTGTGGGCAGCTGCCCATCCTGCCCTGCCAGAACCCAGCAGTGCTCACTACTTTCCCACTCCCATCCCCAAATTCACTCCCAGGAAAGTGATGTTTTTGGAGGATGTCCTAGGTTACAATGTAAGATGTGCCCAAAGTATGTATTCTATCCCCATCTTCATGAGCTGTTGAAACTGGGTGGGGCAGTGTTTCCCTTATCTTCTGTTCATGGGCCCATCAATGCCTTGCCACATGACTCATAGATAACTCACTCCAGGAGCTATCTCTGTTTAATGGGCCATCAAGGACCCACTGCATAACTCATAGAATGATATCAGCCCATTGTGAGATGCTCCGCCCAGGGGGAGGAGCCAAGCATTCCCACCTGGATAAATCCAAGGTTTGGGACAGCACAGGCAGCCTTTCCCCATTGGATTCGCAGATGACAAGAGCTACCAGACCTTTCTACGAGATCACTGCTTTGACAAGACCATTACATCTTGACTGCTACTACCACCCTAACTAACAGGGTGTCAGGTTGTATTCTGACTCTGTCAGTGGTTTTTTGTACTATTGCATTTATTTTATTTTACTTTCTTTTACTTCTTTTCTTTTCCTCCTATTAAATTGTATTTCTGAGTTGGAGTCTCTCACTGGTTTTGCTTTTAAATCAGCACAGAGGAGAATGAAAGGAAAGCCAGGGGACACTTGCTGTGTTAATTCTGTCAGGTAGCCAAGGAATATGAAGCACCCCTTTGTTTTTTGGAACAATTATTCTCCACAATTTGGCTTTTGGTATCTCCATGTGTGTGAAATGAGGGATTATATCCCCCTTATCTATGGGGGGAATCTCTGCCTCCTCTCCACACTGCCCTGTGCTCCCACCTTCTCCTCTCGCCCATTCCTGGGCTGTGCCACACTGGGCACCCAGTCCAGCTCCCCCTGCCCTGCTCAACAAGTCAGAAAGATGCAGAGCATCCCTAAAAACACAGAATTCTGGAATCATTGAGGTTGGAAAAGCCCTCCAAGACTGAGTCCAACCTGTGACCAATCCCAGCCCAGAGCACTGAGTGCCATGTCCAGTTGTTCCTTGGACACCTCCAGGGATGGGGACTACACCACCTCCCTGGGCAGCCCCTTCCAATGCCTGAACACCCTTTCCATGAAGAAATTCATCCTTATCAATAAATCCTGGTCACAGATGTTTGCCACAACAGAGCATTGTGGCTGTTTTGCCAAGCCATCACCTGCAGCACTCAAACATCTCCCTGGAATGGATCCCCCTCATCCCAATTCCCACCCAAACAGACCCATGGGATCTAGCAGTGAAGCAGCTGCTGTACCACTCCAGAGAGTCTCTGATGCTCTGGAACTCCAGGATCCTCCATGGCCAAAGCCCCACTCATTAGCTGTGTGATGGTGAGGCAGGAGCTTTGTGCTCCCTGTGCTGGCCTAGATCCCACCACGAAGATTTCCAAGCTCCAGGGATGGGATTGGGGCCGGCAAATGCTCTGCAGTAGCCCCAGTCTCCCCCTGCTCCGGTCGCTCTCACCCTTGTTTCTCCATCACAGCAGTTCCTTCCATATCCCATTCCCGAGCCAAAGGCTCTCTGAGACCCCCCTTATCTCTCCCTAGGGCTGCCAGGTTTTACAAGGGGCTTTACTTTAATGCACAGAGCAAATCTGACAGGTACAAAAGCGGAGCTTGGAATGCTGCAGGGCCAGCCCTGCCACAGAACACAGCTCTGGGGTCCCCTCATGATGCTGCCAGCCTCCAACATGACATTGGAAACAGCTGCCAGAGAAAACATTCCTTAGTTTGCTGGATGAAGTATTTGAGCAAAGTTTCTGCCTTTCCTCTCAGTGTCTAAAGGGAGCTTATGGAAAAGATGGAGAGTGGCTTTTTACATGGACAGTCAGTGACAGGAAAAGGGGAAATAGTTTTAAATTGAAAGATGGGAGATTTACATTGGCTATTAGAAGGAAATTCTTCCCTGTAAGGGTGGGGAGGCCTTGTCACAGGTTGCCCAGAGAAGCTGTGGCTGCCCCTGGATCCCTGGAAGTATCCCAGGCCAGGTTGGATGGGGCTTGGAGCAACCTGGGCTAGCAGAAGGTGTCCATACCCATGGCAGGGGGTGGCACTGGATGGGCTTTAAGGTCTCTTCCAGCCCAAACTATTACATGATTTTATGATTTAGCAGCCCTCCCATCTGTCCTTCTCCCATGGAGGGGACTGGAGACCTCACATGCACAGAGATCATGGCAGGGAGAAAGCTGGAGTGCTCTGTGTGTCCCTGTAGGAACACACATATGTTCCCTGTAGGGAAACCACAGCAGGATAAACAAGGTTGAGCTCCTTGGGCTGTCCCACATCCAGCTCTGGGGAGCAACTCAGACCTCCCTCTCTCATCCCTCCTCCAGCTGCAGCTGCCTCCGGCTTGCAGAGGGTCCAGGGGGTTGGGAAACCTGGAAACAGCCTGGGCTAAACAGGACGTGAGCAGGAGCATCTGTCCAGCAGTTCTGGGGCATGGACACAGCACTCCTGGGAGCCAGCAGTGGGTGGTGGGGGATTGCACCAGGAACATCCTGATCCTGCAATTCTGAATGCCCCCTGCACAGTGTGACAGCAAGACAGGCTGAGAGAGCTGGGGGTGTTCATCTGGAGAAGGCTCCAGGCAGAACTTAGAGCCCTTCCAGTGCCTAAAGGGGCTCCAGGAGAGCTGGAGAGGGACTTGGGACAAGGGATAGAGGAACAGGACAAGGGAGAATGGCCTCCCACTGCCAGAGGGCATGGTGAGATGGGATATTGGGAAGGAATTCTTCCCTGTGAGGATGGGGAGGCCCTGGCACAGGGTGCCCAGAGAAGCTGTGACTGCCCCTGGATCCCTGGAAGTGTCCAAGGCCAGGTTGGATGGGGCTTGGAACAACCTGGGATAGTGGAAGGTGTCCTTACCCATGGAAGGGGTGGAAGAACACCCTGGTCTGTGCAGCCCTTTCCAACCCAAAGCAGTCTGTGATTCCATGATTCCCTGTGCAGAGGCTCCATGTTCACTCCCCATACAGCTGGGATGCTTTGCCTCCCTTTCCTCACAGTTGCAAAGGAAGGTTTGGAAGCAGCAGCTGCAAAAGTGTGGTTGAAAAACAAGAACCTGTGACTTAAATTTGGGGTTTTTTATCTGTGTGAAGGTTCTTTGTGCAGTCTTGGAGCTGGTGATCCTGATGTGAGCTGCTGTGATTCCGGGACGATTCAATGGCAGTTCTGCAGGAGGTTTAGTCCCAACAAAAAAGAGGAAGAACAAAACCACCTGGAGGAAGCAGTGGAACCCATTTTCTATTGGAATGGCTGGAAAGAGCAGGAATCTCTTCCCAAAGCAGCACTGGGCTCATGCAAGGTCTGGCAAAAAATTAGCCTATTGTTTAATGAGCTTCCCACAGGATGAGGACCTGAGAGGAGGAATTCCAACCCATGGAAGGGTACACAGCAGCACTGGTAGGTGCAGGGGGTCTGGGTGCTCCCCAACACCCCACATCCCCACCAAGCAATGGATTTTCTTATCAGAAGCACCTGGTAGAGATCCAGCTGCTCCAGCTCCAATAAAGGAGCTGTCAGCTCCATGGGATGGGGGTCTCCTGGCACAGGGAGGAGAGGGACGAGCCAGCCCCTCTGCTCCTGGCCATTCCTCGGTAACATCTCTGCCTGGAGGCTTTAATGACAAAGCCAAATGTGTGTGAGGAGGTGTAAGGCCAAGGAGCCCGTGCCAGGTCCTGCTACCTACTTAATACCTGGGGCCTGTGCTGTGCTGACAATACCCTCCTGGATAATGAATATTTTTAGCACTCTGCTAGAGTGCTTTTAGTGCCCGGAGAGGCCATTCCTGGCCGGCTCCAAAGGCAGTGCTGGGGCTGCTGATGTTATTCCAAGGATGTCTTCCCCTACGCAGATCCCAAGGGACTTGCAGAATATCCTGATCTCTTTCTCTTTTATGATGATTTTTTCAACTTTCTCTGATGTAAGCGGAAATAAATCTGCTGCTTTGGAAACAGGGAAAACTGCCGGGCCCTTCCCTGCTCCGGCACTGGGCACAGAGCTGGGACAAAGGGCAACTCTGTCCCTCTCACCCCCTCCAGAGCCTGGGACCAAAGGAAAGGTCCGTGCTGGGAGCTGAAAGGGGGGTTGGTCCCTACCCTTTGGTGGGAGCGCTGGGCTCCATCTGGAAGCACTAAGGATAGGGGGAAAGCCGAGTTTCCAGAATTGTGTTTGGCTGGGATCTTGTTGTAGTGACTGCTGTTAATGCAAATCCCAGGGTGATTTGCTCCAGCTCACTTAGCGAGGGCGGGAGGCAAAAAAGCAGGATTTCTCCAGCTGGAGCCAGCAGCCAGGGCAGAAGAGGGGGAGGAGGAGGCAGAGGAGAAAGGGAAGGAGGAAGAGGGCATTGGGATGCCCAGCTCCATGAGCTGCCCTGGGCACTGCAGGGAGGAGCCCATCCGGGTCTCCTCATGATCCCTGGACATCCCTCTGGGGTATTTTCTGGGCTTTTGGGATTATATTCCCCAAATTTTTGGCAGTTGCTATGGCTTTTGTTTACACCCATGACACCAGGAGATGAACACCCACCCTGATCCCTGGGAAAGAGCCCATGCTGCCTGAGCTCTGGGGGCTTTGTGAGGTGTATCCCACCCAGGGGCACCCACTGCCTGCACTCCTCAGCTCTGTTTATCCCTCTTAGAAGAGCTTTTTTCCCTTCAGGTTTAAGTAGGAATATGGGATGGTTGGTGATTCCTGGAGGAAACCGTTGGATGTTGGCACGGGCATCTCATCACAAGCACCAAACAGATTAATTCCTCAGCCCCGGAGCATCCCCACCGGTATCTCCTCGTGTTTCTCCACTAATCCCAGCAGGATGTTTCCTGCTGGCCAGGGGAGGGGAGAGGCATTGCTGATAACTGGGAGATGCTTTGGGTGGGAGGTGTCAGGATCCTCCATCCCGTACTGGAGGACACACGTGGCAGCCCCAGGGTCACTTCTCACATTGGGCAGAGCTCTGGAGAGCTTCACCCAGGAATGAGAAAATTCCCTGTGATGTGGGAAGTGAGCCCTGACACCTCTCCTTGGCCAGGGGCTAGAACTGTGGATTGCTGGAGAGGGTGTTTCTGCCCTCTAGGGATCTGTGTCCTGGCCCTTCCCACATCCAGGGCACGGGCAGGGGCAGCAGGTGACAATTTGAGCAAAAACTGATCCCATTCCAGGTTCCTGAAGTCACTGTGCCTTTGTAATGCGCTAATTACTGGGCCCGCACAATAATTGATTCCAGATCCCGGAGCAGTTTTGCAGGAGAGCGATGGATCTTGGCAGCCCTTCCCACCCAGCAGCACGAGGAACCTGCAGCTGCACTGGGATTGTGGCACAGCTCCACCTGAGGGAGGGATAGTGGGAAGGGCATCAGCTTCCCGGGATGCTGCACAGCTCAGATCCAAGCTGGAATGGCCGTGGGTGGCCATTCCATGCATCCCACCTCCTGATCCAGCTCATCCTCCCTGGCTGCTGCACGTGTCCCCCACTGCAGGGACATCTGCTCCTGCTCTTCCCTCCCCCCTGCAATCCAGGCCGGAGGTGCAGCTTCAATCTTTCCAAGGGTTCAGGAAGGTCAAAGACTTTTTCTGATGGTTCTCACTGGGCTGTCTTCCCCGGATTGCATCAAGGCAAGAGGGTCCAAGTTATCCCCCACATCCAACCCCACGGTGAGCTCATTCCTTGTCTGGGATGTTCCCATCCCAGGTGGATTTATTCACCCCTCTGCTGGTCCCACAGCATGTGGATCCTGGGGGGTTTTCCTTTGGATCTGTCCTCCAGGACACCTCTTTCTGGAGCATCCACAGTGTGTGGGTGGGGGGTTGTTACAACCCACTTAAATAAGCTGAGTCCATAGTGGTCTCAGAGTACAAAGGAGGCAAAGAGAATACTGCTTAACCAGAAAAATCAATGCACTTTTATTAATGTGCCCACAAAACTGAGTGAGAGAGAGTAGAGAGGGAGAAAATGATATGGAGAGAGAGAGAGAGAAGGACAGAGAGAGATAGAAAAGAGGGAATGTCTACCACAGATGAGAGACGGGGGTCCTCGTAGCTATCCTTCACCAATAGACCACCTTCGCAGTCCTCGTGGCGTTGCTAATAGATTTCATCTTCCATGGGGAGGCCTCAGAAGGGTCTCCTCCGAGGCTGAAATATATTGTTCTTTTTGAGGCGAGAGACACCCAGCCAGAAGTGGGGGAGAATTCTCGTGATAGGAGTCGAGGCCCAATGTACAATGGAGTGGGGGGAACAGGACAAACTGGCCCCTTCGGTCCAGGTACAGGTGGTTCGGCTCACAGGAGGCAGTGTACCGTGGCCCCCATTGTTCTAACAGGATGCAAATCCGGCTCCGAAGCACAAGTCACGTTCCCAAGTAAACACCTGGCCGGATAGTAATTCTGGTGGCAGTTTCATCAGCTTGGGGTCCCAGCCCCCCTTCCCCCCAAAGTTTCTTTTCCACGACAAAAACGTGAGACATATCGAAGATCTTTGGGCTGACTCTTACAGGGGTGAAGCCTCCTCAACCCCCTGCCTACACACCAGAGCAGGGGGGTTCCAACAGCTCCTAAATCCAGGCTCTTCCTGGCCATCCAGGGCAGTGCTTGGAGCCCAAACGGAGCTGCTGCGGCTGGGGAAGGTTGTGCTGGGGCAGAGGCAGCACTCACTTGTTTTTCCCTCTAATAAAAAACTAATAAAGGAGAAAATGAAAAAATATTTTTCTGGAATTTGGCTGTGTCTGCCTGATTTCCTCTGTCCAATCCACAGGGACGTGGATGTGCTGGCATGTGAGATGTGGGACACTGAGGCATGGATGGTGCAGGTCAAGGATCTGCTTCCCTTTTTCCCTTTTCCCTTTTCCCCTTACCCCTTTCCCTTTTCCCTTCCCCATTTGTCTTCCCCTACTCCTTTCCCTTTCCCTTTAGCTTTTCCACTTTTCCCTTTTTCCTGCTCCTTCCTCTTGCTCTTCTTCTTCCTTATCCCCTTCTACTTTTACATTTCCCTTCCCCTATTCCCTTCCCCTTCTCCTCCCTCTTTTTCTCTTTTCCTTTTTTCTCTTTCCCTTTCCCTTTCCCTTCCCCTTTTCCCCTCCCTCCTGCCGCAAGATCCCACATCACACCACGCCTGTTCCACAGGCTCCCATCCCTCCTGCATCTCATCTTTTCCCTGCTTCCCACTCAGTACCTCCTGCCCTCTCCACAGCCACCATCACCCCTTGGCAGGGCGTAGCCCCCCTGGTCCCCCCTTGTTGTTGTATTGGGCTTGGAGCATTCCTGGGTGTAAATCCCTGCTCAGGGCCCATCCCGTGTTATTTATGCTCCCGCTGGGACCCCATGCTCTTTTATCCTCCTCTTTAATCCGAACCAGAGAGGGGTTTGGCTTAACCCAGTCTGCAGCATTCCCACTCCGTCCCCTGCCAGTTCTGCTCCTTGGAAATTCAGATAAGGGAAGATTTATTCCGGTGAGGGAGGGGTTAAGGGAGAGTCACTTTTGGGGGTTCTTTGAAGATAAATTTAACTTGTTCTTATCTGCTGCACTCAACCAAAAGTTAACGCTGGGAGGGCTGTTGGGGGGGGGGGGGTGTTTTAATCTTTGGCCTTTTCTATTTTGGGTTCATTCCAGGGACATCCATCACTCTGGCCAGGTAAAGAATTCCAGTCCCTGCCAGCACTGGGAGAACTGGGGATTCTGTGGATAACAGTGGGATCCTGTCCCCCCTGCAGCACTGACTCATCACCTCTTTGGGGTGGGGGTGGTAAGGGGGGGGTCCCAGCCCTGTGGGGCTCTAATCCCCCCCAAATCCATTGAAAGCCCTGCCCCCAGGCCTGGGCTAATGAGAACAGGCTAATTAGCTCCCCACGTGCTCAGGGCCCGGCGGTTATTAAGGAGCTGCCAGTGGGGGTGACACAGAGGGTGTGAGGGGGTCTCGACGCTGGGAGGGGGGTTCACAGACCTTATCCAGGAGCCGTGCCCTAGCCTTGTCCCAATCCATGAGGATCCCCTTGCCAGATGTGTCTCTGCCTGGATCTGGGGGCAGAAGTGCCCCAGTCCCTTCAGGAAAGCATCATTTTTGGGGTGACCTGACCAGCTGCAGGTGACATCCCTGGGGTACCTGTGCTCGTGTCTGGGCAGAGCACATAAATACTTTTTTATTGTTTTTTTTGTTGTTGTTGTTGTTTTTTCCACAGTTTCTTTGTGGTAGGAAATTTTGGCCAGAACATTAAAGGTTTTCCTTGTGTGAGCAAGGAGAGGATGAGGAAAAGAAAGTGTGGAGGAAATCTTTGCCTCTTGCCTGGTCTCTATGCAAAGGCAGCCACAGGTTTTCTGTTCCCTGTTCCCACATCCCTTTGCTGGACCCTGCCTGGCACCCAGTGCCCCTCAAGCCCGGGGGTGCCAGAGCCCCATCCTGGGAATGGTGATGATGCCTGGAGCAGCCATGTGTAATTGCAAAGGCCACTTCCTGTGGCTCACTGGGATGGTTGTCCCTGACCTGTGACCTCAAGGTCAGCAGGTATTAACAACCCCCCCATTCCTGGGAAAAAATGAGCCCCCAGCCCGCCCAGGAATTCACTGCCTTTGTGGAGTCAGAGCATCCCGGGATGGGCACTGTGGCTCCGGATCCCTCTGCTCCGGGCCCCTCCAGGCCAAGGGCTGGCTCCTATCACTGATTCCCATCACTAATTTATGTCCCGGGGCTTGGGCTGCCTTAATTCACCAGAGGAGGGAGGGCAGGTCCTGGCAGCAGCCGTATTTCTGCCAGAGGTTATCTGGGAATTCCGCTTGGCTCTGCCGGGGGTTAGCTGGGAATCCTGCCCGGCTGCTGTGACCCTGTGAAGGGCTGAGCTGTGCCCCCCCCCCCCCCCCCCCGCCAAGGTCCCACTCATCACCCCGGAGCACTCCAGGACTGTCACCTCTCCCCCGAGGGTCACTGGATGTTGACCTGGCACAGAGGTGTGAGACAGCTTTGGGGCAGGAGTATGTGGGGAAATAGGGAGGGAAAGAGTTCTGGATGTGGATCCTGGTGGTTCTGCTTCCCAACCGGGATTTCCTAAGGTGTCTCCCTTGGCACAAGCGCTATTTAAGATGCTCCAACCAGCAGGAAATAGTTAAAAGCAGGCACAAGTGCCCAAAATCTAAATAGAAGGGACAAATGGTGGAGAGAAGAGCTGAGGAAGGGATGAAATCCATGACTTTCCTCAGACTGCACCAGCAACTACAGAGGGTGAATTGGTTCTTATCCATGGAGCAATGATGTTTTCCACGTGCTTTGTGCTCTCTCCATGCACTGGGCTGGAATCATTTCCTCTCCTTCCCACTCCCCCTGGAAGGTGGATGCCGGTGGAGCAGCAGAGATCCATCAGGCTGAGGACATTATTTGGGTTTCAGTCAACTGGAAACAAGGGAGTACCTGCAGAACAGGAGCAGGAGGGGGCTGCATGTGGCTGTTGAAATGTCGGGGGCCCTGGGGATCTCTTGCCTTCTCCTGATAAATTAAGGGTGTGTGTTCCAATCCCATCCGGTGTCAGCCCCTCTCCACCTGGGAATGGGATGGGGGCACCTTCCGTGCCTCACTGGGGCATCCCCCAGGACTGTGTTAAGGGAAAATAAAGTGGTCCCCCTGCTCTTGCTCCCTGTGCCCCCCTCATTAGGCACAGTGTGTCCTTAGGGATTGAATTCCCAGCAAGGAGGAAAAGCTCCATATCCCCACATCTGACGTGGTCAGCAGTGACCTCATTTTCCAAACCCTCTCCTGGAGACAGCTGCCCTTCCTGAGCCCCTGGAAATGGTATGTGGTGCCAGCAAGCCCCGAGGGGGGTTGTGGGTCCTGTCCCTGCAGCCCTGAAAGACAGGAACCCCCTGGGAGCTCTTTTCTACTTACCAGCATCCTGCAGGCATGGCCTGGATGAGCTGTGAGCATCCCAGTGAGCAGGAATGTCCCAGGCAGGACCCCAGGAGTGGCTTTCAGAGCAGGCAGGGAACAGGCAGGGATGCCAAGAGCCACTACATTTTGGGAAAGCCAGAGTCCTTCCTTTAGGGGGGGCACGGGAAGCCCAAGCCCTGCCAGAAATCAGCAGGCACAGCCCTGGAACTTTTCCAGCAGCGAAGGGATTCGAGTGGGAATGGGAAAGGCAACGCCGAGGGCAGGAGCCTGCTGGAATGGGAGCTGCAAAGGTTTCTTTCAGCCCTGAGGAGCCGAGCTTGCCTGGAGGCAGGAGAAAGGATGGAAATAGAGTAGGCTGAGGCAAGGGTAGGGAACGAAGTCCTCCAGCACTTCAGAGGGAGAAGCTCTGCCAGGGAATTTGTGCCTCCACGAGAAACCCACAGGCAAGGAAAGGGAAATGAAGGTGGAAGGACACTGCAGAGGAGAGGGAGGATTTTCTGTGACAGATTCCTTCGGAGCCAACGTCCCTGTGAAGGCAACACCAGGGGTGAGGGGCTACCACTGCCGAGGAGAATCCCAAAATCACTGGCCCCAAGGACCACCAGCCTCTCCAGGAGTACAGGAGGATGGAGCAGCTCTGCTATCAGAGCAAAGAGATCGGGCTGGGAAGTAGCCAAGGTAAATGACGATTGTTAAAAATGCCGATTCATCAACTTTGTCAGGAGCAGATCATCACTATTTGCCTTTTTCATTACAAAAAAGAAAGAGAAAACCTCCCCAAATTATTGAACATGTTTTTCTGTTTCGAAAATCCTGAAATTAAACTTAATGACAGGAAAACATATCAAAAATAAATTACTGTCATGACTGTCCTAGGTTACAATGTAAAATTGTGCCCAAGGTATGTATTCTATCCCCATGAGCCATTAGAGCCAGGGTGAGGCAGTGTTTTTCCTTATCTTCTGTTAACGAGCCTAATGATGCCTTGCCCATGACTCATAGATAACTCCCTCAGGGAGTTATCTCTGTTTAATGGGCCATCAAGGACCCACTGCATGACTCACAGAATGAGATCATCCCCATTGTGAGATGCTCCGCCCAGGGGGAGGAGTCAAGCATTCCCACCTGGATAAATCCAGGGTTTGGGATAGCACAGGCAGCTTTTATCCACGGGACTCCCAGAGGAGACAAGAGCTACCAGACCTTTCTACGGGATCACTGCTTCGACAAGACCATCTCATCTGGACTGCCACTATCACCCTAACAGGGTGTCAGGTATTCTGACTCTGTCAGTGGTTTTTTGTACTATTACTTTTATTTTACTTTCTCTTATTTCTTTTCTTTTCCTCTTATTAAATTGTGTTTCTGACTTGGAGTCTTTCACTGGTTTTGCTTTCAAACCAGCACAATGACCGAAAAAAAAGCTTGGGAAAATCAGGGGGGATCACATTTGGGTTACCCTGAGCTCCTCTTTACAGATATTTTCCTTTACCCCACATCATCTTTCAGCTGCTTTTTTTGAGATGTCACATCCCCAATGCCCAGTGTTGCAGCTGGGGATGGATTGGGATGGAGAGGAGCTCATCCAAGAGGATGATGAGGACAAGATGGGGTGGCAGGAATCCACAAAGGATCCTGGAATGCTGGGAGGGGTGGATGGAGCTGTGAGCTAGGAATTGTACCCGCACTTCTTGACTCACTTCAAGCCAACATTGAAATCATTTTGTATTCTGCTCCCAGGATTCCTAGAGAGGGATTGCAAAGTCCTTGAGGTGCAACGAGGTGCTAAAGTTATAACGAATAAGGTTTTAATTAAGCTTGTGGCCCCCAAAAAAGACCTTGGTGAAAGATGGGAGCAAATCCTGCCAGGGGAATCTCAGCCCTACAAAGAGCGAGGCTGTGTGAGACCCGTAATGGCTCTACCAGAAGGGCTCTCCCTTGGATAGAAAGTGAGAAAAGATGCCTTAATTGCTAATCCAGAGGAATTCGCAGCCATAGGCACAACGTCCCCTCCCCAGTGCGGGGCAGATCTGCAGGGAATTCTTGGAATGATTAATCATGGGAAAAATTCATTATAAACATAGAGAGGTGAACCCAAAGACTGGAGGCTCCTCTGGAAAAGGGATTTTAGCTGGGGAGAGGAAAGGGTTAGAGCAGCTCCCAGCCATGACTGCTCTGGGTGACCACAGTGGCCCCAAGGAAGGGCAGGGCTGGCATTTCCTGGCTGCTGTGGGGAAGTGCTGCTCCTAAGGGAAGATCCCTAATGGAACTCACCATCCCGGGGGCTGGAGCAGTGAGTTCAGGATTTGGGGAGCTGGTGGATGCTTCATTGGCTGTGCAGGGTGACCACAGGGCTGTGGGACATCCCTGACAGCAGGACATGAATCCCTCACCCTTCTGTCCCATGCAAGAGAGGGCACATCCCTGCAGGACCTCAGCTGGG
This sequence comes from Acrocephalus scirpaceus scirpaceus, assembly GCA_910950805.1. Lineage (NCBI taxonomy): Eukaryota > Metazoa > Chordata > Aves > Passeriformes > Sylviidae > Acrocephalus > Acrocephalus scirpaceus. The sequence continues at coordinate 76,431,703 of OU383776.1, forward strand.
GGCAGAACCAGGGAAGGGATGTGCTGGGGGGATGAGGGCAGGGAGAGGGGCAGGAAACCACAGTGGGAACCTGCTGGGAAATCCTAGAATCGTTTAGGTTGGATAGGATCTCCAGGACCATAGAGTACAACCCTTAACCCAGCACTGCCAAATCAGCCTCTTTGGGGAGCTGAGGGTGCCTGGAGAGCTGGGGGGCAGAATGGGGACCCCTAAGTGCCACGAGCCTGCAGCTGGGAAGTGGCCAGGGCTGGAAGGGGTGGCAGGAATGGCAGGACAGGCAGGACAGGCAAAGCTGGCAGGGCTGGCAGGGCTGGCAGGACAGTGGGCAGCATCCTGCTTCCCCAAACAGCTTGCTCAGCAGCATCGGTGCAGCCCCAGGTCTTGTTTTCCCATCTCCACAGTGCAGCCAGGGGCTCAGGGAAGCTCCCAAAGCCCCGGCCCGTGTCTGGAAGTACTTGCTCAGACAGAGCCCGGAGTGAGACACTAATTTTGAAGACTTTAGAAAAACTATGTATATTGCTGACTTAGCTGAGAAGATAAGCTTTGCTGAAATCAGTTAAAACTTAGAGGATGGTTAAAGAGAGACCGGATTTCAGATAAGTTATCCCGGATCAAATCACTCATTGCTTGTCAACTCTGTGTTTGTGTAAAGCTTCCTTGCAGAAGCTAATCAATACCCCAGGAATGCAAAACAATTGCAAACCTCCTGTTTTCAGAAACAACCTATTGAAATAGGCCTGGAAAACAGGAAACAGGGAGTCCTACCAAGGATCCATGAATCATGACACAGCAAAAGGTTGAAAAGTTAGAACGAGGAAGACTCATTTTACTTCCTCATTTCTAGTGACCCCTCCCCAGAATGGACCCCCGACTCATTTCAGGGAACAAACTACGCATGCTTAATAGCCTTTTTGTTAATTAGCATACGAAGCGGAGAAGAGGAGGTGACAAGGGTATGAATATGCATTTGTATTTTGTGTATTCAACACTATTGTAGATAAAAGGCTTTGTAATCACCTGTGATCTTTGTAGCGCTCATTAGGGAAATATCCCAGCACTGCCCGGCGCCGTAATAAACATACACTTTCTAACTTAAGCTGTTAGAGAGTCTTTTGTCCATCACAGTTGGGTATCGATATTAGATCGATATTCATATTTTAGTAAATCAGGAGGATGGGGAGGGACGGGCGATGAGTGGAGCCGCTTGTGTGCTGTGGACGCACGGTTTAGTGTGACCGCTCTTCCTGACAGGACCCGCCCGCGGGGGAGATCTCGGTGTCTTGGAGATTCCTACGTCTGCAAAGCCGATCAAAGATCCCTCACACCTCCAGGGGAGGCGGTGGGGTGGCCGTTCCTTGGCCCCAGGCACCGTGCAGGGCTCGTGTGGGTCTGGGGTTATTTTGGTTCAGAGCTGCAGGATGTTCCTCTGACTGGATTTTGCTCCTGAGCTGGTGGAGGCAGCTGGTAAAGGTGTGGCCGCTCCTGTCCGGCTGCTCCTGGAGCTCCAGGGTCCTGGAAAAGCCCCATGGGGTGTCCCAGGAGAGGAGGCCTGAGGGAAGGAGGGGTGGGATGCCCTGCATTTACCGAGGGGTGGGATATCCCGTCATTGAGATGGCTTTGGGGGTGGGATGTCCCCACATCGAGGTGGCTTTGGGAGGCTGGGATTTCCACAGGTTTTTCTGCCCTCGTGCACTGACCCGGGGAGGCTGCGAGTGAGGCTGGGAAGAGCGACAAAGGTCTTGATCAAAGACGGGTCACTCCTGCCAGCACCCCCGAGCCCCCCAGCGCTCCCTCCCCGTTGGCATCTGCCGCGTAATGGCTTTCAGGTGTCCCACAGGGAATCAGCGCGGGGAGATTCAAAGGGAGAGGTCCAAAGGGAGAGCGGGGGCTGCTGAGCGAGCCCAGGGGTGCGGCAGGGCTGGGGGGCTGTGGGGGGACAGGGAAAAAGGGGGATGTGACATGAGTCTATCACCCCTCCTTGTGCAAGCCAGAGGCTGATGTTGAAACCTCCTTTTTGCCATGGAAGAGCTTGGGTGGAGAAAATTCAAACATGAACATTTTGGAGGAGTTTTTATTTTCCCCTATTTCACTCCAATACAATGTCCTATTCCCTGCCCTACCGATTTCGATGAAAGACTGAAAACATGATTTCCCCCATCTTTTTTATGTGTAGGGGAAGTGTTGGCCGTTTTCTGACCAGTTTCACTCCGTTTTCCCTCCTCTCGTTTTTCCTGAGTCACAATGCCACCACCTTATCATGGCTGAGCATGTTCCCCATGTCCCAGGGCTGTGACATTGGCCCGAGGTGGCAGAACCCACACTAGAAGTGAGAAAAAGGAGGACATAAAAGTAATTCTATCTCCCGGGATGGATGTTAACATGTTTCACCCCACCCAAGGATGCTGTTGTTATTAATGATTAGAAGCCAATTCAAAACAACAGGATTTATTTAGCAAAATTTCCAACACCGAATTAAAAGCCACAATAAAAATGAGACAACAATCGATCGAATGCTGGGTGGACAGAGTGGCAGTACAAGGGTACCCTCCAAACTCGACCACGTCTGCCAAGCTTCAGCCTGTGGGTTTTATACAGTTTTTTTACCCTAAGGCCAAGTCCATTGAAAGTCCAGGTATACATGTGTTTCTCAATTTCCAAAAGGAGTCCCCGTCTGCATGAAAAGATTGCTTGATAGTCTTTCCCGGAATTCATCTTAGGAGGGGTGATGTGATCATCCCGGATCTCCACCAAGATCGATATCAGATGTTGAGGAGCTGTGAAGTGAAGGTGCACCCTTGATGAATGGGCCATCTTCCAGCTCGGCCTTGTCGTTTCAGTTGCAAATGTGTTTTCCTGCACAATGGACTCTGGAATCTTGGAGACGCCCTTGGGTAGCTTTTTTAGTAAACCAAATCCGTAATACAATATTATATACACGAATTTATCCATTACATTCATTACATTGTGGAGAGGAAAAACACAAGGAAAGAGCCCAGCAAAGGGGGATCCAGAGCTGTCAGGGGGAGGATGGGGATAACCAGGGTGGATTTGGGGTGCTGCTGGATGGCCCTGGTCCCATTTGCCCGGGGGAGACTTTGGCATCCCGGGGTGATGGGGCTGCTTTGGCAGCGAACACCTGCGGGGCTGGGCTGTGGAAAACAAAGGTGAAGTGTGGAATGGAGGGCGAGGGGCTCGCCTGAGACACTAATTTTGAAGACCTTAGAAAAACTATGTATATTGCTGACTTAGCTGAGAAGATAAGCTTTGCAGAAATCAGTTAAAACTTAGAGGATAGTGAAAAAGAGACCAGATTTCAGATAAGTTATCCCGGATTTTATAACTCATTGCTTGTCAACTCTGTGTTTGTGTAAAGCTTCCTTGCAGAAGCTAATCAATACCCCAGGAATGCAAAACAATTGCAAACCTCCTGTTTTCAGAAACAACCTATTGAAATAGGCCTGGAAAACAGGAAACAGGGAGTCCTACCAAGGATCCATGAATCATGACACAGCAAAAAGTTGAAAAGTTAGAACGAGGAAGACTCATTTTACTTCCTCATTTCTAGTGACCCCTTCTCAGAATAGACCCCCGACTCATTTCAAGGAACAAACTACGCATGCTTAATAGCCTTTTTGTTAATTAGCATACGAAGCGGAGAAGAGGAGGTGACAAGGGTATGAATATGCATTTGTATTTTGTGTATTCAACACTATTGTAGATAAAAGGCTTTGTAATCACCTGTGATCTTTGTAGCGCTCATTAGGGAAATATCCCAGCGCTGCCCGGCGCCGTAATAAACATACACTTTCTAACTTTAACAGTTAGAGAGTCTTTTGTCCGTCACAGTTAAGTATCGATATTAGATCGATATTCATATTTTAGTAAATCATTTGGCTCGGCCGACTCCTTATCTCCCGCACTGTTTGCTCCAATATTAACCCGACCCGCAAGATGCGAAAGTCCAAGGAAAACCAAGGCTGGGTTGGGATGATCGGAGGGCCTCTCCCCCTTCCCCCGACGGGATGCCCGCGCACTCCAGGAGGGCTGGAGTTTAAAGTCTAGGTGATTGCAGGGTGATTTACGACGCATTATTCTCTGGTGCAAGAGCTGGTTAATGAGCAATCAGGGGTTGGGCAGGCGGGGGAAGGGGGGAATTGCGGGGCATTCCCGTGGGGAAGGGGCTTCTCCCCCAGCTCACCCCGGGAGGGGAGCAGCGAACAGCTCTGGCAAGGCAGGGGAAGAGCATTCCCAGCCCCCTCAGCTGGGGGACATGGCAAAGAATTCCTGGATATTTTCCGTGTTTTACACACCCCCTGCCACCACGTTTAGCTGCTTCCCCATTACTTTCCAATCATGCCAGTTATCAGGAGCCCATTTATCTGATAATCTGGGACTTGGATTTATTCCATGTTTTTGTAGTACGTGTAGTACGTGTTAATACCTCCCATCCTGCTGACTCCATCAATTTGTCTGGAATGGTGTGGACGGGAGCAGGAAACACTCGTCTCCCCAACCGGGCCAGAACCAGCTGGATTATGGTAAAACCTGGAAGAGAGGGAGGCAGCTCTGCTTCACTCCTTGCTCAGGACCCGGCAATTCCTGCCCGGTGAGCGGATCTCACTCCCAGCGGTGTCCTGGAAGAGTTAGGATGGAACGAGAGGATTCCCTGCACCCGCGCCCTCGGGGCTTTGCCTGCCCTTCCCCACAGAGTGCGCCACAAACATTAGCAGATAAAAAATCCCATAAGTGAACCCCAGGGCAGGGGAGGGAGGGGAATGGGAAGCTGAGCCAGACTGACAATGCCTTGGGAAGGCGCCGCAGGGAATGGCTGTGCCTGGAGCATCCCAAATCCCTGCCAAATCCAGGGCAGCAGCGGGGCAAGGCAGCCCCTGGCTGACCCCAGCCCTTCTGCAGGATGGTGGATCCTGCCTGACTGGAAGGCTCTGGAGCTCCCATTCGCATTCCCAAAGGTTTGATTCCCGGCCGGAGCAGCCCCTCGGGCCAGCCTGTCCCAGCAGGGCAGGGGACAGCCGGTCTGTGGCTCCGGGGGCAGGGAGCACCATCAATCACTGCCCTGGGAGGGCTCGGCAGCCGCAGCTCCGCGGGGCTCGGACGATGTGCTGCCCACGGGTCACCGCCTGCGGCCAAAGGGCACTGCCCGGGGGCTCTGGCTTTGCTCTGGGAAGTGGCTCTGGAATAACAGCCCCTGCTCGGTTGATCTCATCTGCAGGGAACGGGCGGCTTGTCCAGGTGTCCGTGGGGATGGGAGGAGCCCCGGGTCTCCCAGCCCAGAACGGGGGTCGGACCAGCCGCGGGTCACTCCTGCCATGAGAGATTCCCAGCACTCCCTGTCACAGGAGCCACGGACCAACCAGGGGAGCTTCCCTGCCTGAGGTGCCTGCATGGGGATGCTCTGCTGAAGATGTGGGATGCTGTCCTGTCAGGAATTTTCCCGTTCATGTGAGATGCTCTCCAGCCTGTCAGGCAGGGCTGGTGGCTCACGATCTGGTTTTGGAGATGCTGAGTAAGTGCTCCCGTCTTTTCCTTGGATTCATGACTCCATTACAGCAGTTTTCAGCTCAAATGTCAGCACAAAATCTCGACTTTACTCTGTGTCTTGGCTGCAGCCTCCCCAGCCCTGCAGCTGGGACCAAAGAGTCTGTCCCAGCCACCGGGGTGACAGTGGTGACACCAGAGCTGCTGCCACCACACTCTGCAGGCAGCGAGTGGCTGGTCCGGGGACAGGCGGCCCAGCAAAGCCCAGATCCTGTGATCCAAGAGTGCTGGAGGAGACAGCCAACTCCTCCCTCCAAATCCCTCCTGTTTTGTCTGCGCTGCAGCTGTGGGGAATGAGCAGAAAGTGGCGGAACAGGGATGGAGAGCCCAAATCTAATTTAAGTCAGCGCATTAGGCCAGGCATTATTTGGACCAGGGACTGCTGGCTGCGAACAGGATCCCGGGGAAGCTCTCGGCTTGGGATGTTGGGAAGAGCTACCATTCCCCAGGCCTGGGCCGGATACGCTGTAATTAATATCAGCGAGGAATTAGGAGGGATTTGGAGACAGAATGGCCTGAGATTAGGTCAAACAGCAACGTGATCTCAGCTTTGTTAGAAATCCCCTTCCTAAAGGGCTGGTGCTTCCTCACAGCAGCAGGGCTGGGAGGCCGCCAAGAATTGTCCCCCTTGTCCCTGGTCACCCAGGCAGTGCTGGGACCATGCAAAGTCCTGGCATCCCCCCTCACCCTGCACCCACAGCCTACAGTGTCAGGAAGAGCTCAGAGTCCTCACATGGTGCTTCAGAAGCTTTTCTTAGTGGCCCTTCTTAAGTCCCCTCTGATGGGGGCAGAAGAATCCTCTCTTCCTCCCCAGTGTTATAAATGCATAGTACATAGTTGGCTTTTCTCAAATATTAAATTGAATACTGTATGTAGAATGTGGGAAGATTGTACTGTATTTTCTTTTATTAATAGAATTTAGAAATGTGATTGTAACCTAGAAGACTGGGGTCTTTTGTTTTCCTGCATGAAGATTGCTGACCAAGAAAGCGATTAAACTTCTGTTATCAAGTATCTTGTCCAAATGAAAATGACCAGAGCCCCAAGAGAAGAATTTATGGACCTGTGTTATCAGATGGAATGGAGCCACCCGAGGACGGGGTCTGCCAGATGGAATGGCTGGGGGGAGTAGGGACTAAACAAAAGAATTCACACTCAAAAGGAATGTTTGAATCATGCATGTGAATTTTTAAATATGCAACAGGCTCATGTATTTAAGGAAAGAACTCTTTGTAAAACGGTGTTGCTGGCTGGTTCTGTGCCAGGCACCCTTGGCCGAGAAAATGTATTTTGCTTTTATCTCTCCTAATTGCCTATTTTCTTTATTTTTTTATTAAACTTCAAAATTTTTCAAAGAATGTGAACTTTGTTTTTCACACCAGGGATCAGATATCAGGGAGTTGAGCAAGAAACAGGATCCAAATCCTCCAGTTCCTCTCTAAGCTGCCTCTTACACAATTGGGTGCCTCCAGGACCGTCCCTCTGCCTGACCCTGTCCCTCTGTCACCCCTCATCCGTGTCCCTGTGTCCTAGGTTACAATGTAAGATGTGCCCAAAGTATGTATTCTATCCCCATCTTCATGAGCTGTTGAAATCGGGTGGGGCAGTGTTTCCCTTATCTTCTGTTCATGGGCCCATCAATGCCTTGCCACATGACTCATAGATAACTCACTCCAGGAGCTCTCTCTGTTTAATGGGCCATCAAGGACCCACTGCATGACTCATAGAATGATATCAGCCCATTGTGAGATGCTCCGCCCAGGGGGAGGAGCCAAGCATTCCCACCTGGATAAATCCAAGGTTTGGGACAGCACAGGCAGCCTTTCCCCATTGGATTCGCAGATGACAAGAGCTACCAGACCTTTCTACGAGATCACTGCTTTGACAAGACCATTACATCTTGACTGCTACTACCACCCTAACTAACAGGGTGTCAGGTTGTATTCTGACTCTGTCAGTGGTTTTTTGTACTATTGCATTTATTTTATTTTACTTTCTTTTACTTCTTTTCTTTTCCTCCTATTAAATTGTATTTCTGACTTGGAGTCTGTTCTAGGGTGATGTGTGTATCCCCAGTCGTCTGTTGGGTGCAAAGGGGAGGGGAAGCTCGGTTTGTTTTTCCCCAGGAAAACTCTGCTTCTCAGAGTGACCTTGGAAGCGGGAGAGTTGGAACACGGCGAGATGGAGAGAAGCTCTGTTTTTTTTCCTTCTTTCTTTTTTTTTTTTCACCTCCGGAGTTAGTGGTAGGGTAGTTAGCTAGGTCTTGTAGAAGTCTTTTTTTCCTTTTTTTTCCCCCCTTTTTTTCCCCTCTCCTAGGAACTGTTCCAATCTCTCTGGACTGAGGACCTGGAGGAAGCGCTCGGGGGGGGCCTCCACCTGGGACCCACCCCACCAAGACCAGCCCTCTGCAGCAACTCTTTTTTCTCCCAGCGCCAAAGGAACGGAGCCACAGAACACAGTGACTATCTTCGAGAGGAGGCCTTCTCTCTCTAAGTTTGTTATCCCTCCGGAGCGGCATGAAGCTCTTGTCATAGGGCATTGTGCTGGGAGTGCTTTGCCTGTTTAATAAACAGGTTTTTTCCACTTCTCTCTGAGGAAGTCTTTTCCCGAACTGGTTGGGGGAGGGGAGGGAGGGCCGCATAGGAGGGTTTCTCCCAAATCTGCCTGAAACCAGCACAGAGTCTCTCACTGGTTTTGCTTTCAAACCAGCACACCCTGTGTCAGGTGACAGCTGGAGCATGGGAGGGTGGCTCTTCTGTGGTATCAGAGAGCTGGTGCATCTTTTGGGAACTTTTGGGCTGTTTTGCAATCTGGAACATTGCAGACAGCCTAGACTGCAGGTCTAGAGGCAAGAGAGGAGGAGGAAGGTGGGCACTGGGACTGCTTTACCCAGAGAAATCTTCATGTTTGACCCACCCACCCTTTTGGGATGACTGTGACCCCGTTGGCCACAGAATTACGCCAGAGCAGGAGGAGAGGCCCTTTCTGCTCCCCCAGCCCTTGGTCCTGCTGGTGCTCCAGGGGTATCATACCCCAAATTCCTGCAAGATGGAGCTGCAGGACCAATTTCCAGGATTGATTTCCACATCTTGCTCTTGGCATGTGCCCAGGTGCTCTCCCCACAGCCCAGCAGCCCCAACTCTCCTTGCCCTGGATTCTTCCAGTTCTTCCTCTCCACATGCTGCTGCCGAGCTTGGCCCAGGCTCTCCTTCCCTGTGCCAAAGTCAACACAGCCACGGCCCAGTGGTGACAGCCCCCAGCAGCCCACAGACAGGTAGGAAATAAATAATGTCAGGAGATAAACTGGGCAAGCACAGCCTGGGCTGCTGCATTTCAGAGAATATTTGCAGACCAGGTGTGTCCACCTCACCCACCTGAGTCACCCTGGGCAGGGTGTGGCTGGGGGGGGATGGTGCCCTGGGGGCTCCCCAGAGCTCTGCTGGGGGTGTAGCCCCTGCTTTCCCCAGCTCTTCTCCTCTGTGCCCATAAAGGGGCACCTGGAGAACCCATGGGTCCGTTCAGGAGAGGGTTGCCCCCTCAGCAGACCTCACTCATCATTTCCATGGATCACCCACACCAGGGTGGATGTCAGGAAAACTGGGGGTCCCACAGCACCCTGAGGATTCCCTGGGAGATTGTGGAATCACAGAATTGTCTGGGTTGGAAGGGGCCTTAAAGATGTTCTTGTTCCAAACCCCTGCCATGGGTGGGGACACCTTCCACTAGCCCAGGTTGCTCCAAGCTCCATCCAGCCTGGCCTTGGACACTTCCTGATGCTCCTTCTGGAGCCCCCAGCACAAGGTGATGTTTGGTTCAAAGAACCTTTGAGTTTTTTGAACCAGGAACTGTTTCCAGAATGTCCAAGAGGTTGAGGAGCATCTTCAGGGACCTCAGCTGACCCTGGTGAACCCACAGCCAGCAGCAGGAGCTGCCGGCATGTCCAGGAGTTATCCCGGAGCAATCTGGGTTTATCCCGCCTCTCTCCTAGCTTTGTTTTTTCCTTCTCTCCTCACATGTGGCCACATGTGGCTGTGTCAGCTGTCACACCCTGAGTCTGCAGACCATGTGTTCCTTGCTGACTGGTGGCGATGGATGAGGGAAGGGCCAGAAGCATGGATCACATCCCAAATACAGCTCTTGGCATGGCAGTGACAGATCCCTGGATCCAACGGCGAGCTTGGAATGGGCTGTTCACTCCGGCACAGTCTCCGGGGATGTGCAGAGAGAGCCCAGGAGAGCCCAAGCTGCCCCATGGTCCTTCTCGGGGCTGGTGAGGGATGGCTCCTCTTTGCCAGGAGAGGTTTGGATGTGGCAGAGATGCTTCTCCTGCTCCTCCCCAGCCCTGCCATCGGCACAATTCCCACAGAGCCGGTGGGGCTGCCCTGACATCCATAGAGCGACTCTGCTCCATCACATCCACCTGACATCCACGGAGTGACTCTGCTCCACCATAGCCACATCCTGGGATGCTGCACCTCCACTCTCCATCAGGATGGCTCCAGGGTGTGACACAGCAAAGGGAGACTTCCCTTCCTCCATCCTGGTTTGGGCTGCCTGGAAAGGTCAATATTCCATGGACACACTGCAAAAATCAGAGCACTTGGGAAAACTCTCACAAAACAGGGCTGAATTCCTAAAAAAAAAAAAAATTTGGGAAATTCCTTGAAGCATCATGGTGCAAAGGGAAAAGTCCTGCAAAGCACAATAAAAATGAATTTTTAAATCACCAGGAAAATTCCTAAAATTCCTCATCTGAGAAATTTCTAGAAAACAGTGGAAGAGTCTGAGAGAAGTCCTTGACTGAGGTTTCCTGGATGGAAAAGTTTCTCAAAAGTATTTGGAGGATTTCATACTGAAGAATTTCTTGAGAGCCCTTGTGGGAATCTTGGAATTCATTAGGATGCTCCTAGACAGGTTGCCAATAAGGAAATGCCAGAAAACTTCTGAAAGAGAGAAAACTCACAGGAAAAATGGAAGATTCTGGGGAAGTTTCTAGGTGGAGGAAAGTCAGGGAAGCTCTAGGGCATTCCTTGAAATATTTCAAATTGGAGAAGTCTTATCAAGCCCTTGAACATTCCTGGAAATGTTCTAGACACAAGTCATAGGAAATTCCTAGGAAGCCTTGGTGTTACAAGAAAGGCTGAAGGATTTAAGAGGAACATGCCCTCCCCAAATTCACAGGACAAAACACTATAGGAACTGTTGTGCTGTGGATCCCTAGAAAGCTCCAGGAATTTCCCAGGAGGTTCCAGGTGAAGGACATGGTACCCACCCTGATCCTCTACTTTCCATCCTGGGTCAGGAAGGATTTGCTTGGAGCTAATCCTGTTTTTCTCATGGATGCAGAGCTGACCCTGCAGATCTGATCTCAGGGTGTTGAGAAGTCTCCACTGGTGACAATTCCCACAGCTCCATGAAGCCACTTGGTGGGAAAAGCATCAAATCCATTATACAAGGATCACGTTGTCAATTTTCCCATTCCAAACATCTATAACTTTAAGTTGTCTCTTTATCCCCTTTTTCCTGGTTCATTTTAACTCTCTCCACACAGGTGTTATCCCAAACCCTGGATCAATGTGATGCTTTCCCCCACCATCTCCTCATTCCCTGATGTGGATCCATCAGAGCTGAGAGCCAACGGATGAAGGAAAAAAAGGACATTTCCCCTTTTGTTCTCTTTCCTTGCTCCAACAGTTCTTAATATTCCACTTGCCTTTTTTGACTCTTGCTAATCCTTGAAAGGAGGCAGCATCTCCGAGATCTTGGTAAATCCCAAAAATTGCTGATACAGAGCCACTGCCCATGTCCAGATGGGGGAAAAGCTTTTCATGTTCATTACTCTGCAATTATGAGCAGGGAAGTTCATCTGCCATTTTATTGCTCTGTTCCATAGGATCATTCCATTCCCCTGCAATTCCTCAGAGCCAGGAGTAATTTGGAGCTGCTCCGAAGTGCTTGGCTGTGCTCTTCCTTCTCCTGGATCATTTTGGGGGGCACCAGAGGAGGTTTCTGGCCAAACTCCTGTGGGACCTTGTTGAAAGTCCTCTCTCCTGCACAAACAGGCAAATTTGTTCCCCAAATCCTGCCATCCTTAACCAGGGATTAACATTCCCATTTATCCCCGGGCTGGTCTTGCCTCACCAGCCTCGGCTGAGCGACATTGCAGAGAGCTTTTAGAAACCCCAAATATTGCAACGTCGCTGCCCCAAGCCTCATTCAAGAGTTCAATTACAGCATGGCCGGTGTGGACAGAGCAGCCCCAGGACTGCCAGGGCTCGATGTTCATCTCACTTTTCTCCTGGAGCACCTGAAGCTGGAGACTTGGCAGGTCTCTATCCCAAGCAGTACATGAGCTGAGAGACCTGGAAATTCATGGACATCTTCAGCTGCTGGGGCAGGAAGGATGATCCTTAGGATCACAGAAGCCCTCTGGGACTGTGGAGTCCAACCATGCCCCAGCACTGCTAAGGCCACCATTGACCATGTCCCCAAGTGCCATATCCACATGGCTTTTAAATCCCTCCAGGGGTGAGGACTCCACCCCTGTGCCAGGGCTGGACAACCTTTTCCATAAGAAATTTTCCCTAATATCCAACTAAACCTGCCTTGGCACAGCTTGAGACTGTTCCCTCTCATCCTGTCCCTGTTCCCTGGGAGCAGAGCCTGACCCCTCTGACTGCCCCCTCCTGTCAGGGAGTTGTGCAGAGCCAGAAGGTCACTCCTGAGTCTCCTTTTCTTTGAGCCCCTCCCAACTCCCTCAGCCACTCCTGGTGCTCCAGACCCTTCCCCAGCTCCGTTCCCTGGACATCCTGCAGTGCCTCAATGCAGCAGCACAAAACCAGCAGAAGATAGAGAGGGATTTGGGAAAAGCTCTTTGGACTTGACAAAAGCTCTTGAGATGCTGCTGACGGTCCTGGCTCCTTCAGCCAACACCCGCCATGGTTGGACAACTGGGAGGAAGGGGGTGGCCAAAGAGCCTCTTTTGATCCAGTTTTTCTCCCTTCTTGAGTGAGGAGTTTGATGGGAATTGGTTTAAAGTAAACAGAGGAGTCCTTGGGGAGGGCTCTGCAGGGCTGGCAGGATCCGCCGGTGTCACAGTAGGACATGAAAGGAACACATGGAGTCCAGTGTCCATGAGACCAGAAGGCTTTTTTTTTTTACAATGTTTCATTAAAAGCTGAGAATTGCCTCAGGCCCAGAATACCGACCCCACATGCCGGGGTTGGTGCTGCCCCGGACAGGGAGGATGAGGCGTGGGATAATTCCCAGCATCCATAGGATGTTAGTTTTCAGACTTCATCAATAAGACTCTTCTCCTGTGGCTCCCCAAAATGTTTATGGAAGAGATACAGGAAGGGAGGAAGATCAAACCTGCTCTGGTGAAGCCTTGCTGGCTTTATCTGTGGTTTATGAGGTGACCAGACCTTGGCGGCTCCGTTTTAAGTTGTTTTGATTTGGCCATGCTTTATGACGATAATTCTGAAATGTTTTGACAGGCACAAGCCTCACCCGTCTGGGCTGCTCTGCTGGGAGTCCCAGGGCAGCGCTCCCACAGCCCAGCTTTTACATAAAAACCCAAAAATTCAGAGGGGGAGATGATGCCCGTCCTGGGGATGCGGCACCCATGTACACCTGGGAAGACTTGACTTGCTCATGGCCCTTCTCTCTGTTTGCAGCCTTTGTGGGGTTTGCTGGTAGTGCCTTTCTGAACTTTGGGAATGGTTTTCCAACAGATGTTTAGGCTCTCAAGTTGCATTTTTGGTTTTTCCCCCAAAACTGTCTCTGGTTTGCACACATTTTGTACTTTTAGTTAATAAATTCCCAGCTGCAAACCACATTTCTGGGAGGATCATTCCTTTGTGTTTCCAGTGAAAATGGGAACATTTCAATAAATCATTCTTGGGTTCTTTTTAAGTTTTTTCTATGGACGATACTTGGAGCTGCTGGCTGGATTTGAGGACAAGTCAGATGTACCTGTCTGGCGGGGTGATGGGGTGAGCTGAGCTGGGCCCCCAAGGCCAAGGGAGATGTGGGAAGATTCCAGTGGTTCCCAAGGATCAGCAGGATTACATCAGAGGCAGCACCTTCCCCACCTCCTGTTTACAGTCCTTCCAGCCAGGTCTCCATCTCGGAGTCCTCAGGAGCTAGAGCCACATAGGAAATAATCATGAAATCACAGCATGGTCTGGGTTGGAAGTCACCTTAAATTCCATCTTGTACCACCCCCTGCCACGGGCAGGGACACCTTCCCCTATCCCAGGTTGCTCAAAGCCCCATCCAACCTGGCCTTGGACACTTCCAGGGATCCAGGGGCAGCCACAGCTTCTCTGGGCAACCTTCAGGCACTGGAAGGGGCTCTGAGATCTCCCTGGAGCCTTCTCTTCTCCAGGTGAACACCCCCTGCTCTCCCAGCCTGGCCCCAGAGCAGAGGAGCTCCAGCCCTTGGAGCAGCTCTGTGGCCTCCTCTGGACTCTCTCTAGCAGCTCCATGTCCTTCCTGTGCTGGGAGCTCAGGGCTGGAGGCAGCTCTGCAGGTGGGGCCTCACCTCAGCAAGGCAGAATTCCCCCCTCCCTACTTCCCACGCCAGGGATCAGCCCAGGCCTCCGGGGGTTCTGGGGCCCCCGGGGCTGAACAGGCTCCAGTCCCAGGCTGGTCCTGCTGGGTGTGCCCAGCCCTGTTGCTGGAAGCTTAGCATTGCCTTATCCTGATCAAGGATACTGATTCCTACTGGGAATTAGGGATGTGTTGCCCTCAGCACAGTGTCTCCTCTGTTCTCACCTCTGATGGACTAAACCCACACCTCTTTGCCATTCGCTTCTCAGGGCAGCGTGAAGGTAAAATTGCCTCCTGCTAATTTATGCAGATTCTCTACCCTCTTCCTGGGCGCTGCCGCCCATTCCCCTCTGGGCCGTGCCCACTGCCCACCCTTGGCAGTGCCCTGTTCCCTGAGCATCCCATGCCGCGGGGTTTGGGATGCCCTTTCCGGCCAATCCACCCCGGGATGCCGGGGCTGAGGCAGCAGGTGGTTCAGCGCATCCCTGTACAATCCCAGCTGGAAGGAAGACGTTCCCAGCTGGAATGAGGACAAGCCCAGGTGGAAGGAGGATGGGCAAGTTGTGGCTGCTGCCCACAGAGGTACCAAGGCTTTGGCAGGGGAGGACAGGGCAGGGGACATTTGGACAGTGTGGGTTTGATTTGGGTCACCTCGATGGCAAAGCTTGATGTCCCTTTTAATGGCCAAAGTCCTCTCTGCATCTGTCACCTGCATTTCTGAGTGCATCTCTCTGAGGACCCCTCCATCCCCCTTATCTCCTGTGGGTGTTTACTGCCAGGAATTTTCATCTGCCTCAGAATTGCTTTGATCTGTTGCTCCTGGAAAAGGAAAACGTGTTTTCTCTCTTTATTTTATTTTAAGCATCGTTTATCAGTGTAGCAACACCTTTAGGTGAAGGGCCATGCAGGCAGGGCCCCCAAACCATCCACCCTCTGAGGAAAAGGCTTGGGAGCCACTGGAAGGATGGAATGGCTCGGGATGGGGGCGGCAGGGACCCCCTGTGCCCCCCACGGTGGGAGGTTTCACACAGCCGGGCATCCATCGGCTCCCGATGCTCTCCTGATGCTCTCTGTGCCTCCAGGCAGGGCTTACGGCACTGGATATGCCTTGGAGGCAGTGCTGAAATGGATGCGCTCACTGAGCTCCCTAATTGCTTTTAGTTGTAGACTTATTAACCAACAACATTTAAATAACATCAGGGGGAGGAAGGAAAAAACACCTCAATAAAAACAAGCTGAAGGAGGGAGTGGAGAAGCTTCCCATGGTGCCGAGCAGAGTTACCGCAAGGAGTTGTCAGCAAAGGCTTTCAGGTTTCCTATTTTTCTTTCAAATCTGCTTTGAGTTTAAGCAAATCCCCGAAGACTGTCCATGAATAGTCATGCGGGAGCTGCCCTTGCCTGTGCTCCAGCTGCTATTCCAAAAAACCAGATTCCTGGCAAAAAGGAGATGAGAAAAAGCACCAAGTTTTCCTTGAATATTCCTTATTATTCGTGCAAGGCTTGTAGGCACTTGCGCTGAGATCTGATAGGAAAAGATTTGCCCAATTATGGAATGGAAACGGTCCCAGGGGTCGCAGCCAAGGGAGGGAGCGGCTCCCGAGGCTCCGCCGGCCCAGCCCGGGCACGACGCCCCTGCCAGGCAGGGAGAGCTGCCCCTGCCCCTCCTGGCACAGCCCCGCGCATGTGGATGTCGAACTCTGAGCAAAAAAATAATCCTAAGCACCGGGGAAAATCCAGCAGAGGGAAGGAGCCAAAACACTGCCGGAAAACTTCCCTTGATTGCCTCTTGGTGTGCTCAGGGGTCAGGGAATGGGAGATGAATCCCAGGTTTGCCCTGAGTGATGGAGGCAGGTCATGGGATTCATCCCAGGAAAACAGCCTGGAAAGGGCATTAGGAGGAGTCGTTGTGTCTCCTTGGAGCTAATTGGGATCATGGTGGGAGGTGGGAAGAGGGTGCTCAGGAAATCAGCACAAGCCAGTGGCTCTTGGCATGTCCGGGGGTTCTCGGTGACATGAAGGATTCACTCAGGGCTTGGAATTCACCCCAAATTGCCTCAACTTTTCTTGGTAGGAAAGACCTCTCCCACAACGAATTTTCTAGAAGTTACTCAGGACTTGGATGAGGGATTTCAAATATCAAAGGAACAAAAAGCTGTGGGTCACGAGTTTCTACTGATTTACTAAAATATGAATATCGATCTAATATCGATACTTAACTGTGACGGACAAAAGACTCTCTAACAGCTTAAGTTAGAAAGTGTATGTTTATTACGGCGCCGGGCAGTGCTGGGATATTTCCCTAATGAGCGCTACAAAGATCACAGGTGATTACAAAGCCTTTTATCTACAATAGTGTTGAATACACAAAATACAAATGCATATTCATACCCTTGTCACCTCCTCTTCTCCGCTTCGTATGCTAATTAACAAAAAGGCTATTAAGGCTATTTGTTCCCTGAAATGAGTCGGGGGTCTATTCTGAGGAGAGGTCACTAGAAATGAGGAAGTAAAATGAGTCTTCCTCGTTCTAACCTTTCAACCTTTTGCTGTGTCATGATTCATGGATCCTTGGTAGGACTCCCTGTTTCCTGTTTTCCAGGCCTATTTCAATAGGTTGTTTCTGAAAACAGGAGGTTTGCAATTGTTTTGCATTCCTGGGGTATTGATTAGCTTCTGCAAGGAAGCTTTACACAAACACAGAGTTGACAAGCAATGAGTGATTTGATCCGGGATAACTTATCTGAAATCTGGTCTCTTTTTAACCATCCTCTAAGTTTTAACTGATTTCAGCAAAGCTTATCTTCTCAGCTAAGTCAGCAATATACATAGTTTTTCTAAGGTCTTCAAAATTAGTGTCTCACTACTGTATCCAGTAATTCCATCAGCCATTCACTTTCCCTGGAATTCAGTTTTTTCAGTAGAAACGCAGGAGGAAAATGGCTCAAAGAGGAGGAAAATGGAAAAAAAAGGGGAGAAGAATGAGATGGTGAATGAGATGGTAAATGAGAAGGAAATGGGAGAATGGGATGCTGGCAGGGCAGGAGCTCCTGCACCTCTGGAACCAAATGCTCTGGGTTTAGGGTCTCTTCTGTGCTGAACCCAAAGCTGCCTGGTCAGATCCCAGAAATTCTTTTGCCCATGTCTGAAGCTGGGGGAAAAAAAGGAGAGCAGGGATGTCCCTTGGCTCACAGAGGGATCCCTTGGATCACCAGGGTGTCTCTGGGCTCTCGGGGTGTCCCTGTGGACCTGGGAATGGCAGCTGGAGCTGGGAATGGCAAGCAAGGAAGGGGCTTGGTCGCACGGGACCGGTCCCTGCCGTAGCTGCAGCTCGTTAAAGTCTGGCTGGAAGCGAGAGAGATCCCTCGATAAAGATGTGAAGCGAAGTCGAGGGTAAGTACAGTAATCTCCCAACTTCCCACCGGGGTGTGAGCACTCAGGTTGTAAATAGGCTGGAATCAAAGACTCATAAACCATGCAAATTGCTCCATGTGTGTTTGTCTGTCTCCTTCCCATGTCTTTGCCCCTCACCTCCCTCCGAGTCTCTATCTCTCTATCTAGCCTCTTTCCATGAGCTCTGCTCCTGACGAGCCTATTTGGGCGAGGGAGGGACGATTTAAAAGGCATTTTTGTGGTTCTGGGCAGCAAGTAAAAAAAAATCTGCTTTTTTTTTCCCCTGCTACCCTGCCCCCTCCCCATTCCAGACTCAGGGACACATCACCCCAAACCTACACAGCAATCAAAATAAACATTAATTAAGATATTTCCAGTGATCTTCACTGTCACAAATTACCAGCCCCAAAAAAGCAGCGCTGCAACTGCTCAGGATGTTCCGTTTATCCCTTTTTGCGATTGCTGAGAGATAAAACTGAATTTCTCCACTTTCCTCTTCTGCCTTTCAACCCATTCTGCTCCGCACAGGGAGCCATCAGTGGCACCACGGGGCTGCATCTCCAAAACCTGCAGTGGGGCATGGAGCGATGTCCAAGTGGGAATCATAGAGCCATGTTTCACCTAAATGGGAGGATTACAGAGACTTGTGCTCTGTGGGAAACTGGGATCCCCTCCTGGGTCCTAGGGGGTCGAGATGGGGTATGGGGTGCAGGAGAGCTGGGGTGTGGGAATGTGAGGATGCAGGGATGTGGATGGGATGTAGGGGTGCAGGATGGCAGGGAATGCAGGAGTGCAGGGATGTAGGGTGAGGGGATGCAGGGGATTACAAGATTCAGGGAGGCAGGGGTGCAAGGACACAGGGATACAGGGCTACACGGATGATGGGAAGTAGCAGTGCAGATGTGCAGGGTATGGGGATGCAGGGGATTACAGGGGAGACAGGATGCAGGGGCACAGAAATGTAGGGATTCAGGGGCACGTGGATTCAGGGATGCAGCGGCACAGGGATACAGGATTGCAGGGATGCAGGGGGTACAAGAATGTAGGGGTGCAAGACTGGGGATGCAGGGATGCAGAAATGCAGGGGTGTAGAGACACGTGGATTCAGGAGCACAGGGATGCAGGAGTGCAGGGCTATAAGATTGCAGGAGAGCAGGGTACAGGGGTACAGAGGTGCAGCAGTGAGGTGTCCAGGGGGGCTGGATCTCCCTGTCCCGGCTCCCGCAGCCGCCCGGGAAGCAGCGTGGGCCGCCCGGAGCAGGCCGGCTGCCAGGAGCAGGAGCTGGCAGGGCAGGGTGGGGAAGCAGGAAAGGGAGCCCCGCTCCTCCTCCCTTCGGGGAGAGCTGTGGCTCTCAACGGGAGGCTTGTGAGTACACACAGACTCTCTGGAGCCTCCCATGTAAATCCTGGCAGGACGCAGCCAGCTCTGAGCTCATTCATGTGAGATCACCGGCTCGTTCGGGGCACACGGGTGGGGACATGCCGGGAGCTCCGCGGGACCCTGCCCCGGGGGGCTGCCTGCCGCTTGGGAGCCGGAAGAAGAGCTCAGCCCATCCAACCCCTCTCCGGCCAGGTTGCTCTTACAGCAGCACCATGCCCGTGTGGTCACACACAGCATTCCCCAACCTCCTGCTGTCACGCCAGGGTACTGGCTCAGATCCTGGGGATGGCACATGGGACACTGGGGATAGAAGGTCTGGCACTGGGTATCAGGTGTGACCCTTGGGATGAAGGATGGGACACTGGAGAAGGCAGGTGTGACACTGGAAATAGCAGGTTTGACCTTGGACATGGAAAGTCAGATCCTGGGGATGGCAGGTCTGGCACTCTGAATGGAAGGTCTGGCACTGGGGAACAGGTCTGACATTTGGGATGGAAGTTGTGACCCTGGGAATGGCAGGTCTGACCCTGAGGATGGTGAGTTTGACCCTGGGGATAGAAGTTGTGACACTGAGGATGGAAATTGCGACACTGGAAGTGGATGATCTCATCATAGGGATGGCAAGTGTGGCACTGGGAATGGAAGATCCGGCCCTGGGAATAGCGGGTCTGATGCTGGGGACAGCAACATTTGGATTTTCCACCCCGGCCAAGGAGCAGAGGCCAAGGCAGGCGAGGGAACAACCCCGGGAGCGGCGATGCCTCGGGCGCATCCATCGGCAGCTGCGTGTCCCAGCACAGCCTCAGGCTCCCGGCACTTCCCCTGGGATAGAACACAGCCCCAGGTCGCCTGCTCCTCTGCCACCCTCCACTGCTTTTCCTTTGGTGTTCAAACCCTGCGGGAGCTTTGTCTGTAGTTGCGATTTCCCCCAGCTGCTGCCGCTCCAAAGAAAACAGATCCATGTGTTTGAAAATCTTTGTTATAAATGAGTATAAGCCAATTTAAAAATAACAGGGTTTATTAGCGAAATTTCCAACACCAAATTAAAACCACAATAAAAACGGGACAACAATCGATCGAGAGTTGGGTGGACAGAGTGGTGGTACAAAGGTACCCTCCGAATTCTGCCACACTGCTATGTTTCAGCCCGTGGGTTTTATACAGTTTTTTACCCTAAGGCTAAGCCTGTTGAAAGTCCAAATATGCTTTGTTTCCAAAAGAGTCCTGTCTGCATGAAGAGGTTCCTTGATGGTTTTCTTTTCCGAAGTTCATCTTGGGAGGGGTGATCTTGATCGTCCAGGATCTCCACCAAGATCGGTATCTGATGTTGAAGAGCTGTGAAGTGAGGGTCCACCCTTAATGGCTGGGCTATCTTCTTGCTCTGCCTTGTTGTTACAGTTGTAAATGTGTTTGGGAACTTTGGAATCTTGGAGACATTCTCGGGTAGCTTTTTATTAGTAGCTTAAATCCACACGAATTTATCTATTATACTTATTACAGTCCCCCACCTTTTTATTTACCTAAATAAATTCGTGTGTGTTGGATTGCCCTTCCTTAGTAATTGCCTTTGAGTCGTGGCATTCTACCCCTTTGTCTGATTCACAAAATTTAGTATTGAGTGTCATAAAAGAAATAATCTCTTTTTCTTTTATCTTTGGGACAATCATAATGCTCTTGATACTTCAGGTTTTCTCTGGTGCCATGTTTAGCTATAGTTCACGTCTCTTCCTGAGGGTCAGCTTCTGTGGGCTCTTGGGGGGGGTCTCTCGTCCCTCGGCTCAAGACTACGAGGACTTTCCACTACAACATGCCTCTGCCTTTCCCTTCGCCCACGGGGTAGCAGCCCGCGGCGGGGTAATCTATCTTCTCGGCAGCAGGCATATGTTTCTGGAGTCCTGTCAGTCTGAGCTGCAAACCTTTTTTTTTAAAGGCACTCCACCAGGACAACCTGATTGTATCGGACTAGCAAGGTACTTTGATTGTCTTTCTGCACTCGACTTTGAGCACTTCAACTTTAGCGTCTAATTGCCCTTTTGTCCTCTTTTATGGTATATATAATACTATTCTGGAGAATCTAACTCTAATAGACTCAAGTTAGTGGCAATTACTAAGAAATGGCTAGTCTCTTTCTGTTCTTTTTCTAAACAGTTGGTACATAATCTTTTTGGCCTACGCCCCCCTTTGCAGTGAACAACTTAAATCAATTTACAATATACACACTTGAAGTGAACAAAGGGAAAACATTCACAATCTGTTTTTTTTAAAAAGGTATAAAGGATAGAGGGTTTGGGGTTAGGCGTCTTAGCCAGCGAGCTCTTTCTGGTCAGGACTAGTGGATAGGAACTGGGAACTGGGGGGGGTTGCAGGGAGCCAGAGAGACTGCAGACGTCCTGGGCTATTCTGCGCGGTGTGGTTTGCTGCTAACGACCCACTTTTGAAATAGGAACAGGGGCAGGGACGACGAACAGGGATATGGGGTAGCAGAAAGGCAACAGCAGCTTCAAGCTTATCTGTGCTCATTCGGCAAGTTCTACTCTTTATCTTGCTCTCTGAACAATAGGAGAGAGAATCATGGAATAGAATTCACAACTTGTTTATGTTTATGAAGTAAACATACATAACATTAAAAGTTAACAGGGTAGCTAAAACTGTTAGACACTTCGGGATGGAGTGACTCTGCAGTTGCTACGGTAGTATCTGATGGAAATGGTTTAGGCAGGGTGTGGTTGAGAAGCTGGAACGATTGCATTTGCATATGAGTATAGCTGAGAGTGGGGTGGGGGTTTCTAGGGGGGGTGGGGAAAGCTGGGGACCTGGAAGGGAGAATTCTAAGGGAAAGATTTTCTCAGATCTCTCCCCCCCCTCTTCTTCTCCTCGGTTTCTGTTCTCACCTCGGGGGAACTGAGAATGGGAAGAGGATGGCTCTTTGGGGGAAGGGGGGGCTAGAAGCAGGATTGGGAAAAGGGGTCAGAGAGAGACAGAGAAGGCAAGCAGGAGGACAATCCTCTGCTGGACACAAGGATGCTATGGAGGTGGCGGTGCCGGCCACGGGAAGCAGTGGGATGGATGCGGCGCTAGACGGGGCGCACGGGTGGGGGAGGCGCAGCACGGGCGCAGAGGGCGGCCCCCCTCTCTGCTAGCGTGCTCTGGACGGCGGCCCCGCACCCCGCGGTTTGGCTCTCGGCACGCAGCAGCGGCTGGCAGCGGCTGGCAGCGGGCTCTTCACTCTCCCTAACTTCGGTACAATAATAAATTAGTTTTTCTTGGACTTACTTTTCAAAATGGGACACTCTCTCTAGTGCTCTAAGATCTATCTCAGTGGACTTTCTGGTGGGATTTCGAAGGTACCTTTTCCTTTTCTGAGAGCATGCCTTTTCTCTGATTCTTTCTGATGTTTACTCTTTCTTTGCCCCATTTTTTAAAAAAAAAAAACAAAAACTTTACCTTTTGGTAATGGATCGCAATACTAAATTCTTTCTTAGCCTTAGCTCTGGCTAAGAGCAGGGATCTTTCTCTAAACTGTTTTGTTACAAACCGGGTTTCCGTGTATTTTGGATTACTTACTCGTCCGGCGAGCTGAACCGTGGGTCTGTTCGTCCGATGAAAAAGTCTTCGGTTTGCGTCCTGGGCTTTTACTAGCCCGTAGCAAAAGGGTTTACTGGTTCCCCAAACCCAGAGGGACGTATCTTTCCCCTTTTGCTTCTTTGTGATCGATTCCCCCAGACTCCCCGAGTCTGGGCTTTGATGAGCAAACGAGTTTTCCCCAATTCTCTTCCTCACTAGCCGAAAAAAAACCTTTGCGGGAAACCTGGTACAAGAGCTTACAGATTTACTCTTGTATCATGGCAAGGCCACGTCTCGCTCACCCACTCAATCACCCACTCAACCAAGCATTACTTACAGCTATTTTCTTGCTTGGAGATCTTCGTGCACGGAGAAAAAATTTTACGAGTGAAAAGTAGCTGCGGCTCCGAAAAGACTCCTATGTCTTTTCCTGGGTTTTCTGCTGGATCTAGGCCTTCTCTCTTTTTATTGTGGCGCTTTTATCTAATTTTTGGGTTCGTAATACAATAGGTGCGAAGGGGTTTCCTGCTTTGCCGGGCCGCCGAAAAACCGGCAGGGCGCCCCCCGTGCAAAGGGATTCCTCCGCAGCTAAATTGTATCCGAGTCACGGCACCAAATCTGTTATAAATGAGTATAAGCCAATTTAAAAATAACAGGGTTTATTAGCGAAATTTCCAACACCAAATTAAAACCACAATAAAAACGGGACAACAATCGATCGAGAGTTGGGTGGACAGAGTGGTGGTACAAAGGTACCCTCCGAATTCTGCCACACTGCTATGTTTCAGCCCGTGGGTTTTATACAGTTTTTTACCCTAAGGCTAAGCCTGTTGAAAGTCCAAATATGCTTTGTTTCCAAAAGAGTCCTGTCTGCATGAAGAGGTTCCTTGATGGTTTTCTTTTCCGAAGTTCATCTTGGGAGGGGTGATCTTGATCGTCCAGGATCTCCACCAAGATCGGTATCTGATGTTGAAGAGCTGTGAAGTGAGGGCTCACCCTTAATGGCTGGGCTATCTTCTTGCTCTGCCTTGTTGTTACAGTTGTAAATGTGTTTGGGAACTTTGGAATCTTGGAGACATTCTCGGGTAGCTTTTTATTAGTAGCTTAAATCCACACGAATTTATCTATTATACTTATTACATCTTGGCTTACACAGCATTCCTCCAGCTTCTGCCCCTTTTTGGGGCTTCTCCTTCTTTCTTTGGCTCTCTGACCTGAAAATGCACTTTGTGTTTTCCCTGGGAGAGATGGATGAAGAGAGCTCCGGCATAGCTGCATATTAAACCCCATGGATTTTCCCGAGGTGCAGCTGCCGCTCTCCCGCTCCAACAACTTTTTAATCACTCGCCCCAGATAGACCCGATTAGACTTATTTTTTTTCCCCCCCGCTAACAAAACCATGGCGTTTCCTGGGCTCCTTTCTGGCTATTTAGGACCCTTTCATGTCTCCCTGCCTGTGGAAGGACGGCCGGCCTCGCACACCGGGATAACGGCAGGAATTTCAGTGGGAATTCCAGCGACAAGCTGCTTATCTTCCCTGCCAGGTCATTAACTAGCTGGTGGTGCCTTTTGCAGGTCATTAAGAGAGATGTTAAGGAATGACCTCGGCAGTGTCCCCTTGGATATTCCCGCCTCCTCCAGCAAGCTCTGCAAGAGTGGGTACATTGCTACCTCATATATATATATATATATACACACACACATACACACATATGTATATATAATAAATATATACGTATATAAAATATACATATATTAAAATACAAAAATTCTTATATCACATATAAATATATAAAATCCATATATACTCACATATAAATATATACTAATACATATATACCCACATATCTATCTACAAAATTACATAAATATATATACATTAATATATATCTATAGATGTTTCTTTTCCCACCATATTCCTTGTGTAATCTCCCACTGTGCCGTTCAGGGCTGCTCCTTCTCCAGCCAATTTGAGGCATTTTCCTGGTATTTTCAACAATAATGGTCAAAGAGTTAAAGGCAGCTCCCCGGCATGTCTCACCCCTCACCTTTGTTCTTACAAGAGTGAGGTGATTCACTTCTGGTGGGGTTTTTAGGATGCATTGCTTGGTTTTCTGGGAATATCTGGATACTCAGGACCCCTCTGTTGCACTCTCTCCATGTTTAGGGTGGCACCAGCTGCCTGCCAGGGATTTTTCTTGTGGATTTTGTTGTCCCTTCCCTCTCCCTTTGTCAGCCCTCAGCCCCACTCTGTTCTTTCCCAGGGCACAGCCAAAGTCATGGATTTGCTGGAGATGGGGAATGATGTGTCCTGTCCTAGAGAGCAGCAGGAAGGCAGCGCCAGGAGGGAATTCAGCCTCTCTCACCCATTTCTGTGGCCTCATTCATTGAAGCCAATATTCCTCCCTTCCCAAAGGTCCTGAGGAAAGGGAGTTGCTCCAGTGAGGATGTTTAAGATTAAACCTCTACTCCAGTCCCATTAAAGCTCCTGATTAAAGGGTTGGACTCCAGACAATGCTTCCCTGACTTCCCAAAGCCAACAGCTGCTCCCCCAGCTCCCACTTTCCACCTCCAGCCCAACCCCTTTTCAGCCACCTTTGTATTTTTCCCTTTCTTGCAGAGTTTTAAATATTTTTCTTTAATTTTTTTAAAATCCCAAATCCATGAGTGGCCACTTCTGCAAGCGATAAAAATCTTATTCGCTGTCTTTGGATTTTTTTTCCAGGCAACTGTAGCTTGCAACACCTTAATTATCGCAGCTCTGAAAACCAGTTAAAGATTTTAATACTTCCTTCCCCAGCCTATTATGCAGTGACTTCTCAGCCCCATAAAATGTTCCTCTGGAGCCCCATGGTCTTGTGCTGCTGCATTTCCCTGCTCTATCCTTTCCCGATGGATTAAACACTCCCAGCTCCCCCTTTCCCTCTCCCCTTGGGGCAGGTGGGAAGCGCCTGGATTTCTAGGTAGAAAATGAGGCTTTTTAAAATTGAAATCCTATGACACAGCCAACAAAAATGTTGCATCATTTTAATTAGGCAGAACATCTGCAGAAGGTGCAAGATTCCTGGAGCCCGAGCGTGGGAATGATGGGATAAATCATGGGAAAGGTGAACCCTTGACATCACCTTCATTGCTGGTTTTGATGCTCTGATTTCTCTGCTTCCCTGGCACCCATCCTGCCTGCCTGGCTGTTATTCCATGGGTACAAGGATGTCTTCGTGCATCCCATATCCTTTAAAAAAAAAAAAATCCCTGGGGTTGTTTTTTTTTTCGTTGTTGTTGTTTGTTTTGTTTTATAGAGATTTGGGTTAATCACGAATTTTGGGCCCATCTGTGCAGAAAAGCTCCTTGGAAAATTCTCCTTGGAAAAGCACTTTCCAGGGAGAGGGGCTGTGCCTCTGCCAGGGTGTTGGGGATACACGTGCCAGCCTGGTGGGAACTCATCCCTTTCATCCTAGAAAACACTTAGGGGGAATATCTCCCTGATCCCATGGTGCCTTTGGGATGAGAGAAGTTTATTCCACACCGATCCTTTATTTAGGTGAGTTTTAAATAACTCCAGTGCTTTCCTGAAGGAACCATCCCCCGGATTTCTGCACTAAGCACTTTTTCCTGGTGTTCAGCCAAATTTTTATTTTTCTTTTCTTTTTCTTTTCTTTTTCTTTTTTTTTTTTTTTTTTTTGTCTGTTTTATTCCATTTCTCTATTTTTTTCCCGCTTGGAAATTTCTCAGGTAATTTAAATGTGAAGTGGCTGTGGAATACATTGGGCTGCAGCTCATCACTTGATGAGGGGCTGATTGGGCTTGGAGAGACTGCTACCAGGGAGGGAGGTGAGAGAGCCAGGAATTTTGGGAATAATGCAGGGTGTCACCAGTCCAGTCTTTTTAGAATGGAGCAGGTGGGGGAAAATCACCTGGATCATCCCCAAAAATGTTGTTTTAATGAGGTTTCAAGGGAGGTGAAGAGGGAGGAGAAGGAAGCCAAGAGTCTGAAATCCACAAGGGGTGGGAAGGGCACAGTGGAATGTGTGGGAAGAGGGCATGGATAGGGCACGAGGCAGCTCCTGGGCACCCAAAAGGTGAAGAATTTGGGAATTCAACAATGCCTTTCTTGTCCCTCACCATTTGCCGGTGAGGACTCTGGGGAGCACCAGGTCTGTGGGTGGCTCTTGGATCCCTCATGGAATGGGAGCCTGGAGCAGCACCCCAGGATGGAGCTGTGTGGAAGCTGAGTCCCTCAAAACTCGTGACATCCACATGGGAATGTCCATGCCAGCCCCAGGAATGCTGCAGCAGGGCAGGAAAAGGGAAGGGAGATGGAAATCCCAGTAACTCCTTAGGGAAACACAAGGATCATCCACCCTGCCTGGGATTTTGGGCATGGATGGGGTTTGTTGTCCCCTGGACCTGCTCAGAGCCCCCTGACTTGGCCCCCCAGGATATGGATCCCTTCCTTCTCCCACCTGGAGCCCCGCCCAGATCCCAGTGTCACTGGTGCACCTGAGGCAGAGAACCATTTCCCATTTAATTTATTGGGTTTTTTTTTCCCCCGAATCATCCAAGGAATCATCCTGGTTGGTCACCACTGATTCCTTCCCATGGCTGGGTGGGAAAATCAGGTGCTCCACTTCCCTGAGCAGGTGTTTCCTGCTGTGGGACAACACCAGGAGGACTGGGAAGGAGTTTTCCCATTCTCCCACTTCTCCAAGGTGTCCCACTGCCCTGGATGAGACCTGCTCCCGTTCCACGAGGCCTCTCCCACCTTATGAGTGTTTGGTTTGGTGTCGCTGACACATTCCAGGGTGGGCAGAGGCCACAATCCGGGTTTTTCCCGGCATGCCAGGTGTGGCTGTGCCGTGGAACTCTCCATAAAGTGGTGACCTTTGGAAGCTCGTGCCTGGCTCACCTGTGCCTGGCTCACCTGTGCCTGGCTCACCTGCTCCCTCCCCTCATCCCAAGGATCCACATCCCCCACAGCACCACACTGGTCCCCACTGGGGTGAGGCCACGGGCTCTGATCCCAAAGTGTTCCCAAAGTGATCCTGAAGGGACCCTGTGTCCTTCTGGCCGGGGGCGGGGTTTGGGCACAGGGGAGCTGTGGGGACATCATCCTTCTTTCCAAAGGATTCCCGGGCTCCGAAGCCCCACCTGAGCCTGTGCCGGGAGAGCGGCATTGCCATGGCAACGGGGCCTGATGTCATCGGCAGGGACGGAGGGGCAGGAGAGCGGGAAAGGGCAGGAAATGGGCAGGGAATGGGCAGGGAGACCCAGGAATGGGCAGGGAGTGGGTAGGGTGAGGGCAGGGAAAAGGCAGGGAGAGCCAGGAGCAGGCAGGAAGATCCAGAAATGGGCAGGGAGAGGGCAGGGAACAGGTAGGGAGAGCAGGAATTGGCAGGTAATGGGAAGGGAGAGCAGGAATGCACTGGGAACAGGTAGGGAGAGTACAGGGAATGGACAGGGAGAGCCAGGAGCAGGCAGGGAATGAGCCGGGAGTGGGCAGGGATCCAAGGCCCCTCTCCAGGACACAGCCGGGCGCTCAAATATATTAAAAAAAAAAATCACATTTTTGGATGGTTTTTCTCCTCCTTCCTCAGGTATTTCCCTCTCCTTTGGATCGGGATGGCTCCGAAGAGCCCAAATCCCACTGCTCCCTGTGCCCAGGGAGCCCCCACACACCCATGTGCCACCCCCAACTTGGGGTTTTCATTAAAATCTTGAATTTTTAATAAATTTTATTAATATGGAGCCAATTTGACCCTGATTGTATATATTTTTTTAATATATTTTTCTCAATAGAAACGGAACTGCCATTTTTTTGAGCTTTATTTGAATTATTTTCATAAAAACCAAAGGGACTTGGGGAGGGGAGTTGGTTTATTTTTGTACTCCAAAGTGACTTTTTGTTTGTTTTTCAATTTTCTCAACACAAATGAAAGCGACGCCAAAATTTGTTGGTTTATTTTTGTAACAGGAAGGAACTGACTTGAGGTTTTTTTAAAATTTCCTTAATAAAAAGTGAACAGACTTGGGAGGAGGTTTTATTTTATTTTGTTTTTATTTTATTAATAGAAATTAAACCAACTTCAAAGGGGTTTATAATTGTTCTTGTGATAGAAAGTTATGTCATTCCAAGGATTTTCTTAATAGGAAGAAAATTCTAGATTTTGGCTCCTCCCTCCCCATGGCCCAACTAAAAAAAAATTTAAAAATTACAAAAACTCCAAAAAGTCCAGAACACATTAAAAAATTGCCACAGAAATAAAAAACCCACTTTAAATAAAATTTAAAAAGAACCCCAAAACCACTCAAAACTAAAAGAAATTTTTAAAAAGTTAAAAAAAAAAATTAAGGAAGAAAAGCTCCAAACAATTCTGGCAATGAAAAAAAAATTAAGAAAGAAGTTAACAAAAAAATTCAGAAGATTTGAAAAAATCAACAAACCTTGGAAAAAAACTTAAAATCTAAAAAAATACCCCCTAAAAACCACTCCAAACTTTCAAAAGCTAGACCCCCCCAAAAAAACTAAAGAAAAATTAATTAAAAATCAAGAAGATTTAAGAGGATTTAAAAAATGTAAAAACCTCAAAAATTAAAAAATCTTCAAAGAATTAAAAAGAAAATAAAAAATAGCAAAATCTTCAAAATACTAAAAAAAAACCCTAATCAGAAATCTTAAAACATACATAAAAAAGGGAAAACTCTAAAAGAGTTTAAAAAAATCTGGAGAAAAAAAAATTAAAATCCTGTAAAAAAGTAAAAAAACCCCAAATTTTTTAAAAAAATGTTAACAAGAAAAATATTTTTTAAATGCTTTAAAAAGTCCAAAAGGTTAAAAAATGTTTAAACAAAGTAAAAAAAAGTCAGAAATTACTCAAAAAAACCTCAAATAAGTAAAAATAATTGAAAAAGTTTTTAAAAACATGAAAAAAGTTAAAAAACTGAAAAACCCTCAAAAAAATCCCAAAAATGTAAAGTATTTTTTAAAAACTCTCGAAAAAAAGTCAAAAAATATTGAAAGATCTTTAAAAAAACCTTCGAAAAAAGTAAAAGTATTTTTTAATCTTTAGGAGATCCTCTAAAACGTCAAAGAAGTGGAAATCTTTATAAATAAGGGGAAAAAAAGAACAAAATCTTTGAAAAACCCTCGGAAAAAAAATTAGAAAAACTTATTAATTTTGTTTTAAAATTAAAAATTTAAATACTCTCCAATCCGCTGGAAAAAGATCCCAAACCGGTCAAACCCCTTTAAACACCTCCCAATCCAGGGATTTTATGGAATATTTCGGTTCCCTCCCGGCCCCGCCGCCGCTTCGGGCGTAGCCGGCGGCGTCCGCTGGGGGGCGCTGTAGGATCGCGGCTGAAGGGGAAAGCGAGGCCAAGCGCGACGCGCATCGGGGGGGTGATGGGCTCGATGGAGATGGAGACGGGCCGGTGGGGCGCCCATACCGGCGCTCTGCCAGCTTGTCTCCAACGCTGTCCCCCCTTCACCCTCCCCCCGGTAACCCGGTAGCAACGGCCGGCAACCGGGGGGTATAAAAAAATCAAAAATCCTCCGCGCTCCCCTTAAGAACCCACAATGGGCGTGGCCTCCCTCAAGGCCCCCCCCGCTCCGCTCAGCCATTAGCTGTCCGTCTGGGCTGTCCGCGCCGCTGCCTGCGCGGAGGGATAGAGCGGCTTCCGCGGCGGGCGGTGCCTCAGTCAGTGCGGGGCGGGAGGAGGCGGCGGCGGCGGAGCGTGATGGGCGCCTGACGCCCGGCCCGTCCCGCCGCCGAGGGACGATGGCGCGGCCCCGCGGCGGGCGGTGGCTGCTGGGTGTCCTACTGGCCCTGTGCCGCCTCGCCGCGCCGCTCGCCAAGAGCCTGGAGCCGGTGTCGTGGAGCTCCGCGAACCCCAAGTACGTGCGGCGAGAGAAGAGGGGGGTCGGGAGGGACGCGCCTCGCACCCCTCGCGGGGAGAAAGGCACCGAAACCGTGTTCTAAATGCGAATTTAACGGAAACAGCGAGGTTTTTAAGGAAAAATCGCTCCTGGAGGCTGCGGGCGGCGGACGAAGGGACCCCCGGCTGAGGACGGACCCGCGGCGTCGCGCTGCTTTTCGTACCAAAAAAAACACCTCCTTTCCTTCCCCCCCTCCGTTTTTAATTATGTTTTTACTTCTCACATCTTTTCCTTTCTTGAAATCCGTTTTAATTTTTGAAAACCACGTTTTGTTTCTTGATTTTCTAGTTTTTTTTTTTTCATTTTTCACGCCTCGTGTTTTTTTTTTTTTTTTTTTCCCGGATCGCCGCTTCCCTCCAGCGTTTGAATTTCTTTCTGTCTTTCTTTCCCTCTGGGTTTTCTCATCCGAAATCAGCCGCGGAGGAAGGCGAGAGGATTTGTTCCGCCCCCACCTCGATGTGGGTCCGAACAAAGCGGGCGGTGGGGCTGCTCCACCTGTACAGACACCTAAATTCTATAAATTTATATATTTTTATATAAATCTATGGACGTGGACGCGGCTGCCGTGCAGAAACAATATGAAGGGTCAGGAGGAAGAGGAGTGGGGGGTGTTTGGTCGCCCCTACGCCAGGGCTGGTGGTCAGGATGGGTCGGTGGCCCTTGCTCAGCTTAATCTTGTACATCATGGAATGTTTGTTTATCTTACCCCTTTCTCCCTACAAAAAAATCCTGCTTTTAACCGGGTTTTTTTTTTTTTCCTACCACACTTCTCAAGGCAAAAAATAACCCAAAAATAATCCTAAGAGTTTTTGAGGTTTGGAAAGAACTGAAACAATTTGGACAACCTTCCTGCCTGGACACATATTCCAACCAAATGTTTTTTCCCTTGGTTTCTTGGTGGGGAAAAAGGAACTTTGCAGGCACACTTTGTGTGTCCCCAGCTCTGGAAGTGCTGGGACAGCGGCTCTGTCACTTCATTCTCCTCAGTGTGTTTTTCCTTTCCTGTCTTTGGGATTTGTGTCAGTTGGCTGGGAGCAGAGAGAGCCTTTTCCCTCAGGAATTGCCCCACTGGATTTGTTAGCTTGGGGAGGGGCAGGCAAATTGGTTCCATAAAATAGAGTTTTTATTTGGGAAAAGGCAGCTGGAGGTGGCTCCGGCTTGGTGGTGGAGGATGCCATGTCACCCCTCGTCCCTTCCTTATCCTGGCTTTTCCATAAGCTGCTGAGGACTGGGAAGTTGGGAGGAGGCCGTGGCCATCAGCTGGCACAGGGGTGACACACCAGGACTTCCCACTGAGCCCTGGCGTGGTGGCCTTGGAGATGTCTCTCCCTGGTGGGGTGTCCAGGGGGAGATTGAGGGGTTCCTTGGTTTTTCCAAACTGGGAGCTGGGTGGTTTTCTGCTCCCGGTTTTTGGAGCTCAGCGGTTTCTGCCTTTGGTTCACCCCTAGTTCAGAGCTCAGAGGTTGTCCGGATTCAGTTTCCCCCCAGTTCAGATCTTGGTGCTTGCCCACTCTCAGTTCCCCCTGAATTCAGGGATTGGGGTTGTCCACCCTTGGTTTCCCCCAATTCAGAGCTCAGAGTTTGTCTGTTTCCAATTTTCTCCCAATTTGGATCTCATTGGTTGCCCATTCTCTGTTCTCCCCAAATTCAGATCTTAGTGGTTGTCTGCCCACACTTCTCCCCCAGTTTGGAGCCTGGTGCTTTTCCGCCCCCAGTTCTCCCCCAGGTTGGAGCTTGGTGCTTTTCCACCCCCAGTTTTCCCCTAGTTTGGAGCTCAGTGGTTGCCCACTCTCCATTCTCCGGGAATTCGGAGTTTGGATATTGTCTGCTCTCGGTTGTCCACGGATTTGGAGCTCGGAGGTTGTCTGCCCTGGACACAGCTTTCTGGGAATGTGCCATCCTGTGTGGGGCTGCTCCTGTGGGTGCTTCCCCATTCCTGTATCCCCACAGGGACAGGAGAGAGTGAGAAGCACCAGTAACATCGTCATTTCCACCCAAGAATGGCTCTGCTGGGGCATGCACGGGCAAAACCCATGGAAGTGTTTTGCCTCAGTGGAGACTTTTGGGGCCCGGCTGTGATCCCACTCAGATCCCGCCAGTCTGTGCCCCTGTGGAGTGACCCCGGATCCTCATGTCTGGGATCTGTCTTTGGGATCCGTCTCTTTCTTTCCCAGCTCCGAGCTTTGCTGGCTGCGTGGCATCGGGCAGAGCCTCCTCACAGCTGCTCCCAGCAAACCCAGTTGAGGAAACCAGTCTAGGGATTGGTGTGTTGGGCAAAGTCCAGCTGCAGCTGGAGGAAAACTCATGCTCTTGGTTGAATTGGGATTATGTTCCAGATAGATCCATAAAGACCCTTTGCCACTGTACTTGGGTTTCCAAGCCCCTTCCTGGGGCAATGCCGGGGCTGTGCCAGCCCCCATCCCACTCTGCTGAGCTTTAACTCTTGTTTTTAGAATAAAGAGAGCTAAAGCCTTTAAAAATAACATGGCTAAGTGGAATTTTCCAACGGATCCAAGGAACAAGCGTGACACTCCGGGCCCGGCCGGCCTCAGGGTGATTGCTGTAAATAAGGAAAATATTTTCCTGCCCTTTCTGGGCAGCTGGGAGCTCTGGGCTCCAGCTCCACCAGCAGGTCTGGGGCTCCTGGCATTATCAGAGGAATTCTGATAACACATCCGATAGATGGAATGATTTCCTGATCGAGTTAAGTCAGGCTTAAGCTGTGTGCTGGGTTGGGAAGGTCAGCTCCTGGGTGTGTGTCCCAAAGCCAGTGGTGAAATCATCACCCACTTCCCACTGTGAGGATGCTGGGTCTTGAAAGGGAAAAAAATAGGCCTAGGAGTGATTTTGTTGGAAAAAGTGATAATTGTCTCAAACCTGTGCTTGGGATGAGCTCACTCTCTCAGTCAGCTTTCCCTGGGGTGCCTGCAGAGCCCTTTGGAAGGGGACTTGGAGAGGCAATATGGCTTTAATTTATTCCATCATATCCAAGGGGGGCTTTGGGGAAAGTGCTTCTGGGATTTACTCGTCCCCTTTGCTGTGCAGCTGGGGAGCGGTGGGAGCGTGCTCTCCTTGGACAGCTGGGAATTGCCGGAGGAATTCTGGCTAAATCCTTTCTCAACTCCCTTGGCTGTAATTTGGGAGAAATATTGACCCTGGTGGGCTCCTGTACCGACCGTTAAAGGGAAGCATTCCTAATAAAATATGGTTTGGAAAATTCATTTCAGGCTGGAATTCGCCTCCCCAGAAAGTATTTTAATAAGGAGGTGGGGGAAACAGGACACATCATCCACGTGGCTCCAGAGAACGGCTCCTTTCACCTCTGCTTTTCCCTCTTCCCCTTCCAGAAAGTTTTGCTCAGCTCTGAACTTGTTAAAAACCAAATAAATGCATTTATTTAAGAAAAAAAAAAAGGTGAGGGGAAGAGGAAAAAAAAAAACCCCAGACAAAAGTCTAATCGTTCGTGGTATTTTTATTCTGCCTTTAATGACATGATGGTGTCCCATGGAATTCCGTAAGTGCTGGGATTGAAGCCTGGCAGATCTTTGCCTCTTTTAATGCCATTTTACGAGGGACAAAGTGCTTGCGGGAAGGCTGTTTCCGAGGAGAAAGGCTGGCCTGGAGCTCTGGAGCAGGGGGCTCACACTTGTCAGAGCAGACGGAATGAAATTACTGGAGCCATGGGTGCAGGAGGCGCTTCATGGTGTCAGGATTTGGGAAGTAGGGAAAACTTGCTGCTTATTTTTAATTAAAAGTCATTTCTGGCTTGTAGAGACTCCCGCTTTCTGAGACTGAGAGGTGAGGAATGGCTTTAAACTAAAAAGATGGGACGTTTAGGTTGGATATTGGGAAGAAATTCTTGGTTGTAGGGGTGGGGAGGCCCTGGCACAGGTTGCCCAGAGAAGCTGTAGCTGCCCCATCCCTGAAAGTATCTGAGGCCAGGCTGGATGGGGCTTAGAGCAACCTGGGACAGTAGAAAGTGTCCCTGTCTATGGCAGGAGGTGGGGCTGAATGGGCTTTAAGTTCCCCTCCCAACCTAAACCATTCCAGGTTTTATGATTCTGTGTTCCCATCAAGAATCCCATGGCTCACATGTGCACCTTGGCCTTTCCAGGGCTTTGCTTCATCTCCAAAGGCTGGCTGGGGTAAAGAAACCCTGGACAGCCTGCTTTCCAGTTGGACTTTCCCTTTGGAGTGGGGGGGACCCTTTGCTGGGTGCCAGGCCTTTGGGAGCCCTCCCAGCCCCTGCTCCCCACAAAGCAGAACCCCCCCGTGCCCAGCCCACATTTCACTGGAGGCATTTTCCCTCTCCCTGTGCCAGGGGGAAAGTAGCATCCAGGGCTCCTTGGGGGTCGTTTGGGAATGACTTCATTAACTTAAATTAAAAAAAAAGGGGAAGGCAGGGCTGCGGCTCTTGCAGTAGCCAGGTAAATACCGCTGGATTCCATAAAATGGATTTAACTGCTTCCTTTAAAAGAAAAAAAAAAGAGCCGTGATGAGGTGGCTGATTGATTGTAAAAGGAGCTGGAGCTTTCTCCAGAGCAAAACAGCTGCTGCAGCTCCTTGGATCCACCTGGCAGTGGGGCTGGATGGGGCTTCCATGGGGCTTCCGTGCCATTTCTGACTGGGAAGGGCTGGTGGGGGCTGCTGCCCTCCACTGCACCTGAGCTCCTGTGTCACTATGGGGTCTAAACTCTTCCCTTGAATCCTTATCCCAAACGGGCTGGATGTGGCAGGGTGGGATGTGCCTGTGCCCTTGGTGATGTGGCCCAGTGGGCTGGGGGTCCTTCTGAGCAGCTTCACGAGGTGTTTAGGGGTCCCCCTGAAGTGAACAAAATGGGCAGGAGATTTGTTTTAACTCCTTTTTGTGCCTTTATTAAAATAGCTCTTTTAGAGAAGGGGGGGGTTGGGTGGAGTTTTGCCGTCGCCGCTGTCGCTGTTCCCTCGGGGCACCGCTGAAGAGGAGGCGTAATTCGATCCTGCGGTCTCGCTCCGTCTCCTCTCCGCAGAATCGGGACTCCTTCCTCGCGAGGGTTTCCCGGAAGTCTGATCTGCCTGCCTCGGTCTTGGGGTGTCTCTCCTTTCAGTCACTCTCTAGGTCAGCGAGAACACCTCAACTAGTTGGAGACCCTCTCCAGGTAGCTGGGTGTCTTCTTCCTACAGCAGTGTCCTCCATAAGTCCCGGTTCTGGGTGGGCTCGTTAGTCTAGGGACCATTTGCTGCTAACTGGGCTTCTGCTTGGAGCTGAGCACTTCGGGGGTCTACTCGATTTCCATATCAGGCGGGGTCTCGTGGTTCGGGCAGGCGGGGAGCGGCAACGGCTTTTAACTTGGTGGACAGGGGAAAGGGGAAACTCGGGACTTGGGGAAAAGGTCAACACACAGCCCGGAACACAGGGCACAACACTGGCACAAACAATTCAAAATAACAGGTATGTAATACTGCAACTTCAAATACAACATCTAATAGCACAACTATACAATACACAACATATACTATGCACAACAGTGATTAAAACTTGGAGTCTCTTTGGCTCTATTCATTTCACCCCCAAATAGCTTCACTGGGGGCTCAGGGGTCCCCCCAAGCCCTGTCCATGTTTTTAGGGATCATGGAGTTCGCAAAGAGCTGGAGTGCATGAGTAGCCCCTTGCATGATGTCCATCAGGAGCTGTTTGGATTGTCCCCTGTAAACCAAAAGGCTTAGCAGTGGGGATGATCCCTTGTTTCCATGTAAGATTTGTGTCCCGGCTTTCCCATAGCTTTGTGCTCGCTGCCCGTGGCAGGACACCCTGTCTTCGGCACAGCAGTGGCTGTGCTGCTGGGAAGACTGCCTGCCCAAGGAACGCTGGACTCCGGTGGGAAAACATCTTGGAGCAATCAGTAGCACATGCTACTTGGAGTCTGGCAGCTGGAATAGGGTGGGGAGAAACAAAGCTGATTCCGTTCTGTCTCTAATTAATGATTGCTGGGATCGGGGAGCAAGAGCAGGACTCACTCGGCGCTATCGCGGCGTCACATCTGGGCAGGAATGCGCGGCCAGGCTGCGGGGCTTTTGTTGTGCAGCGCTGAGGGAGAGCCCAGCTCCTTGCTGCTGTTTCCCTATGCTTTTCCCCTTCCCTTCCCCTGCTCTGGGTCGGGTAGTGTGGCAGAGAATCCTACTCCGGAGAGCAGGAGGTGAAACGTGGTGGCGAAAGTAAAACTCCACAACTAATAATAGTTGTTAGAGAGGTATGTATTTAATCAGCTGAGATGCGTGGGGAATAACTTCGCCAAAGACACGCATACCCACCCGACGGTGTTTCCCTCTATTATTCCCCGGGGTCTTATATATGCATAACATTGTACAATCCGCCTCATACATATTCATTCCCTGGCCCTGCCCATCCTTGCCTCGTATGGTAATTAACTCCACGCCCATATGGGCATGCTCAGTTTGTTGTGGTGGTCTTCTGGGGGTCCCGGGAGATGAAGGAACGGAGTCTTCTTCAATGAACTCTTCACCTTTATCTCTCCTGCACGGCTTCTGGCTCTCTTTGGCATAGTTTCAAGGAAATATTCAGTTTATGCTAGCTCAGGGTCTGTGTCCTCCCTCTTTATCTGCATTCTCGGCCTTGTTGTCCCGGGATGTTTGCAATTTTCTCTTCACTATCACCAAGAAGTCCTAGATGCTTGTAACATGCAAAAGGTTAACAGACACAGTGTTCGGCATCCACTAAATGCCTTCTAAAATGGATTTAATATATATTCCAAAGCACTCTTTGAAATACATCCTAACATCTAGAGGCCTACTATAAAGGATCATCTAAAATTCTCACATCTCTGTGTCATTCCCCCCCCTTTTCTATAAACTTAGTAAATTCTTTTACTATTATTGGGCTTCTTTCTATCTTAATCTTTGAAGCTTGCCATTGATTCTGCCTCTAAAGAATGCTTGTTTTATAACAGTGTTGTCTGGCTTTTAATAAATACTTTTAGGAATGGAGAGCAGACTGGCTGGACTTCTGAAATATTTAGCAATTTGACACACTTAAGGGACCACTCTGGACTGAACATCAGTTGTTGGCCTGAGCCTCTAATTATGTATGGGCTAGTTCTTGAGGCTCTAGTCCTCTTTCATTCAGTAATTATGTTATCATGCCTGCTTGGAAGCCCTCGCCGTTTGGCCTAATCTCTAATCTTTTAATTTCGTACCATTCTTGGTTATGTTACACCGGTGATTCTCCATACTTGATCTATTTGTTTCTGCATATAGCCTTCCTCTGGCTCTTACTCATTTTGTAAAACTAGTAAAGCTACTTATGGGGATCCCAGTTTAACATATGCAGAAAGGATCTCCTGGCATGGTTCACCCCAGTAGGATTGGCTCAAGTATGCCACATGTCACAAGTAACAGATAGAAACCTCTAAAAATTCTCACATCTAATTTTTTAAAACTATTCTACACCTTTATCACTAGGGAAAGACCTTCCCCTATGGGATTAGGGAAAAATCTAAACTGACTGTGTTTCTTGCTCTTTGCGCTCTTCTCCTATTCCGTCTTCTTTGGTTCTCCTCTTCTTACTTCTGCTTTGTTTGTTCCCATTGATCAGGTCTAACACCCCAAGTCCCAGGGATAAATATTCCCTTCTCACATTCAATAGCTTTGACCCTCTTCTCCTTCTCTTTTTGCTCAAGCTTCTGGAGGGTGTTATGATACCACTGAACAGCCTGCATTACATGCTCCTGAGATTCAAACAAGCTCAGTGCTTCTCGACAGGCTTCAGGGGAATTAACTATTGTTCTTGTTACTTGGGATAACAACACCCACTTATCGAATTCTTGGGAGTGCTGATGTCTACATTCTACACACCTGGGAAAGCTGCTTCCTTTAAATTGATACCATCTATCTAATCCACACTCCACACATTCTAACCTTACCCAAGGATAGCAAAAGTGTTCACAGTTCTGAGGGCAATTGATGTTTTCAGGTAACACTTGTTGTTGGTTCATTGATGATATTATGGATCAGGCTGGGGCAAACCTATTTCCTTGGTATTTATTGGGTCTCTCATCTGGTGTCACCCCCAGGAGTCCTCCGGAACTTTTCTTAACTTGGCTGTGGTGGATCCAAGTACTCTGTTTCTTGATCTTAATCGCAGTGAAGGTAATCAGGAGCCTTTGGTAGGCCCTTCCCACTGTGGTCTCAAGGTTTTCTCTGCAAAAGACTTAACATACACGTAGTCTCCAGGTTGTGTGTCATGTACTGGTGCGTCAAGCCCTGTACCCCGAGTTCCAGCCATGTGCTTTTCAATTGCTTTGGGTTTGGTCTGGATTCTTAGTAGTGCTAGTGGGAGGGATTGGGGGCAGGGTAAATTAACTTTGCACTACTTTTGAAATAAAGTGTGGCTTTCTGTCTGAGGATATTTTGGCTGGAACTCTAAAGCATGGTATCATTTCTTGTAGTTACCTCCCGGGCTTTTGCAGTCCTTGTGGGGAAGGTTTCTGGCCATCCTGAAGAGGTATCTGTTAATAATAAATGCTTGTACCCCCCCTTTTTCTGGTAATTCAGTAGAATCAATTTGCCATTTTTCCCCAGTCTCCTGGCCTCTTCTAATTTGGCCCAGGGTTTTTTAGTTTTTGGTTTTTGGGGGTTTTTTTTTATATTCTTGGGATTGGTCTGGAAGCAAAGATCACATTGTCTAGTTACTTGAGCAACAGTAGAGTATAAATTCCTGGCCACTATTCTCTTAGTTAGACAGTTATATAGGGCATCTACGCCCCAATGTGTTTTTCCTCATGTTCCCTCTATACTAATGACCATAACAAATAGGAGGGTACTACAAGTTTCCCTTCTTCTGTTATAGTCCATCCCTCTTGGTTATAACTTGCCTTTTTTTCTTTTTTTTCTTTTTCTCTTTTTTAATAAGTTTCTTATCCTTTCTATTGTATATTGGCTTACCTCCAATAGGAATTTTCCATCTGGAGTCAATGCTGCCTCATCAGGTATCTCACCTTTGCTGCCTCGTTCTGCCCCCCTGTCCGCTAGCATACTCCCTTCCTCCAATTCAGGGCTTATTTCTTGGTGTGCTTTAATGTGTATAATGGCTACCCTTTCAGGTAACTTTACTGCATCTAATAGTCTCAGTATTTCTTTGGCCTGTTTAATATTCTTCCCTTGTGAGTTCAACAGTCCTCTCTCTCCTTCCAAATGGCTCTGTGTACATGAACTACCCCAAATACATACCTTGAGTCCATACAGATGTTAATTTCCTTTCCTTCTGCCAGTTCTAGCTCAGCCTTCTGTGCAGAGGTATTTGTTGGTATTGGCCCAGACTCTATTACCTCTCTGCTTGTAGTAACAGCATACCCAGTATGCCTCTTTCCACTGATGACAGAGCTGCTCCCGTCAGTGAACCAGGTCTCAGCATCCCCAAGCAGGTATCCTTCAGATCCGGGCGACTGGAGTATGTGGCTTCGATGGTCTCCAGGCGATCATGGATCACTGGTTCTCCCATACTTCCGCTGAGGAAGGAAGCTGGGTTCACAGTGTTAGTTACCACAGTCTCAACATCATCTTGTTCTACTAGTATAGCTTGGTACTTCAGGAATCTCTGTGGGGAGAGCCAATGCTCCCCTTTTGCTTCTAGCACTGTAGACACTGTGTGGGACACTAGCACAGTCATCTACTGGCCCAGGGTGAACTTGCGTGGCTCTTGGATGTTCACTGCTACTGCTGTAACGGCTCTGAGGCACACTGGCCACCCCTTTGCTGCTGTGTCCACCTGTTTGGAGAGGTAGGCAACTACCTTTCGGCACGGGCCCAGATTTTGTGCTAGTATTCCTAAAGCTTCCTTGCTTCTTGTGGGAAAACAAAAGGAACAGCTTACTCACATCTGGAAGTCTTAAAGCTGGTGCTGACATGAGGGCCTTCTTTAGCTGGTCAAGGGCCCGAGTTGCTTCTTTTGTCCATTGAAGATCTCTGCTTCCTTCCATGATCAAGGCATATGGAGGTTTCCATAGTCCGCATCATCCTGTCATGACTAGAAAGGTTCTCAGTTCTTTCATTGTCTGAGGTTTTGGGGTCTGACATTGCCTCCTTGCGATCTTGCCCTAAGGTTCTTTGGGTTCTTTGTTCAGCACTCACTTCATAGCCCAGGTAAATGATTGTCTGTTTTACCATCTGAGCCTTCTTTTGGGATACTCGATACCCTTGCAGGTCCAGAAAGTTTAAGAGGTTTCTGAGTCTGGGTGGCTATTAAGAGGTCATCCACGTACTGAAGGAGCTGTCCTTCTCCTGGAGGAGGTTCCCAGGACTCCAAATACTTTGCAAGCTGCTCCCCAAAGATAATGGGGGAGTTCCTATACTTTCAGAGTTATACACACCATGTGAGCTGTTTTACGCCCAGATTTAAGGCTTTCCCACTCAAGCCAGATTTTCTGGCTGACTTTGTGGATAGGAACGCAAAAGAAGGCATCTTTCTAACCTAAAATGGTTAGCTCTGGTGTTAGACATGTTAGCAGTGTGTACAGGTTGGCCACTACATGATAGAGATAAGTTCTGTACTAGCCAATATGGCCCATCCAGTTTTCAGACAGGTAGTATAAGGATATTAAAATCAGATTGACACTCTTTCAGCAATCCTAACTGTAGAAATCTCTATTACTGGGCTATTTCCCTCCCTATCTTCTTTTCTTAAGGGGTACTGCTCAATTTTGACTGGTTGTTTTCTTTCATTAAGGCTAATTTTGTATAGGAGTAGCATTCTTCACCTTTCTTGGCGTATCAGAGGCCCATACTCCAGGGAATACCTGATTCTGTCAATTTCTACTTTGGCCTCAATTGTTATCAGTATTAGACTTAACACTTCCAGTATTATTCGTTGTTTACCTCTAGAACAATTTCCTTTTACTTCTAGCATTCCCTTTCTAGAAGGGAATTCAGGAAATTTGGTAGATACAAGAATGCCCAACTGTTTCCTAAATTTGTTTGCAGAAATAAGCCTTTTCAGATTGGCCAGTTGCCCCTACTACTGTAACATAATCATCCCCTATAGGTACTAAAGCCTTGTTCAAAGCAAAATACTTTGCTTCAGTGTCAATCAAAAACTACTTTTCCCTCCTCCCCCCCCCAGCTCCATTTTTATAACCAGTGGGTCTGTTGGGGTAGACTCCCCTGTTCCCCACTCAATCCTTTTGTATATATGCCACTACCCCCTCTTTTGTCTTTTGTGTCCACTTTGTCTTTGTTGCGGACACTCATTTTCCAGCGACCAAATTTACACTGGGCTCTGCCTAGCTGAGGCTGGCTTCATTTGGGTGGTCCGTGCTCCATGCCCCGAGTTTTCCTTTCCCTTCTTCCCGTACCATAAGTCTTCTCATTCCTTGTTTGTAAAAAAAAATCCCCCATGCTTCCCCTAATAGGACTTCTAAGTTCCTCCTATCTTGCTCTCTAAGTTTTGGAGTTTGCATACTAATTTATAGTCTTGGGTCTGGCCTTCTCCACTCTCCTCGCTATCCAGTCCTAGTATCAGTTCGTTCTTGCTCTTGGGTTGTTGCCTGATAAACCTTACTCACTTTGATATATCTTTGGCCAATATCACAACTGGGCAGCACCGTTCAAGTTTCTCCATAGCCAATACTAAGGGATCGGAGGGAGTTCTAATTTCCTTTCACATCTTCCACCTTTGCAAGCAATTTGTTTTCTGTACTCCTAGTGCCTACAATATCTTTCCAGTGTGCTAGGATAGCACACGCTTTCTTTTTTTTTTTTTTTTTTTTTTTTTTTTTTCCCCCGGGGAACAATACCAACGTTCCCCCCCACAAGTCTCACACTTTACCAATACCCACACTAAATGCTGCCCCTTCTTACAAAAGCAGGGTATTCCATCTCTCCTTATCTGGATATCTGAGTCCTTTGAACTAGATTGCTCCTAGTCAATCCTTCTAAATAGATTTGTTCGTTCCCTCTTTCTATCGAACCCTTAAATTCCCAGGGCTCAAGTGGGAGAGGGATTCCTTTTTCCTTCTCACCACGGTTAAGCCTCGGAGGTGAGCAAGAGATCACTCAACTACTCAACTCCTTCTCTGTAGTTAGCCTATGGAAAGGGAGGCAACCGTGAGGCAGTAGAAGAAAAGGAAAAAGGTTATGCCTGTGTAGTTAGTGCAGTGTTACCGTTATACACTCCCTGTACAGCATACCCAGTCCCGGTGGTCCCTGCTGTACCAGGTGCCCGCGGCCAATGGCACTGGGGTTGGGAGGGAAGCGCGCCTGCAGCACAGCGGGCAGTACGGCGCGGCTCGCGATAGCGCCGGCAGGGATGAAAAACGAGTGGCTGGAGGGGGCTCAGCGATACCGTGGGGGAAGCCCAGCAGCAGCGCCGGGGGGGTCAAGCTGCGAGCGGCCGGCGCTACAGCCACAGCAACCGTGCCGAGGAGGGGAGCTGCGAGCGGCAGCAGCGTCGGGGGAGGGGGCGATCTGCAAGCGGCGAGTGCTCCACCCGCGGGAGCAGCGCCGGTGGGGGCGAGCTGCGAGCGCTACCACTTTAGCCGCGGCAGCCGCGCCGCGGAGGGGGCAGGCGAGCAGCAAGCGCTAGCGGAAAGCTCAGGATGCGTGGAAGGGAGCCCCTCACCCTTCCCGTGTCGTCAGTCTCGCACGACACTTCAGTCCCGTTGGTATGAAAAATTAATCTGTCTAGTTGACCTCCGGGACATCCCGCATTCCCGGAAGCAAAATGCTTCTCTCAGCCTGGGACAGGCTGAGAGGAATGCTATAGATTACACAATGCATTACTTTCTCTACCACAAACAATCTGATTACACATTACAAAACTCATACAAACACACAACACTCGCTGAGTCTCAAACAAAAGGCTGTCTCCAACACACAATACCTACACACAACTAGGACAAATGCATTTGAACACCACACCCGTCCCCCAAATCAGCATTTAAGATGAAACTCACTTAAATTCTCTTAGGACGGCCAGGGAGGGGGTCCCGGGTCCCCTCCTCCTTTCTCAGTACTACACCTCCCAGCATGCTTTGCTCACACCATTCACGGTCTCTTCTCGCGCTCTTTAAACATCCAACTATCAACAAAGTCTGGACTTTTAAGATCACACAGCCACGATGTCACGGTTTACCAATGCAAGAGTCCCCTAAACCCAGGGTCGCCCTCCGACCCGGGGGATCTCCTGTACCGGCCCCTTGCTGGCACCCCTTATCGCTTGCAAGCTAACCCCAGGGCGTAACGCTGTGCACGTGGATGTCTCTCACGCGTCTTACCAGAGCCCGTATCCCAGCGTACGCTTCCCTTCAAGTTTAATACATACCTTGGTCCACCGTGGCCCCAGCAGGTCCTTTTGTCCCTGCAGGTGAGCGTGCAGGCCAGGAGCCCCCTCCGGGAAAGATCCTTGGCGGCGCCTGGGGAGTCCCACCCTGCCCACTCCCTGCAGCTGGACAGAGGGAGTATCTCCTGCCTGGCTCGACAACTGAAACGTGGTGGCGAAAGTAAAACTCCACAACTAATAATAGTTGTTAGAGAGGTATGTATTTAATCGACTGAGATGCGTGGGGAATAACTTCGCCAAAGACACGCATACCCACCCGACGGTGTTTCCCTCTATTATTCCCCGGGGTCTTATATATGCATAACATTGTACAATCCGCCTCATACATATTCATTCCCTGGCCCTGCCCATCCTTGCCTCGTATGGTAATTAACTCCACGCCCATGTGGGCATGCTCAGTTTGTTGTGGTGGTCTTCTGGGGGTCCCGGGAGATGAAGGAATGGAGTCTTCTTCAATGAACTCTTCACCTTTATCTCTCCTGCACAGCTTCTGGCTCTCTTTGGCATAGTTTCAAGGAAATATTCAGTTCATGCTAGCTCAGGGTCTGTGTCCTCCCTCTTTATCTGCATTCTCGGCCTTGTTGTCCCGGGATGTTTGCAATTTTCTCTTCACTATCACCAAGAAGTCCTAGATGCTTGTAACATGCAAAAGGTTAACAGACACAGTGTTTGGCATCCACTAAATGCCTTCTAAAATGGATTTAATATATATTCCAAAGCACTCTTTGAAATACATCCTAACATCTAGAGGCCTACTATATCTAAAATTCTCACATCTCTGTGTCAGGAGGAGTGGTGGTGGTGGTCCTCCTGCTCGTGGAGAGTGTTGGTGTGCTCCCAGCATCCTTCTGGAGGGATTTTTCTTGCCTCTCCTGGGTTGTCTCTTGCTTGATCACCA
Organism: Acrocephalus scirpaceus scirpaceus; assembly: GCA_910950805.1. NCBI lineage: Eukaryota > Metazoa > Chordata > Aves > Passeriformes > Sylviidae > Acrocephalus > Acrocephalus scirpaceus. Next base: position 76,476,311 of record OU383776.1, read on the forward strand.
GCTCATGGCTGTGCCGGAGCCTTGGGATCCTGTCTCTGGTTAGAGCCCAAATGCTCTGCTCATGGCTGAGCCTTGGAATCCTGGCACTCCTGGCTCCCCCAGCCTGTTCAGGCTTGGTCCCAGAGGAGTTGGACAAGCCGGGGCTAAACATCCTGCTTGGTGAGGCTGGATTTGTGCACAGAGGGGTTTTCCTGGCCCCTGCCCTTCTGTGGAGCAGGTTCTACTGGAGCTGAAGCAGAGGCTGTGGGCGATCCCCAGAGCGCAGCTTGGGGGCCTCCAGTCCCTCCTCCCCGGAGGATGAGGGGACAGGTTTGGGGGGTTCCTCGTGGTGTTCCAGTGGGCAGTGGCTTCACTGTGAGCTCTCCCTGCCGGAGCCCCCGGGCGGGATCCGAGAGCCGGCTCAGGTGCCGGCGTGGCAGTGCTGCCCCGGCCAAGCTGAGCTGAGCAGCTGCACTTCAAAAATGCCAGCTATTTATAACCCTGGCTCGACTACTTGGGAACAACCTTTTCCTACCCGCAGTCGGCCCTTCCCAGGTGGGCTGCTTGCCCTTTCTGAGGCCATGGGACTGGGCTTTTCCAGGGGGGCTGTGTAAGGGCAGAGCAGGGGGTATGGTTGGTGTCCAGCCATGAGCTCTCCTCCGTGTTTTTCAAAGGTGCTGTGCCTGCAGAAAGATCCACGTGCGCCATGTCTGCTGGGGCTGGGCTGTGGTGAGAAGCTTGGAGTCACCCAGTTTGATGTGGATTGGCCCTTGCTGGTGCCAACATAGAGGTGCAGGGGTGGGATTCTTGGGAGACACCACACCAGCTGTCCCAGCTCCTTCTGTCCCAGCACCTTCAGGACGGAGTTTGGGAAGTTCAAAGCCCTGGAGAGGTGCCCTCCCTAGTTTGGGGTCCTGGTGGGTTTTGGTGGCACCCAGGCCTGTGTCACTGCTGGTGATAGGACAGGAATATCCCACTTCCCAGAAATTCCTTTCCTTGCCCCTGGCATCCTGCCAGGATGAGCCCAGCCCTGTGTACCAACTTTTGTCATCCCACCTCTTCTGAGTAGGTACTTTGGGAAAAGCAAAGTGCCTTTTCATGGCTTATGAGCTATAAACTGCCTGTCTTGGTTTTGAAAGAAGACAGGTATCTGCTAAAGAGGGGCAGGGCCTCTCTTGGAATGGATAATTCAAATTCCCTCCCCGCAAGTTATTATAATGTAGAAAAAAATTAAAACGGCTTTCAGGCAGAGATATAGGGATAGGAATAACAGTTCTTTACTAATAGGTATAACAAGGCAAAACAAACAACAACAACTACAGCAATTAATAGCGAACAGAACCAGGGACCTTGACGGGGCTTGGTTTCACAAAACCCGGGGCAGTCTGGTCCCTTGGGACTCTGAAAAAAAAAAGTACTAAGCTGGAACGGTGAGGGGTCCCAGGCTGGTGGATCGGATAAAATCCAGAGCTCCATCGGTGGTCACTGGAAGGGCAGGGATGTCCGGTAGGGAGAGCAATACGGGGCCGCGGTGCAGAACAGCCTCAAAGCAGTGCCGAGGAAGCAGCGGCAGTGGGACAGGGCCGGGCCAGCTCCAGCAGGGCAGCAAAAGGAGAACTCAGGAGTTTTCCTGGACACACGAGCAGAATGATGGATGGTAGCTTTCCTCAGGATCAGACCCGGGTGGTGCCAGTGAAAACTCCAGCAGCAAGCAGCAGCCTCTGTCCTCTCCCCGATGCCGAGCACAAGAGAGCGAAGCTGCCCCCAGCCCCGTCTTTTTTCCTGCCCCCCCTCCCCCCGAGAGAAACTCCCGGAGACGAAAAGAAAGAGTATAGCCAAGTGCCATGCTCCATCCTTTTGTTTCACCTGAACACCAGCAACCCTTGGGAAAAAATTCTATAGGTAAAAAAACAAGAAACAAGCCTAACCCCCAACACCGCCTTACACCATTCCCATTGATCCCAGAGTGTGTCCATGTTTTCCTACTCATTAGGCTGGGAAGTGTCTGCGGTTGCTCGCGCAGGGTTGAGGCTTGGCACCGTCTCCTCTTTGCCACCGATTTTTCCCTTTTAATGGATTTCTGAAACATGGGAGCATGGCCTGATCTGTGGGTCAGCAAGCAGGGCTGGCAGCCTCGGGATGTGGAGGGATGCAGGGATGTGCTGGTGCTGGGCTCCACGCTCTTTGTCTGGGCTTGCTGTAGTATCGCAGCCAAACGCGAGAGGGAGGGACGCAGCCCCCTGCTCCCACTGGGATGTCGGGGGGCAAATCCTCGGTGGGGTTTGGAAGGGGAATGGGCACAAAGGCACTCCCCATTAAGGCAGGGTGGCCGGTGTTCCTGTGTGGGGGGCCGGGCAGCTCCCAGTGCTGGCAGGGATGCCAGGGTGCCCTGCCTGCGGCCGGCCGGGAGCATATGGAAAATCTGGGTGTAATATCCCGGGCTGCTCCGCGGCTTTGCTGAAGAGGCCACTTCAGCAGGGGACGCAGTGTGGTTAGTCCTCCCAGCTGACACATCCCAGGCCTTCCTCCGACTTGAAAGAGTTTGAGTTCGCCTTTGAGGATTTATAGCCCTTTTAGGCCTCTCCAGTAAAAGCACGGCTCCCTCCTCAGACAGAGCCCACCATCTCCCTCCTCCGGGCTCACTATCCTGGGGATTTGTGTTGCTTGCTCTTGCTCTGTTGTTCGCTACTGCTGCTTTCTTCAGATGTGTGGCTGAGAACTTCAGAGCAGAAAAGCCGAGCTGGAGTGGTTGTAGGGCCCAGCCTTGCTCCAGGTTGGAGCAAGCATGGATCCACATCCAGTGGTGTTCCCAGAGGAGAACCCTTATCTGCTGATGATCCCCTGCAGTTGGGGAGCAACAGTTCCTCTGTTCTGTGTGTTCCCTCAAGGACTGTGAGCAAACCAGGATGAGCTCCTTTTGCATGGAGAGCTTCAAGCAAGTGTCTGCTCCATGTGTCCATCCCATCTTCCTCATCCTGGCACATGTGGACACCCTCAGCCCCAGAGATTTCTGCTTTCTAGAGGCCCCTCAAGCATCAAACTGTTTAAAGGGAGGCTTAGGAAAGAGGCCAGAGAAATGACAATAATTATTGTATTACAAATTGTTTCCTTTAGTGGGCCCTGTCAGATCGCTCAGTCTGCTAAACACATTGTGCCCTCCCCTAGCCCCTTCCCATTGTTCCAGCCTCCCCTTGAAACCCCAGCCTGCCAGAAAATTCCTCCTAGTGAGAAGCTGGGGTGGTGCCACGAGGGATGGGGCTGCGTGTGCATCCACCTGCTCCCTCGATTCTCCACTTGTGAGGGGAGATGGGGTGGCTGCTTCCAAGTGAGGATCCTCTCCTTGAAGTCTCTGCATATTCCCCATGCTCCGGAGTTTTGTACTGCCCTGGATGTTGCATATTCCAAGGGCTTTTGGCTGGTGGCACCCCCAGCTGATTCTCAGGGCTTATGCACATTGACTCAAAAACCTCTTGCTGTGCAAGGGCTCCCTCCCTCCTGTTCTTTCCTGGCGTTCCTGTGTGTGCTGGCCGAGGCTCCCAGGCAGCTTTTTGGCAGCTCCCAGCCCCGAGGGCTGTGGGGTGTAAGGAGAGGAGCCACCAGCGGCTCTGTGAATTTTTTCATTGCCCCCCAAAGAATGAACGTGTTGGAATTAGGCAGCAGGTTATGTTTCTTCAAGACCAGGCAGCAAATATGTTTTAAATTTGGCAGCCAACAGTGGAGAATGAGTGGGAGAAATTTTCCAGGTATTGCGTTACACTTTCCCCTGAAAGGGCTGTGCTTTGGGGCTGGGGATTAAAGGGAGGAGGGGGACCCCCTCCCTTTCACATACTCGCAGCCCTGCTCTGAGGGTGCTGGGACTGGGATGCCCTCCCTGGGTGCTGCCTATCCTGGGTGATGCCTGCCCGGGGTGATGCCCATCCCGGCTGAGTCAGGCCCTGCTCGGGGCAGAGCTGCACTGCAGGGGATGACCGGGATTAATTTTTGGGCTTCCTCCCTCTGGGTGTGATGGGAAATTTCCAGCGTGCTCTGGGTACCACCCCGGCCTGCTGGGCTCTGCCTGGCCCCCCTCCCCTCCCCTTCGCTCCTGTCCTCCTGTGATGTCTTTAATAAACGCTTTATGCAAGAGCAGACCTGGGATCCACTCCCAGCACAGACCTGGGGCTTGGCCAATTAGTCAATTATTTCAAAAGAAGAAAAAAAAAAAAAAAGATGAAATGTTATTTTTGTAATGGAAGGTCTGGCCCATGGCTCAGCCAGCAGCCCCGCTCCTGTGGGAAGAGCTGGGGTGGGGGAAGATGGGGGAGCTCTGCACAGCCTCTCCCTCAGTGACCACAGCCTGCAGTCGCTGAATTCTCCATGTCCCTCTCGTGTTCCCCCATGTCACCAGGACAGGGAGCTGCCCCTCACACCAAGCAAGGGAGGGGAGTCTTGGCAGCTGCCTGTGCCCCCTGCACCAGGCTGTCCCTCCCAGCCTGTCCCTTGTCCCTGGGCAGCCAGGTGGGTGGTCCGTGAGTGTCCATCCCTGCCAGAGCTGGCACTGGTGCATCCCATTGTCCCCAGCTTCCTTTGCAGCATGTGAGGAGGAGGAGGAGATGCTTCCCCAGGAGGTGGGAAGGGCTGTCCCAGTGCCACTGGGGATGCACAGCCCCCTTCCCTCTCTCTGGGCCAAGGAGGCCTGGCTGGATTGGGGTTTTAGGAAGGCGCTTGGAGGTGTGAAGGGCTGGAGGCAGCTGGAATTTCCCCTTCAGCTGTGTTTGGGTTTAAGATTTGTATTATTCTTCTTTCATGGAAATTTTGCAAGGCTGAGATCTGGCTGTGCATCCCAGCCAGGTTTGTGCCCCCCTTTTCCTGTGACCCCCTTTCCCTGTGCCCCCCTTCCCCTGCCCCCCATTAGCAGTGCCTCGCCTCAGCTAATTACTGAAATAATTGAGGCAGAACGTCCTGGCAAAGCTGTGGAGGGAGGGGAAGGGAGAGGAGGGTCCCTTGTTCTTCCTGGATCCCCAGCCCTCTCCCACCACTCTGTCCTTCGAAGCTTCATGCCTGCTGCTCATTTAATGGCAGTAGAAGAGCTTTTCCTATTTTCCTTCTTTTTTTTTTTACTTCCTTGAGCTACAGGAAGACTTGCTGGGAGTAGGGGATGGAGGAAAGCCTGCTTGTGTTGCCTTGGCTTGGCATTCCCTACCTCCAGTGAGCGGTTCTGGGATGCAGGGATGGGGGGGAGGGAGGGGAGTCCCACAGTAGTCCATTCCCAGGAGGAGCTCCCAATCTAGTGAGGTTTAATGCTTGATTCTGCTTTTGATCTCTGTCCTGACTTGGTGAGCGCTGGGTGCTATTCCCTAATTACCCCCTTCATGTGGGGCTGTGCTGGATATTTGTGCTCACTCAGTCACTCCAGAAGAAAAACCCACCCTGAGAGGGCGTGTGCGGGGCGGGGGAGCCACGTGCTTTCCCAGACCACGGAGGAATCCTCCGGGCTCTCCATATAGCCCTGGGTGCTCCCACCCACGGCAGGCAGTTTCATGCTCCCTGCTTGATTTCATAACATCCAAGAGAGGCACGAAAGTCTTCGTGAGCCACCTCCCTCTGCTGCGTGTGGGGTTCGTGGGCTCGGGAAGGTGGTCGGGGTGCCCCTGTTTCAGGTGCTGGGGGTTTGCTGGATGTGCCTGCCAGCTGGAAAAGTCCTGGTGCCCATCAGCCAGCCTTTCTTGGCTGGATTTTCCTTTTGGAATGCAAGCTGCATGTTGTCCCTGAGCATGGTGTGGGATGAGGACAATGCCAAGGAGAATGCAGGGACTACCTAGCCTGGGGAGGGGGTGTTCAGGGTGGTGGGGAAGGGCTGTGGGATCCTCCTGGCTCGTGCTCTCCTAGACAAGGCCTGTTCCTCATTGTTTTTCCTCTTTGAGGATGGAGGCACGTGGGTTGAGGATGGAAACACATGGTTTGAGGCTGGAGGCATGTTAGTTTAGGATGGAGCACATGGTTTGAGGATGGAATTGCATGGGGTGTGTTGGAGGCATGGGGACCATCCCACAGAGCTCCCAGAAGTTCATCCATGCTTGTAAAACAGTGGGAGGTTTTTGGGGCATCAAATTTGGAAGTATAGTGTTGGAAGGGCTGTAGCATCATACCAGGGCACAGGCAAAGGAGACAAATTGTTGTATTCCTTCTCTGAGTGGGCTTCTTCCTTAAGGTGCCTACAAGTGCCTGTGCCTGCTGTGCCCAGTTCTCCTGTGACCTGGCAGGAGGAACCTTGCCCAGCCTGCTCTCCATTGAGAAAGTCTCCACTGCCTCGTTGGGATGAGGGGGAAAAAAACGTTTCCTGGTTTATGACAGAGAGATTGCTGATACTGGGAATGGTTCCTTACAAAAGGAGTGGGTGACAGATACAAGAGTGCTAGGATAATTGCTTCCAGATGCTACCTCCCCTTGTCTCCGGGGCTGTGTGTGTTCCAGCGTCCTGCCAGCTCCAGTGAGCAAAACCAGGGAGTCATCCCAGAAAACAGGGCTGGCTGGAGCAGTGTCAGACAGCTCGGAATGCAACGACTCCTGATGTCACCCCAGCTTCTGGTGGCCAGTGTGATCCTGTGTGGCTGCGGAAGCAGGTCAGCTTGCAGGGACTCTCCCACTTCTGCCAGCCCCTAAGCTGGGGCTTCAGGAGGCGTGCTGAACGCTACAGGACTGAGATATGCTCTGGAATTGGCAGCGCTGGCTGCATTGTGCACAGCAGGCGGCTCTCCCGGATCCTGCCTCCCCTTGTGCCATAAACATGGCGTTTTTGGCATCTGGGCTTTCTTGCAGAGAGCCTGGTTGCTGCAGCAGCATTAATGATTATTTATTGGCTCTTAATGCCAAATAATGTCAACATCTGGCTGACGCAGCACATGTGTGTCTCATTCCATGAGGCATCTCTGAGTGCTCGGCATTGGGTAGGTGTTGGATTGGCGTTGGGCTTGTGTGCTTTAGGAATTAGAAGGTAGCAAATGGTGGGGTTGTTTGGATACTCCCCTGAAGGGACAGATTTTTGAAGGGCTTCACTGCTGACCTTCTCCTTAATTGCTGCTCTTCGGTGCCGGCAAGACCAGCTCAAAGGGAGCAGTGAAGCGTCGGCACTGGTGCTCGGCCCAGGGCCCCACTAGGGGAATGCTGCTCCTCCCTTCTGCCAGGATAGTGCCTCTCTCCATGAGATTCCCTGTGCCTGGCAGCCCAGAGCTCCACTCATAACACCTGTGTTAAGGTTACCGTTCTAACCTTCATATACACCAGCAGTTGATGCAGGATTTTTGCCAAGGTAACTGCCACAGAGGTAAATCCAGCTGATTATAAAGGTACCAGGGAAGAATAGGGAGTAAAATGGTTTTGCCGTGCATGTTCTTGCTGATGGACACAGCCTTTACCTCCCTGCAGCTTTCCCTGCTTTCAGCCCCAGACAGAGCTTGGAGGGAAAAAGAGAAAGGAAAATGTGAATGGAGGAAAATTTACTTCTCCTCTGATTCCTGTGTGGCTTCTGAAGGTGAGAGTTGAGTCACTTTGCCTGGAACCAGCTCAGCAATTCCACCTCGTCCCCAGAGAGTGTCTGAAGTCACACAGGGAGAAATAATGCTGGGGGTTAAAAATAGATGCTGACAATAGGAAGGGAGGACTGGAAAAGCTTCGTGTCAGGCAAGGTGGACAGAGCCTGGTGAATGGCATTGGAATTGTGCACTGCTAGAGCTGGGCTTTACTGGGTTAAACTGGAGTTAAACCTCATTTGCACTTGGAACCTGGAGTGGATTTCAGTCTAGGGCTTGCGTGTCCATCTGGCAGCCTGGGGAAAGCACTTCTGCTTTTAAGGGGCTTGGAAAAGTGAGGGAAGGATGTGGCACTGCTGGGGCCAGGGTTGGGGAAGGAAGCAGCTCAGTAAATCCAAATTGCTGGAGGAGGACAGGTGGGAGACAAGGCTGAGGCAGAGGAGAGTCTAGCACTGGCACCTGTGGAAGTGTTCCAGCTCCCCTGGCATTTTAAAGACTCATCTGCGAAATGAAGCACTTACACTCGGTACACTTTGTTGCTAGTTGGGATGTGCCGTCATGGCCAAGCCCAGAGCGCCTTGTCAGGGTGTCCCAGTGCCACCAGTGGCCTCTGTGCTGGGAGCAGGGTGTGCAGAGTGCTTGGCCGGGACAGCAGAGCAGGATGGTGGCTCCTGCAGCCCTTAGACGAGGCTTTTGTTGAAGCTCACTGAAACCATCTGTGGCCACCGGAGCCTGAGCATAGCCCCGGGTGACAGCGGAGGCTGGGGCAGCGAGTCCCCGTCCCCGCGGAGGGGACACGGCCAGCGCCGTCCCCTGGGGCGGCCGCCAAGCAGCAGGCGGGAGGAGATGGGGTCACAGCTCCCGCTGGAGTGGGACCAGGAGCGATTCCGGCTTCTCTTAGTTTCCAGCTCTTTTCTTTCTCTCCTGTTCCTTTCCCCTGGCAGCTCGTTAGGCCCTCCCCTGGTGCTTCGAGGACAATGGGGCTGCGAAGTGGGGCCGGAGGGGGACGGAGATGAAAGGGGAAAAGTAAAATCGAAGCATGTCTGGAAGGGCATTTTGATGTAAATGGCACTTTTTGATAGACTTTGAGAGACACCGGCAGAAAGGGCACCGGCCCCCTTCGGCGCGCTGAGCTCCGGGCTCAGCTCTTTCATTTCCTCAGGAAAAGGGCATTTTTTCACCTCCTGTTGGGTGCAGCCACGGTTCCTCCTGGTGTTCTCCATCCCCATCGCTGCCTGTGTCCTGGTGTGGACCCCTGTGTGCGTGTATTAATGAACTCCAACAACCGGAGCTCCTGTTCACATGGTGAAAGCAGTGGCTGAAGCTTAGGAAAGGGAGATGGCTGCTTGCAGCCCATGGGCGTCCAAGAGGGCCCAGCTCCATTCCAATATTCCTCCCCCCGGGTGTTGCTTTGATTTTCAAAAGCCTTCTGATATTTACATATTTGGAGTCAGAATTCCCACACTTTCTACCAAAACACTATGTGTTTTTCACATTCCTTCTTGGAGGAGGAGAAAATTGACAGACTGTTCAACTAGCCAATGTGATTCGGAAGAGATATGTTATCCTCCAATCCACTCTCATTTTAGAGAGTCTATAAATTGTAGAAACTGTAAATAAAGTTCTCCCTTTTTCTGCCTTAGGCAGCTGAGCGTCTCCAGTGTGCTCCTTCCGTGTCCAGCGTGACACCCGGGCAGCTCCCTGAAACCTTTCCCCTCCCCGGGGAGGGCGCGTGTTTGATCCGCTCCCTTGCTTTTGATCCCAGCCTTTGTCCTTGGCACCATCTTGCACCTCTCGCGTGTCGGTGGAGATGTGGCCTCACCGTGAGTCATCCTCCTTCCTTTCTGCTGCTGTTTTATTTTTCCCTTTTCCTTCTACTAAGAGAGCACTTAGTAAAAGGAAGCAGCACATTCATCCAGGAAACGGGAGCACAACAAACGCCTGCCGTTTATCCTTTCAAAGGCGTCTCCCTTGAGCTGTTGCTGCTGCTGTGACAGGCTGGGGAGAGAGGCAGCTGCTGGTGGGGGTCCTGGGAACGCTCTCCTGTGCATTGTCCCCGAGGTCCTTGGTCCTGCCTGGCCACGGGGAGCCCTCGGGGGGTCACCTTCCCATGTGCTGGCAGCTCCTGACCCTGCCAAGGTGGGAGGAGGAGAAATGAAGACAGAGCTGCTCCCTGGAGAGGTCTGACAGGTCGGGGGGCTGGGAGGGGGGGCCAGGAAGGTCGGTCGGAGCCAGCATCCGTGTCCCTGTGCCGGCGCTGGGGAGCCCAGGAGGGGCCCTGTCACTTCTCATCTCGGAGTTGTCGCCTGAGCCCGAGGCTGGGCTCGTGTCCTCCCCACACCTCCCCGCTGCTGTCTTCAGTCGTCTCACACACCGAGCTGTCAGCAGCCCAGAATTTACTGCTGGCATAAACCCATCAAAAAGCCAAACTGTTGGTTGGTAAAAATGGCAAAGCAATTGTAGGGAAACTTGTTTCTTCCTCTGACAACTTCTGAGTCAGTCCTTTAATCTCTAATCTAGGTTTATGGTCATTTTATTGAAATGCTGGGCTCTGCGGAAAACTGACATGTATGATCATCATAAACCAGAAGTTATGGGAGCCCAGAATTGCCTTGATGGTCCAAGTGTCTGCAGGAAGCATTTTTAAAATCTATAATTGGGATGTATTGGCCATTGTGGCTCAAACTGTCAGGAGAAAATAAAATAATCAGCCTGGGATTTTTTTTTCCTCTTCGGCTTTTGACTCTTTCCACATATTCTTAAATCTTTTAGTGCTTTGCTTCCATGCTTAATTCACTTGTAATGGGGGGACATGGACGGGAGGAGGGAGCCCAGCCCTGTGGGTGCCCTGGCTCCAATTCTGACCATGCAGGCTTCCCGTGCCCTCCTGCCTCCATGTCCTGCACCTTGGGATGGCTGGGATCTCCTCAGTGTCACATGGGATGTGGTAGTCATGGACATGTGGGGGATGTGGATGTGGGGAGATGGAGCAACAGGCGAGCTTGGAGGAGGCCTCTTGGCTGGTTCCATGGATGAGGAGATTTGTGGGTTGGTGAGGTGTTGCTGAAGATGGATGTAGCAGGAAGTGTGTGGTGGGCTGGTACAGGGAGAAGAGACACTCCTTTTTCCTGCCAGAACCTGTGTCAATCAAAGCATCCATTGCAATGGAGTTAAAACATGCCAACATCAGAGCTTGAGGCCATGTGCACATTTTGTACCAACAGCCCATCTAAGGGAGTGCCATGGAGGGGGGCTGGGCGATGCTGGAACAGGCCGAGCCCCACTTGGTGTTCGGCAAACCTCGGGAAGGACCTTGGTGTTCCATCTCACAGTCTTTCTTTTTGGGATATGTTGAACTGACTCATCTTTTGGGGTTTTTTTTTCCCAGTCTGTGAGTGACTCCTGTGCTTTGCCTTATCCCTGTCCATGTCCAATGAGTCCATGGACTCATCCAGGCTATGGATGGCTCCATTCCCTGGCTTGCTGGTGCAGGATGCATCCAGCAGAACTCCTGCCCCTTCCCCGTTATCTGCCATTCCCAATTTTCTCTCCATTAACTTGCGACCGCAAGCAGCACCCAGCAGTGCCAGGTCCAGAGCTACCCTAGGATAATCTGTGGGGCTTGATAAATATCTCTGCTTCCGTTTTGTTTAACAAATATCTCCTTTAATGGCACAGCTTTTTGTTAAGCTTCCTCGCATTATCATCCTGCTTAATCATGCATTGTAACTTCTAAAAGTACTTTTTTAAAAAATGCCACTTTTTATCCAGATTTTAAAATTGAAACTCATTTTTTATCCAGAGGCAGGATATAAATGAGTCTACTAAAATTAGATTAATCCTAATAAGAATGTCAGTTATCATTTCTGAATACATTAATTTTTTTTTTTAATTTTACATGCCTCTTTAGCTACAAATGCTGGTGTAATTTCTTACAGACATGGTGTGTCCTCATGGTTGACAGAAATACTTAATGCAATGCCGACACCGCACTAAGTTCCAAATTAGTGTGTTGCAGACACTGCCAACAGTTTGGACTTTCTCCTTAATAAGTTAAAAAAAGAGAAAGGCAAAGAAAAAAATACATTGTTGCCTTGGGAAGGCTGACCTGAAACAGAGGCTAGGCAAAACTAGAGAATAAATTCAGGATTTATTAAAAGGTCCCCAGAATCCACCCTGGGCATTACAGAAGCCTAAGCAAGGCTGCACCCAGGGTGGTCTGCAAGTGGTAGCAAAGATGGCCCCCGAGTCACGAGATTTTGCCATTTTATAAGTTTAGGTCTATTTGCATATTGGGGTCCAATTGTCCAATTACAGCCCCAGGCCATGAGGTCCCATCCTTCTTGTCCCACCCCTCAGTCTGTCGTTGTTTGTGTTCTTGGCCTGAAAGTTGTCCTTGGTCTTCCAGCAGAAATGGATTTGTTTTGTCTAACTGCTCCATAGAGGGAGCTTAATATGGCTCCTAATATGAGGCTACATCCCTAGGTAGCACAGAATCTGAAAATATAAAAGCTAAGGCATCAACGTTACATTCAAAGAAAGACTTAAATGGATTGAGGGAGTTGGAGTGAAGTGGGATAGTTGGAAGCTAGAGCCCCATGAAGGGCTTTTCTGGAAGGGGAAGCAGGAAAGGAATGGAGAAGCTGGAGGTCAGGGAGGAGATTTGGGGTCCAGCAAGGGGTTTGTGGGGGTGAATCCTGCCAGGAGCTGGCAGCTGCAGGGCAGGATGGAGGAACTGAGGGTTGAGGAGGAGGTTTGGATACTGGTGAGGGATTTGTGTGGGTGAGTCCTGCCAGGGGCTGCAGGGCAGGATGGGGAGGTCCCACAACAGCACTCGTGCTACTCACTTGGAGTTTCCCCAAGCCAGGATAAAAGACCCCCTTTTCTAGGGGGCACCCCAAAACCATTGCTCCAGGGTGAGGGTTGGTCTCTGCTCTCACAGCTCCGGTGAGTTTGAGGATTGCTCTGTGTTGGGACTGGGGACCGGCTCTGCCTGTGGAGTCAGCGGGACAAACAGACACCAGCCTTGGAATAAACTCCTGTTGGACTGGTGGCATCAGCCCTCTCAGGCTCCCAGCGTGGTGGCTGTCGCCGTTTCTTTCTGCAACGGCGGTGGCCTGGTCTAGGAATGGCAGCACGGCGCCCACATGCTTGTGTGTCGCTCGGGCATTGTAACAGACGCTTACACCAGTGTGGTGGACGGTTACAAGCATTTATTATCTCAAACATGCAGTTTATATACTCTGGGGTTCTTCACTACGTCAGAGGGGTCTTGCCACACTTCCTGAGTTAGTAGGGAGAATGGAAAAGTACTCGCACGTTGTTAGTGGGGGTTACATTCTGGGGGTGATAGCTTATCTTGGGGGGTTGGAGAGTCATGTGGTCTTTCCGTTACAACCGACATCTTCCGAGCGCCTGTCCCTATGCAACTACATCTCCCCCCCCCTCTTTTACAAAAGAACGAGGTAGTCATATATATATATATATAGGCACTAAATGAGGTAGAAGGTTAGGATTTAACAAGGGAAAAAGGAGTTTGGAAACCTGAGTAAGTTTTTGCCAGGCAAGTTTGGAAAATCTTGTGACTGGCAATGTTCCCTGATTAATTCACAGCATTTCATGTTGGCCTATGAACAGAATGTTAGTCCGTTCTAGGCGAGCTTGAACGAATGAGACTATCTTGTTCAGCAGGCATGGTCCGAAGGTAGCAGCTAAAAGTAGCATTGCCAATGGGCCTACCAAAGTGGAAATTAAAGTGGTTAACCATGGGGATTGGTTAAACCAGGATTCGAACCAGCCTTGCTGAGCTTCCCTATCTTTCTGTCTCTGAGCCAGTCTGTTTCGGAGTTCTGCCATGGAGTCTCTGACGACTCCGGTGTGGTCCGTGTAGAAGTAGCATTCCTCTTTCAAGGCGGCACACAGGCCTCCTTGCTGCATGAACAGGAGGTCCAGTCCTCACCTGTTCTGCAGGACCACTTCTGAGAGCGAGGAGACTGACTTCTCTAGGTAGGAAATAGATTTCTCAATCCTCTGCAGGTCCTCATCTATGGTCATTTGTAGCTGAGACAGACCTTGATGTTGCGTCGCTAGGGCTGAAACACCCGTTGCCGTTCCGGCTGCTCCTAGGCCGAGCAGCATTGCGATGGTTATACCTGTCATTATCTCTCTTTTGTGGAGCCTGCTGGGTTCTTCGAAAAGGTTGTACACCTCTTCGTCTGAGTGGTACAGGACCCTAGGAACAATCAGAACTTGGACACAGAAGTCGTTAGAATCATTGAACTTGGGAAGAAATACACAAGGACTTACTCCAGATCTCTGACAAACCCACATTGCTGACGCAGATGGAACTACCCACTTATTGTTTTTTCTACTGGGCTTTACAACTCTGGTGCAGACATTCCCTTTTCGCTTAGCTAGGGCTGCATTACCAAAACATCTGCCTCGACCTGTGACTTGACTCAGGGTAATACCTCTGCGGGGTGTGTCCCATCTGCACTGGTGAGGTGCATCAGCTGTGGAGTAACTGAATGGGGTGTTTAAAGCAACTCCTTCATAGAAAGGGGGTTGGACATCATAACAAAGCCAACAGGAATTGGTTAGGTTAGGGTTAGATTCGTTCAGGGATAGAAAGGTAGCTTCTAACATACGAAGGATTGGGTCCGAGTCCGACCCGGCTGAGCGGCCTATCTGGAGGGCTTTCGCATCGCTGGTTGAGACTTCGGTGACGTTTGTGGGTAAGGCTTTGGGGTAGGTCATGTTTCTCTCTGTCTGCGTGCTTTTAATCACCTTGTTGGGTCCAACCGCTCGGGATGCTGATGGTTGGAGCCTGGTAATTCGTACATTCACCCACTCTTTTGACCCTTGAAGGACCACTGTCCATGCTTTACCCACTGTCCAACCAGGATGATTGGGCTGCAAGACTGTCATGTTATAGTATATGCATTTTCGAAATCTAGGGATTTTATAGCTGTTTCGATAGGAGTTTCCATGTACAAAGAGAGGTGTTTTGCAACCTGCGGGTGCCCAGGTGAACTGTAGGAACTTGTCGGGCTCTTGTGGGTCCCACCCAGGCCCTGACGGCCTGGCATCTGTAACTATGGTTTCGCAGCCCCAGTACCCACAGTATCCCCACCCGGGGTAATTACAATAACCTTTTCCTGTGTTTGAAGCTGGGCACCAGTAGGATAGGTACATGTGTGGTGAGTGTGGAAAATAGGGATCTACCTTTGGTCGTCCTGGAAATAGATCGGTAATACGAAGCACGAAGGATGGAGTGTTTGGTTTGGTGATGTCTCTGAGCACCTTGTTGCTGGTAAGGTGTCTCATGACCCACCTGAACGGCTGATGTGGGTAGTAATCTGGGCTGGCTTGTCCTCTGGCGACAAGCCCCAACAACAAAATCACACAGACATATCGTTGATGCTTGGGTCTCACCCGTGCGGTTTTCTCTGGTGCCGTCTGACGGTTTGGTGGTGTGTCTCGTTCCTCTGGGAGGGGCATGTATGCGTTACGTGGACGCCCCACCAGCATGTCCTGTAAACAGAAACTCACAGTTCTCATTAGTCTCATCCTGCTCATTGTGAAGATCAGGTTTGATTGATTTAAGAGGACACCACCTGATTTTTCCGTCCTTTTTGACAGCTGCGTACCCTCGTCCTGTAAGCATCAATCTCCAGCCCCGTTCCCATTCACCCAGCTCATTTTTAATTACAACCTGCGGGCCCTCCTCTAGTGCTCTGGAGGCCCAGTGTTTTTGAACGGGACTGTTTGCTTCATTTCCTCTAGGGAATTGATTCAATGCTATCAACGCGGTTGCCAATATACGCGCCTGCTCTCCTGAGGGAATGGAGTTGGTAAAGCCTTCTGCTTTTGCCAACACCTCTATCTTGGTTTTCAGGGTTTGATTTGCCCGCTCAACTATAGCCTGCCCGGTACTGTTATATGGGATACCTTGCACTAGTGTGATCCCCCATTTGGAGGCGAATTCCTGCACTGGTTTAGAAATGAAATTGGAACCATTGTCTGTTTTGATCTGCTTGGGGATACCAAGCCATGCCATGGCTGTCAGCCAGTGCTGAATTGTGGCTTTAGAGTTAGCTTTGTGATGCTGTGTGGCTACGATCGTTCCACTGAACGTGTCCACTGTTACTGCAAGCCATGCTCGAGGCTTCAGCAGTTGACACAAGGTGAAGTCCGACTGCCAGATTTCTGAGGGCTTAAGACCTCTTGGGTTGACCCCACTGGTCCACAGGGGTGACTTCTGGCAGTGAGGACAGGTAGCCACTACATGTTTAGCATCCGCTGTGGTGATTCCGCATCTCTTCGCCAGTGCTTTGGGTCCGATGTGGAGGGATTCGTGCAATTGACGAGCTTCCTGCAACGTCCAGACGCCTTTCGCTGCAGCGTCCGCCTTGTCGTTGCCGGTCTGGAAGTAACCTTTGACTGGGTTGTGGCTGTTGACGTGAATGACGGATACAGTGCCCTTTCGCGAGGAGAGTGCTTCTTCTAGCATTAGGGCTGCTGCTGATGTTGACACACCTGGTCCTGCCATGGCTAGGCAAAGCTTTGCCACGAATATAGAGTCTGTTATGATGTTAAGGTGCTCATCTTGGAAGAGTCCACACGCCAAGACTACTGCTGTTGCTTCCAGTTGCTGCACTGACAGTGTGGGGTCACATGCTTTGACGCAATGCCATTGCTCTTCTGCCTGCCACACTGCTGTCGCGGTGGAAGTCGTGGAGGAAGCGTCTGTGAAGACTGTTGGTCCTGGCTGTGGTCTGTCCATGACCTTTGGCGGCATGTCTATGTCGACTATGGTCAGCAGCTGAGTCCAAGGTGGTCTGGTGGAGTAGGAGATTTCTCCTCCGAATCTGATGAGAGCAAGGGCTAGGTGCTCTGAAATTGTGGTTGACTCTATGGTCGATTGCTTGCGGAAAGGAAGGTGGATTCTCGTTGGCTCAGTCCCTAGGTGTTTCAAGGCGAGTTTCCTGCCTTTCATGATGAGGTTAGCGATGCATTCTACTGCTGGGGAAAATGCACGAGCAGGTCTTCCAAGGACCACCCATTGGATCGGTCGGGCCTTTTCAGAAGGTCCTTGGGCCAATGCTCCCACTCCCCCCTTTGGCGTGAAGTGCACGTATAAGTCCAGGGGCATCGCTGGGTTCCATCTGGCAAGTGTGCCAGTGGACATCTGCTGTTCGATGAAGTCGAGGGAGCTCGCTGCTTGCGGTGTCAGCTCCTTGGGTTCCCAGGGGTGCTTTCCTTTCAGGAGGTCATACAAAGAGTCCATGACCTCAGGAGGAATCAGGACGATGTTGCGAAGCCACTGCAGCGATCCTACCAGGCGTTGCACGTCATGGAGCGTCTTGACGTCTCGGTGGACTTTCACCTTGAGAGGTGTCACGTAGGAGCTTGTGATCCCCACTCCCAGGAAGGTGACGCAGGGTCCTCTCTTAATCTTCGCGCTCGCAATCTCGAAGCCGTTGGCCTGGAGGATCTCTGTGATCATGGATACCAGATGATCCACTTGGCTCGCTGATGGTGCTGAGACCAGGATGTCGTCCATGTATTGTATGATGGTTGCAGTGGGATAGGAGTGTCGGACTGGCGTCAGCGCTCTGTCCACGGTGATCTGGCAGATAGTTGGGCTGTCGACCATACCTTGAGGTAGTACTTTCCACTGGAAACGCAGGCTGGGCCGCTTGCCATTTGGGAAAACCACGGAAAAGGCAAATCGTTCCCTGTCCTCAGGATGCAAGGGTATTGAAAAGAAACAGTCTTTAATGTCCAATACTGCACATGGTTGTCCTTCAGGGATGGCTGAGTTCATGGGTAACAGTGTCTGAACTGGACCTATGGGTCGGATTGTTTTGTTCACTTCTCTCAGGTCGTGGACTAGGCGATAGCCCTCTCCAGACCTTTTGGGAATTACAAACACAGGGGTATTCCATGGGCTTATGGAGGGTTCTATGTGACCCTTTTGCAGTTCGCGTTCAACCAGTTCTAATAATGCCGCCACTCGAGACTCTGACAGGGGCCACTGCTCGACCCATACAGGGTCTGATGATTTCCAAGTCAATTTGATTGGCAGCAGAGGGTGTACGGCAGTGGCCCTCATTATAAATTTGTGATCCTGACTCCGAGCATAGCCAGGACATCCCTTCCTATTAAGGGTGGAGAATCTTGCAAAATGTAGGGGTAAATTGCAACTGTTTGTTCTGGTCCCTTTTTTGTGTGAAGTGTTATAGCCACCAATTGAGTGCTTTTCCAAGCTCTGGATTGTCCCCCCACCCCGTTCACAGGAGGGACTTCTTTAATTTGCCAATGTCTGGGCCAATGTGATTGGGGAATAATCGTGCAGTCTGATCCTGTGTCTGCCAAAAACTGAAGCCCTAAAACGTGAGGGTCCTGACTGCCGTAGAGTTGACATGTCCCCCACACCCTCAAGGGCTCCTTCCCTACTTTCATGACCAGGGCCACCCAGGGGTTCCGCTCTGGGACGTCCCCTGCTGACCCTGTGACACTGGCACAGTTTGTGGCGGTGGAGGGTGCGTAATTGCCGCTGGTGGTGCTGCACAGTTCTGCCACTGAATGGCTGGTGGGGATGTAATACTGACTGGTTCCTGTATATATATGGGGTATGAAGGTCCCCTGCCCCACTGGGTGTTGGGAAAGATGGGCCATCTCGCAGTGGGAGGAGGCTGAGTATGGCCCGCACGCTCCCTCCCCCTTCCGTTTCCCCGGGGCCTGGATCTGCATTCCCTGGCCACGTGACCCTTCTTCCCACAGCTCCAGCAGGTCAGTCTCTGGCGCTGTTGGGTCGAGGGTGCTGCCACGGGCTGCTGTGCTGGCTAGGGACAGCTTGCTGCCACATGACCTGCTTGGCCACACCTCAAGCATGCCATGGTATTGGTTATGGTATGAACCGCTGCCTGCATAGGTATTAGCTGTTCTTCCCTTACCACATGTTTGATCATGTCAGCCAAGCTGGCCCCTGCTGGCAGAGAGCGCAGGATATCCTTGGTGACGGTGTTACACTGTTGTTTCAGACAATCTGTCACCACAGGTCCCCTCGCAGCTACAGGTAGGGTAGATGAGTCAATTGCAGCTTGCAAACGGTCTACAAAGTGTGTGAAGCCTTCACTTTCCCCCTGCTTAATAGTGGACCATGGTGTTGACTTGTCCACCACCCGAGAAACAGCTCGTATGGCCTCTCTAGCTGCTCTAGTTGTTGCTTTAACTTCCTCTGCTGAGAGGTGTGCTGCCTGGTTCTGCGGTGTAGCCACATCATCATGATTGCCTAGCAGTCTGGACAGGGTAGAGCCATGGAGAGGCTGTCCCTGCCCTGAAGCTTGGGCTAACGCAGCTGTGCAATGATCGGACCATTCCTGCTGAAATACAATCAGCCCTGCCCCGTCAAAAAGCATACGGGTTACCTGCGAGATATCGAAAGGTAGCATATCATCATTACTAAAAAGACCATCCACTAGTGTGGACACAACAGCTGAGCTAATCCCCTTTTCCTGAATCGCCTTCACCACTGCTTGTACCTCTTTTGTGCTCAGCGGGGTGTAGGTTCGCCTTAGATTCTGCCGTGTGCTGGTAACTCGTACGGGGAATGCATGTATTGTAGCAGCTGGTTTCCACTCAGCGCATGCCACCTTTATTTTACCCCAATCAGTGAGTTTGTACTGTGTTTGTTCCTCTACATTGTTAAAAGCTTTGCTCGGTTTCGCTGGAAACCTCATTAATTCTGTTGTCTCCGTTTCTGAGTCCGTATCGGACTCGGAGCTCTCCATAGAGCTAACCGCGGAGCTATTGCTCCACTCAGTATCGGAAGCAAACTGCTGGTACACTTCCGGTTTGCTATGCCTTTTTGTTGGGCTCCGCCCCCGTTCTGCCTTCCGGGGGTGGGTTCGGTCTTCCCCTCGGGTTCGGCCCCGTTCCGCCTCCCGCGTCCGGCCCCTCCCCTCCTCCCGGGGGTGGCGCCGCCACGCCTCTTGGGGGCGGTCCCATTCCCACCCCCTGGGCTCGCCCTGCCCCCCCCAAGGAGGGGATTCTCCCTTGTATGGTAGCATTGGGAGCGGTTTCCGATCGCGTATCCGCCCCCCCCTTGCTCCCCCGCGCGTGCGCTGTAAAGACCGGCAGGTCTGGACTTCTGCTAGTCTCTCGCGCGCGCGCGCGCCCGCAGGGGTTTGCACTTCCGGGTTCTTCGCGCCGCGCGGTCGACAGTCCCGCCCCCGCTCTGGACTGTTGCCGCCATCTTCACGGCCATATGGCGGCGGCGGCGGTGGGGCTCCCGCCCGCGCTCCAGCGCTGGCCTCCCTCTCGGTGCCTCTCGCCTCCCGCGCGAGCTCTCCCCAGAAAAACCGCGCGCATTCCTCCGCCCGCCGCACCGGTTCGGCGGTCAGAAAAGCCGCGATCTTTTCTTCGGGCTCTGGGGGGGGGCTGGTGCCCGGCGCGCTCCGCGGAAGCGTTGCCGAACCCGGCAGGCTGCTGCTGTTAGACGCGCCCGGGTCCCGGAGACGAGAGGGGCAGTGAGGAACGGGCGGGAAAACCGCGATTTTTTTGGGGGGTTCCGCGCGGGTTTTTGGGTCCTGGGGGCCCCGCGGGGAGGTCTGAGGGTCCCCTATGGGCTCCGGGGGGTTCGGGCATGGGCTCAGAGAAGGGTGTAACGCGCCCACTCTCCGCATGTTCCCGCCATTAATTGGACTATCCCCGGGGGTGTCCCGCGGTGCCGTGGCTCCCCCCCTCGGCTGCGTAACGGCAAATAAACATGTTTTCGCAGCATTCCAAGTTTCTTGTTCTTCTATTGCTTTCCGCAACGCCTCCTCTACCTTTCCCTATTCTTTTAAATATTTTCCACTGCCGGTGGCTTTAGTATCTTCAGCCAGAGCAGCAGTATAGCTCTCCCACCCCTCTGAATTTAATATATCAACGGGGCGCTGTATCGCGCCCAAATCCAAAAGCCTTGCAATAGCAAGATATAAATTCCTTTGGTCGCACCATATTCCCCAGTGCTCCTGCATTAAACTTACAACCTTCGTTAGGGCTTGCATGCCGTTCACGGGTTCCTTGGGGCGTCCCCCTGTTCCTCCGCAGTAGTTCGGACCAGCCGCTACTGCCGCTGTCTCCTTCCAGGCGAAATCCCGTCAGCCGAGGTTCTTTCCCGGGTTTCGGCACCACTTGTTGCCGTTTCTTTCTGCAACGGCGGTGGCCTGGTCTAGGAATGGCAGCACGGCGCCCACATGCTTGTGTGTCGCTCGGGCATTGTAACAGACGCTTACACCAGTGTGGTGGACGGTTACAAGCATTTATTATCTCAAACATGCAGTTTATATACTCTGGGGTTCTTCACTACGTCAGAGGGGTCTTGCCACACTTCCTGAGTTAGTAGGGAGAATGGAAAAGTACTCGCACGTTGTTAGTGGGGGTTACATTCTGGGGGTGATAGCTTATCTTGGGGGGTTGGAGAGTCATGTGGTCTTTCCGTTACAACCGACATCTTCCGAGCGCCTGTCCCTATTGTTACGACCCGTTCAAAGTGAACTAAGTTCGTATTTAGTTTCTTAGAGTACAAAGGAGGCCAAAAATGCTGTTTAACCAAAATCAGTATACTTTATTCAATATCAATGTACCCACCAAAGCTGATATACTTTATTCAATGTACCCACCAAAAATGATATGCAATAACAAGAGAAAGAAATGGGAGAGAGAAAGCTATATAGATAAAAGCAAAAGAGAAAAGAGAAAAGAGAGATAGGACAGATAGGATATAATTACCACAGAGAGAGACGAAGTCCTCACAGCAGTCCAATAGGTCCACCTTCACAAATCCTCGTAGCGCGCAGCTAATAGATTTGTCTTCGCAGAACCCTCGTGGAGCTGATAGATCTTTGCCTTCACAGAGAGAGACAAAGTCCTCGCAGCAGTCCAATAGGTCCGCCTTCGCAAATCCTCGTAGCGCACCGCTAATAGATTTGTCTTTGCAGAACCCTCGTGGAGCTGATAGATCTTCGTCTTCCGTGGGGAGGTCCTCAAAAGGGGTCTCTTCTGAGGCAGAATATATAGTTCTCCAGAGTGGGGGAGAAATCTCGTGAGTCTAGGCCCAATGCACAATGAGAGGGGGGAGAAGTCCCGTGATGGAGTCCAGGCCCATGCACAATGCGAGGGAGGGGGAGAACAGGGCAAGCTGTCCTGCTACATCTCAGGCACAGGTGGTCCAGAATCCAGGGGCAGTGTAGCGTGCTGTGACTACCATTGTTTCAGCAGGATGTATGTCCGGGAACTCTGTTCCCAAGCAAACACACCTGGGCAGGAATGGCAATTCTGGTAGCAGTTACATCAGCTCTTGAGGTTTCCCTCTTGTTCCCCCCCCAAAGTCTCCACGACGAAAAACGTGAGACAAAATTGAGGGTCTTCGGGCCGACTCTCACACCTATGCAACTACAGGTGGCATGGCTGGAATGTAGCCCAGCCTGGTGGCACACACTGAGTGGGGTGAGGACCGCCGCTGGGAATGCTGGAGCTAGCGGGATCTTGGGACAAGGCTCTGAGGGATCACATCTGGCAGCAAAGCAGGGGGGCAGGATGTGGCTGGGGGAGACTTTGGTCTGTCCTGCAGCTCTCGCCAGTTTTCTTCCATGAGTGTGGGTGGCAAGGCGGAGGATTTCATCTCGGGGGGAGGATTGGGAACACTCCCCATCCACAGGCAATTGGAAACTGCTGGCGCTGGAGCGGGACAGGCTGGGTGCTCTGCCCTCCTCCTCCCCAGGCCCAAGGGCTGGGTTATTTTTAGGTTTAAACACGAGCTTTGCTTAGTGCCTTGTGAAAGTTCCCTCTGGGAGTGGGAGCCGTGTGTCCTGGTAGAGTCTGGTGACATCCTTGGAGATGGAAAGAAGCACCAGTCCCGAGATCTCCGGCTCTGGCAGCACCTGTGGCACCAGAGCCAGTACTGGGTTCTGGTTCCTCTCCTCTCCCATTCCCAGCTGGAAGCTGTACTTTGGATTGAAGTTCAGCTGTACATGTAAATCTGGCCTAAAAATAAAAGCAAGTACAAGCCAGATCTCTTTGTACTGGAGGAGGGATTAAAACCTGATACTCCTGTGCTCTCTCTCCTGGCCCCTCCCTCAGCTGCTGCTCTTCCCATCAGCTCTCAGCTGGGTAAACTGGGAGCAGTGGAAGGGCTGCTGAGGGGGAGCACAAGTGTCCCAACTCCTTCCAGTGGTGAAACCTTTAGGAGGATCTTTTTGGTGTAGATATGGAGAAAATTTGGGCTGTTGTGCCAGAACAGGACAGTAAAGAGGGGTGTGGGCAGCACTGGGAAGAGGTTCTGGGGATAAAGAGGCAGTTTCTGCCCTGCTGAGTGACATCCAGAGCAGGACTGGAGGAGGAGAATGGATCCAGCTTTCCTGCAGAGCTGGCTCTCCAGACTTTGGTGATGGCTCAGTTTTGTGCAGGAGGACAAGAGGGAAGAGAACAAATAAACTTTTGAGGTCCTGTGACTCATCTTTAGCTTTTTCTCTCAGACCTACCCAGCCCCATCAACCCCCATGGAGTGGGGTCAAAGGTCTGGGGCAACTGAGTGCAGCAAGCTGGTGGTGGGACTGGTGTGGGAGTGAGGAATTTGGGGTGACCTGGTTCAGCCTGGAGAAGGGAAGACTCCAGGGAGACCTTGGAACCCCTTCCAGTGCTTAAAGGGGCTCTAGGACAGCTGGAGAGGGACTTTGGATGAGGACAGGACAAGGGAGAATGGCTTTTCACTGCCACAGGGCAGGGTTAGATGGGATATTGAGAAGAAATTTTTCCCTTTGAGAATTATGTGGCCCTGGCACAGGCTGCCCAGAACAGCTGTGACTGCCCTTGGATCCTTGGAAGTGTCCGAGGCCAGGTTGGATGGGGCTTGGAGCAACCTGGGATAGTGGTAGGTGTCCCTGCCCATGGCAGGGTTGGAACTGGATGGTCATCAAGGTCCCTTCCAGCTGGGGTGGGCAGCTGTGGGCAGATGTGCACATGGCCTGTGTTGGGATGGGGGGTTGGGAAGCTCTTAATAACCCTTGGTGCCGGTGGCAGCCGAACAAGTTCCCAGTAATGACGCCAGGGCTGAGGGCTGGTGATTTGCAGCTTGCCTGGGAAGATGGCGCTTCCGAACTTGTTTGGCCACTCTGGGAGCGGGGGGATCAAAGGGCCCGGTGTGAGTCAGGGCAGCGCGGTGGGGGTGACACTGCTCCCCTGGGACCAGGAGCTGGCAGGGCTGGCGAAACCCAGGAGACCTGTCGGGGCAGGGCAGGGCATTCCACAGCTGGGATGGGGAACCCTCCACAGGGTTTGCTCCTCCCTGCCCAGTTCCTGACATTGGGATTAATCCTTCAAACCACAGCATTGCATCCTCGGGCTGAGCCAGAGCCCCAGACCCTGGGTGGGTGCTGACCTCTGGAGCTGTCACCCAGCCCTCAGTGGGATCTCCAGGGATGGAAACCTGAGCCCTGGGACACAGTGAGGGGCTCCTGGGAGCCAGGGGAAATCCAGGAGACCTTGTGGTTTCTGCTGCTCACCAGGACATGTGTGGGCCTTATTTTTCTGGTATTTCTCAGATAAATGGGGGAGGCTGGTGGCTCCTCTCCCTTGCTTTGGAGGTGGCCAGTGAAGTGGGAAGCTGAGGGATTTGGGGAGCCCTCCTATATCCCTTGGAATGCAGTGGCATGAGCACCCAGTCACTGTCCCATAGGGAGATTTGAGACTCCTGGCTGCAAACTGTGTTTGTGGGGTGCAGTTAAGTGGGGTGTCAGGTCCTGGAGTTCAGGAAGGAAAGAGCTCCCTCTCTTCTAAGGCCCAACTACCAGCTGTAACTTCAGCTTTTGGCTCTTAGCTTTCAGTTCTTTTTGTTCCAACTGAGATGGAAAAGTGTGAGGTGGGAAGAGGGGGGATCTTGGAAAACATTGGGGTTTGTCAGGTCTGGTGTGCTGAGCCCCCCACCCACCCTTCCCTGTGCCCCCAGCCCTGCTCTGGGAAGGGGGGGCTGCAGTTTGCCTCCATTCTTTCTCAACTGGGGTTGATCTGCATGAGAATGAGCGGGGCTTGGCGGGGAGGGCTTCTCTTGGGTTCCTTGGGCATATTCCTGCTGCTTTCCCTTCCAAGTGGGCGCCCAGCCGCCGCCGCAGTCCCTGCCAAAGTCATTCTTTGCTTTGGAACCGGGAGACGAAATCTCCTCCGTTTTATTTCGGAGGGGTCAGGGAAGGAGTGGGAACCCCACTGATCCAACCGTGTTCCCTTTTAACCTGCCTTTCCCTCTCTCCCCCTCCTGGCCCCCTGTTCTCCGGATGAGCAGGGCTGTAGCCAGGGCACGAGTGGCCAAACCGAAGCCGGAAAACACGCAGAGCCAAGCAGGAACATGAGCTGTTTCCGATGGATCATTTAATATCTGCAGCATCCCGGGGCTGGAATTGTGCTGCTCCTGGTGCCGTCAGGGTTTTGTGATGCCTGACATGTGCTAGGCTCTGTTGTTTTGCCTCCATGTTCTCCCTGTGGGTTTTAGGTGGTGTTTTTTGGGATGGGAGTCATGGTGCAGCATCCAGCTGCCAACCTCTGTTGGGGTAGGGATTGGGGTGCAGGTAGGAGAACGTGAGTGCCCACTGCCCACACCTCAGCCCCACCGCTGCCGCCCAGCCTCATTGTCTCACTTCTCTCTCCATTCCTACGCCAATTAAAGTGCCGTGTTGCCATTCATGGCCCTTATGGTTTTGTTCAGTTGTCTGTCAGCTCTTGTCAAGCCCTGTCCCCTTCCCCTCCCCCGTTTCCAAAAACAAAACCTCTGACAACCCCCCCTTTGAATCCCCTCTTACCTCACTCCCAGCATGGGGCCCCATTGCCAGGGGATGCTGGCGGCGGTGGCGGGGAGACCGTACCCCACGCCACCTTTGTGGGCTGCCGCCGCCCTCCGGCCCTTGGCCTCCTGCTTCTGCCAGCATTAATTAGATAACTCAGCCCCTCTTGAATCCTCCGAGGGGAGATCGGGATGATCCGACTCCAAGGAGAAAATAGGGCTTTTCTTCTTCTATTTTTTGGCCAAGCCCTTGGTTCCGTCGCTGCTGGAGGTGCTTATTGTGCTGGGAAATAACGGGTTTGGAGGGGGTGGGTGTGTGATGAGGGTGAGTCTGCGGGACTCCCTGTGTTCCTCATTCCCTGTCTGGACCCCAGGCAGGCATGGGCAGGAGCCCAGGGTCACCTGAGCCCATGCTAGCGGCTGCAGAGAGTGCTGCAGGTGGCAGCAGCAGCCTGCGCCAGTGCTCTGGCCCTAATTAAATCTACTCCAAAATCCCTCAATTAGCAGCAGGTTTTGTTTCCCCCCCTCGCTAGGTTTGCATTGAGATCGTTCAGGTGCAGCGTCTGAGTGCATGGAGTGTGTGTGGACCTGGGAGGATGGAGCAGCACATAGCTTCTCCTGGCATGTCCGGCTGCTGCGAGGGCTGGGAGCCTTCCCTCTCCTCCCCCTTCTCTTCTTCCTCTTCCTTGGGGCGTAAGGGTAGTCAGCAGCTGTCCCTGGAAGTGATGGACTGGCATCAGGATACATCCTGACCAAGCCACAATGGGACAAAGGAGAACGTTCTCCTTTTGTGGGTGCTGCCTTTGGTGGTGGTGATCTGTCATCTTCCTTGGGGCTAGTGGGTAGTCTGGCACTTGGATACTCTTCCTGGCCAAGCTGTAATTATGGGGATAGCTCAGGGAGAAAGCACTTCCTGCAGCCCTGCTGTGGCACAGGAGGACTGAGTCACTGGGTCCAGGGATGTCACCGGCTGTGGGTGCTGGGATGTGGCTGGCATCCCACAGCATCCATGCCAGCTTTCTTGAAGTCTGCTGACTTCTTGTCCCAGCATCCTGATGGCTGGAACCCTCCTCTGCTCTTGGCTGGTGGTAACCTTGGTGTGACTCTTCCCTAGAAGGGGTCTGGACTGCAGGAGGGGAAAGCAGACCTGTCCACAAGCTGCAGGTTTGCAGCTGAAACCAGGATCCTGCTCCCAACTTCCTGCTTGAGAAACCCAGCAGTGATGGGTATTTTCCTGGAAAAGTGGGCTCTCTGGTGTGTCCCCCAGATGTTGGGTGAGGGCTTGGTCTTCATAGCTATGGCAGTGACTGCAACATGTGAACAAAGCTCAAGGAGCTATAGTGAGACCTTTCTTGCATCCCACAATCCCTGCATCCCATCTTCCCTGCTTCCAGGGCTGCTCAGGGTAAGCAAGGTGCACTCTCAGCCTTCAGTGTTTAAGGCTGCTTGGGGAGAGTTATGGTCCAAAGTGTTGAACATGAGACTCCTGTTTGCCAAACCTCTGTGTGAAGCATTGGAGTGGCCTCTTGGCCATTGCCAAAGCCATGGGAATCCCCAGAGCCGCAGGTTTCCCCATGGAGAGGTGCTGGGAGCCGCGCTGTGACCGGGGCTGGTGTTTGAGCATGGACAGACTACACTGCCTTGGGCATCACCCCTCTTTCTGGGCAGAGAGGGGCAATTTGGGTTCATTTTCCCTGGCACTTGGTGTTTCCATCCCTTCTGCTCAATCCCAACCCTGGCTTGACCGTGACCCGGAGTCAGTCACAGTGCAGAGCTTTCTGGAGTGTCTGTGCCAGGGGGGCGCTGGCTTGGACATCTTGTAACTTCACCTCAAAAAATGTCACCCCTGGCCCCCGGGGGTGTGGGATGGGGGTGTTACCAGCTTGCAAGGAGCCTCCCAGCTGGCAGGGAAAGAACAAAATGGTTTTGGGGAGCAGCAGAGTTGGAAAATGGCATCCCAGAGCTGGGGGGGGGGGGGGGGGGGGGCAGTTAGCGTTGCCATGGAGACCCATTTATGCCTCACTGATGCATCATGTAAATCCATTTGGAAACGAGAAGGGCCTTTTGTCTTTGGGAGGGTTGAATGGGCCTCATTAAACCCGAGATGAGGACAAAAAAGGGCCTTAGAGTGTATCTGGGAGGGGGACTGGACGAGACAGCCCCGGGGGGGCTCAGCAGAGGCTGTTCCCTCTCCCAGGGATGGTGAGGAGCTGGGGGGGCTGGAAGGTGAAAAATATCTCCTTGAACAGCAGAGACCAAAGGAGTGGAGGAGATATGAGCTGCTTTCAGATACCTGGAGTTGCTGGCTCTGTGTGGCCACCTCGGCTCCAAAGGATAGAGCAGAAATAGAAGAGGGCTGCTGAAGGGCAAGGAAAATAATTATCCATAGATTAGCAGGGGGAAAAAAAGATGGCAGGCTCTTCTAAAGGAGACTAATAATAGAGGAGCACATGAAAGGAGTGGGATCTGAGAGCGTGGGGGTTCGTGTGCTCCTATTTACCCTCTTGTGGTGATGAGCAGCGCGATGGATGAGCAATAAGGCGACAGATACAGAGGGAGGAACCTTTTCGTTCCACTTGTAATTAACTTCCTTCCACGGAGTATCTTTGTTCCCAAGAGCTGAATGTGAGTCAAATAGGAGAAAGGGGCTGTGCCTCTGCATACTGGCACCACTTTGGGGAAGGGCTGTGGATGTTGGTGGAGTGCTGGGATCAGGTGGGCCTTTGGGATTAGGGTGTAATTCCTCTGGTTTGATTGTCTTCGACTCTAGAGAGGTCAAGTGAGGTAGGTGGGGGCTGCACTGTCTCACTGGTGTCAGCAGGAGAACCTCTCCCTGTGGCAGGGGGTGTCTGATGTTCTCAGCTCAAGCTCCCTGAGGACCATGTGGTTGTCCCTGTCTGGAAATGCTGTTTAACCTGTGATGTCCCACTTCACCTAAGCTAGGTTCCAGTTTTTACTTCTGACCTCTCAATTCTCTTTCTTGGTGAAAATACAGATTTTGGCAAGGGCAGAGGTGGCTGGGTGTCACCAAGGGAGCTTTGGACGAACTGTGCAGGGACCCTCCAATGGCAGGAGTGTGATGTGGCTCTGTGACATCAGGGTCTGGAAAACAGCTCTGGGGACAGGACTGATTCCTCTGGCCGGTGGCAGAGACTCCCCAGTGCCTGGGCATGGCTGCTGTGTCCTAGGGAAGCTTGGACGAGTGAGGCAGAGAGGGCAAGATTGGATTTGTGTGTGGCTGGGCACCAGCAAATCACAGGGTTCAGGAGTGTTTCTCAGGATCCCACAGCCAGTTTGAACATGGAGCTTTGGCTTTTTTACTGGATCTGACCCTTTCCCATCCCTTCCTTGAGGAGATTCCTGGTGGGTGGGAGCTGTGATCCGTCTGGAAGGACTCATGCTCTGTTGGTGTAAAGAGCTGGGTCCATGGGGGCTTCAGCTGCCCAGACACAAGGAAAACCTCCCAGCTCCTGCAGGTCTCGCTCTGCCGGGCATTGTCAGCCTTCCCTGCCAGACGTACACGTCCTCCATGTAAGATCCAGTTATTTTTGGATTTCTTTGAAGCAAACAGCATTTAGCATATGTGTGCTGGTTTGAAAGCAAAACCAGTGAGAGACTTCAAGTCAGAAACACAATTTAATAAGAGGAAAAGAAAAGAAATAAAAGAAAGTAAAAGAAAGTAAAATAAAATAAATGCAATAGTACAAAAAACCACTGACAGAGTCAGAATACAACCTGACACCCTGTTAGGGTGGTAGTGGCAGTCCAGATGAGACGGTCTTGTCAAAGCAGTGATCCTGTAGAAAGGTCTGGTAGCTCTTGTCCTCTGGGAGTCCAGTGGGTAAAGCTGCCTGTGCTGTCCCAAACCCCGGATTATATCCAGGTGGGAATTCTTGGCTCCTCCCCCTGGGCGGAGCATCTCACAATGGGCTGATATCATTCTATGAGTCATGCAGTGGGTCCTTGATGGCCCATTAAACAGAGATAACTCCCTGAGGGAGTTATCTATGAGTCATGCAGCAAGGCATTGATGGGCCCATTAACAGAAGATAAGGGAAACACTGCCCCACCTGGTTTCAACAGCTCATGAAGATGGAGATAGAATACATACTTTGGGCACAACTTACATTGTAACCTAGAACATAATGTCATCTTATATGTATGTCAGCATCAGCTTTAGAACATCTTCTCCAAGGAGAAGGTTCTTGGGAAATGTTCTGTTTCTGCCAAGCCTGAAATCAGGTGAGGGGCATCGTATGCTGTGGATGTGGGGAAAGGTGATGCTGCCCTGGAGATTTTGTGGTTGACGTGGTGCAAGGAATGCCTGGATCCAGGGGGAGAGCAGTTGGAAGATATGTCAACCCATTCTCTTTAAAAATTGTATTTTTAAGCCATTTTTTGGTCTTCCCTAACAAAGAGCTGAAGGACTGTTGGATGTTAAGCTTCTGGGTGACTTATCTGCAGGACACTTGTGTCTGCAGGATTGCTGGGAATGTGTTGGTTCATCCATGTCTATCCATGTGTGCCCACATGGAGGAGAGGTGCCTGCATGTGAGGGGGGTGTGGAGGAGTGGGGTATCACTCCCAATATGACTCCTGATCTTGCTCTGGCCAAACTTGCTCGGTTTTCCTCCTTACCTTGTGTTCTTCCTCCTCTTCCAGCAAATCCTCTCTGGGATGCTTCTGGCACTGGGCCCTGGCTGAGTCCGTGGCTCTTCCAGCAGGTCCCATCTGTAGCCCCTGGTCACTCCATCAGATCCTGCGTTTTGGACCCCCAAGGGGAAGTGAGGGGGACTCAGCAAGGGATTGGAGGCCTCACCAGCAGCCCCCTTAACTCAGGGCATGGGAGAGGCTGCACTTTAATCCCATCTCCCTGCTCCGGCATCCCAGCATCCTGCTGCCAACAGTGCTCCCGTTGTTTACCCAACTCAGAGGAATCGGTTTACAAGGCTCACAAATCCCCTTTTCTCCTTTCCCATCAGAAAACACCTCCCGAAACAATGAGGAAATTGGACGCTGCCACCTGATCACTCCTAAGGAACCTGCGGGGCCAGGAGCTGGGGGCCTGGAGTGGCGCTGGGGATGGGATTGCCTGGCTGGGATGGCCAGGATGGTCCCTTGGCTCTGCGGGTGGGCAGCCACGGATGCCACCCAAAAATCACTTCAGGAGCTTTAAGGGATGAAGCTGCCAGCCCTCTCCACCTGCTCAGCTGGCAAAAAAAAGAAGTTGTTATAAGCTTTAATGGCTGTAGTTAATCATTCCCACCCCCTTGGACACCAGGGAAAGGATGCTGGGATGTTATGTGTGAACTGGTGATGGTGCCAATCACAGGATCCCAGAATGATTTGGCTTGGAAGGGACCTTAAAGCTCATCCAGTTCCACCCCCTGCCATGGACAGGGACACCTTCTGCTATCCCAGGTTGCTCCATGCCCCATCCAACCTGCCTTGGACACTTCAGGGATGGGGCAGGAATAAAGCTGGAGCCATTATCCTCCTCCTCCCGTGTGGTGGGCAAGGTAGAGGAGAGTGATTCTTAATGCTGAGAGTTGTTTCAGCCTTAAGGTTGAGCTAAGTTTTAGTTTATCTCTTTTTTTTTTCCCCTTCCCACCTTAAAACGGAAATCAAGCTGTATTTTCCAGAGGAACAGCAGATTCCTCCTCCCCTCCCTGAAATTACAGCGAGTGCTCTAAGAGCATGATGAATTTCCCTACTAATTTAAGAGTTGCTCTGTTCACTCCTCCGGGTGAAGATAAATTTGAAGACATGTCCTTGTGAAGACAAGTCAAGAGTGTAATTCCTTTTTGTCTTCTACCATCCCTTAGAACTAAAATTCCTCATCTCCAGAACTGGCTGAAATCCTGCATTCAGGCAACATGTGACAATTTTTGGATGTTTTTTCCACTCCTTGTCTTGTGATAAATGTTGCTTTTCACTGTGTATTTTAAAAGATAATTTCCTGGAGAACCAGCTTCTGGCATGGTGGGAGCTGTTGTTGGTCTTCCCTAGGATGATCATCACAAGCTCCTCTTGTGACAAAGCAGAATTTTTGGGGGAAATAAAGGTCTCTGTGTGTGGTGAAAAGCTGGAAGAGCTGTGAGAGGGGTTTGAGGCACATGCCTCAGGTTTATCTCCTCCCCTGTGCTGCCCAGGCTGTCATCTGGAAACAGCCCTGCTGTTGGAGAAGAGGGGAAATGGAGGAGAAAAAAATCAGGAAAATTGGAGGACAAAGGGAAAACAGTCTGTGTGCAGGTGGGAATGCGGCTGGTGGGGAACAGCGATTGGAGGGAGCAGCGCAAAAGCTCCATGCACAGGGAAGTGGCTCTGTCTTGCTCCATGTTTGCGTGGATCTGGAAGATGTTCCTGGGCTGATTCCCAGACAGCAGCTGTGTGCTTCTGGAGCTGAGACTGAGCGTTCGTGGAAGAGATTTGCCTCCTTGTTTTATCCTTACATAAACCAAAGGTAGGCCTTGGTCCTGAAGTTCCTGAGATGAAGAGGTGCCAGCAGGATGTGATGCTGGGAGGTTCTCAGCTCCCTTGGTTGCTTCATTGTCCCTCCCCTGCTTACAAATCTGTTTGGCCTGATCCCAACAGGCTGGTGGCCCAGGGACCAGTTGGTTTGCAGGTGTTGGCCAAGGTTTTGGCCACAGAGGTGTGATAGGTCCTCCTGGTATGGAGATGAGGGTGGATAGGAGCCTTCTCCTCCTGCTCCGGTGGTGCAAGACATCTGCTTGACTTGTTTGTGGCTTCCTGTTTGGCATCTTCTGGGCAGGAGGGAACTGGCAGGGGCTGGAGGAGGGAGCTTGAGTCACTCCAGAGTCCTGTGCCAGGAAGCCTCTGACTCAGCCCAACCGAGGAGAAAGGAGTGTGGGATCCAGCTGCCTCTCGGGGTGGGAACCCGTGCAAGTGTTCACTTGCGCTGCGTGTCTGCGGCCGGGCGGGGAGGGAGGGACAGGGGCTGCTCCTGCCTCCTGCTCTGGCTTTGCATCAGGGCTCCGGCCGTGGGTGGGGAAGCCTTTATCGCTCCCAAGTCTTTGGAAGTGCGTGCTGGCCACTGGCCAGGTGACCTACTTGGTAGTGTGAAGCAAAGTGTTGCTCACCTGCTTGCAGTGCCAGGATGGAGGCGGGCTCTGCATCCCACCTGTGTCCCTAAAGACCCTCCAGGGGCCAGGTTTCCCACTCTCTCCTGGTCACCTTCTGCCTGAATCATGACTTGTACAAAACTCCTGCCATGTGCTGCTGTGCCAGTGGTGCTGGGGTTGGGATGATCCCAGCTGCCCCATTGTGCTGCTTTGGGTACTACTGGAGCTGATGTGGAGGAGCTGCAGCCCGACAGGGAGGATGGACCCATAACCCCTCTAAATCCAGCTCCATGACGAGGCTGTGCCCGCCATCCCTGTGCCATGCCCTGGGTGCTTGGGATGCTCCTCTGACCCGGCAAGCTGCAGGTGAGGTGCAGATGATGTCTGTGTGTCTGCCCTGCTGTTACAGCTGGCAGTGAGCTCCAGAGCCTGTGCCAAGGGTACTGGGGGTGCGTGGGCTCTGGCTCCGCCTGCCTGCTCCCAGCCCATCCTGTGGATCTGCTTGGCTCCTGCAGCCAAAGGCCTGGTACTGGTTCCAGCTCTGTGGCTTCTTGCTAAGACTTGCATGGAGCCATGGAGCAGGTTGGTCTTGTGTGTTTGATCTTCCTTCCATGGAGCCTGCAGCTCCAGCCGGAGCAGCTGGCTGGGGGAGAAGGTATCCCAGCCCCCATCCAATCTCCGGGGTGGGCTGGGGCAGGGATGGGCTGTGTCCAACAGCGGAAGGGGAAGCACGGCCGTGCAGCCTTGGCAAAGCGCTCACTTTGCGTTTGGCCATGCCCAGATTATGTGAGGGAGTTGCAGCAGAGATAACTCTGCAGGAAAATCCATTCCCACCTTATCTCCCATCAGGAACTCGTTTAGTTGCTATATCAAAGTAGATGATCTGCTGCTTCCCTCCTTGCTGCCCTAATCCTCTCCTTCACGCTGAAAAAACCTAATCAGTGCCTTGCCCCACCATAATGAGATCCGAATGTTAATTATCAGCATCTTACCTTCCTACCCTTCCCAATGCCCTGCCTTCCAGCCCCGAATAGCTTTCCTCCCTCCTTGCTCCTCTCTATCCGGTCCTCCCACACTCCTGGGCACGCTGTTGAGCCTGGCCCTGTAGAAGTTGTCCTGCAGGATGCTTCCTTCCCTTCCATTTAAGGACAGGAATTCCTCAGGGAGCTGGGGCGTGGACAGGATCCCTCCCTGTGCCCCATTGTCAGGACTTCTCTCTATGCCTAATTATTGCCTGTCCCTGCAGGAAGCTCCTTGCCTGGCCGTCGGGCAGAGCCGTGGCGTCTCCCAGCCCTTTGTGGGAAGACTCACTCCCGGTTGGATGCCAGGCTTGGGGCCAGGAAGGGTGCCCACCCTCATCATGGCTGGCGAGCAGGACTGACCCAAGCCAGCCCTGGTTTTGTCAGCAGGAGCCTGTGCTGGCTCCATGCACAGGCTGGGATGGTGAGGGGAACTTGGTTTCGGTGTCAAAACCCATCTTACAGAGGGGAACAGCAGAGCAGAAGCACAAAATAATTGGTGTCAGAGTGTTGTGGGCCAGGCTGGTGTGGCCTCTGCTCCAGTATGTGGTAACCTCTTATCCTCCTCTCTTCCAGGTTCATGACTGGGAAGGGGCTGGTCATCTACCCAGAGATTGGGGATAAACTGGACATTATCTGCCCCAAGGCAGAGCCGTCCAAGCCTTACGAGTACTACAAGCTGTACCTGGTGAGGAAGGAGCAGGCGGATGCCTGCAGCACCGTCATGGACCCCAACGTGCTGGTGACATGCAACCGGCCCGAGCAGGAGATCCGCTTCACCATCAAGTTCCAGGAGTTCAGCCCCAACTACATGGGCCTGGAATTCAAGCGGCAGCAGGATTACTTCATCACATGTGAGTCGCCCTCCTCTTCCTCGCTGCCAGCCCTGGCTCAGGAGGGCTTGGGCACCTGGAGAGTGTCACCAGGCGCTTGTGTGTGACTTGGCCGGTGCAGAGAGCTCACACGGATGGAAAATATGTCCCGCTCGATGGGAGCAGGGGGAAGAATGTGTCACTGGCCAAGTGGGTCACCAGTCCCTCTCTGGCTGCTGTGCTGTGTCCCCTGCCCTGCTCATGGCTGGGAGCAGGAGCACATCCCCATCTGGAGTCGACCCTGGAGCACTGTCATGCCTGGATCCTATTTTTTGCTGCCATCTTTGCTGGAAGTGTTGCAGGATTTTGCTTTGGGGCTGGGGAGAAAGAGGAATGGTGATGCTTGTCCTTATTCCCAGGTGTTGCCTCCAAGAGCAGCTCCAGCACTGGGAAGTGCTGGTGGTGTCCAGTGTGTGATGAGATGTGATCGAAGTGGCTGAAAAATTCTGCACACTGGCTTGTTCTGTTTGTGTCTTGGTGCTCCATGGCATTTTGTGGAGGGGAGAGAGAAGGAATTTTCTCAGAGCCTGTGTGTGCAGGGGATTGCTGCACAGAAATGTATCCGCCTGTGCCTGCTCTGGTGTGGATGGAGGGGAGCTCAGCCATGTCTGGGCAGTGCTGCCAGCTCTCTTTTTGTCCCCTCCCCTCCTCAGCCTGGCTGTCCCTGCCTGGCTGGGTGCACTGCAAAGGGCACGGTGGCCACGGCTCAGCTCCCCTCGCTGTGTGCCGTGGGCTTTGCGGCGAGCGGCCAGCACAGGGGTCACTGCCTGTGTGGGAGCGAGCGCCCGGCCATGGGAGCGGTGTGTTCCCGGCTGGAAACAGGGTATTTTTAGCCTGGAATCTTTGGGCGGGGATGGCAAGGCTGTGGCAGGCAGTGGAGACGGGGGGGCTGTGCTCTAGTGTGGTGCTGTGTTGAGGCTGCTAGTCTGGATGTCCCCAGCGAGCCTGGCTGGGGCTGTTAGAATCTTGCTGCAGAATAATTTGGAATAAACCTGATGCAGGGGAAGCAGCCGGGCCTGGCTCTGGCAGGTCAGCCTTGAGCCCTCATCACTTCTGTCATGGCAAATTTTGCCAGGTAGTGACAGGGGCTCTCAGGGGGCTCTGTTCCTTGTGTGGTCATGGAGATTCCAAAGTGGCTCCTGGATCGTCAGCCAGGGAAGTTTCCCTAACAGGAGGGGTGACAGCAGGAACGACCTGGTGCCACAACCTGCAGAGCCAGCTCAGCTTGGCACTGGCAGTGACTGCGGGCTCTGCAGGGCTGAGTCACTGGCAGGGCCAGGCTCTTCCAGAGCAATGGTCACTGTCACTGTCCAGGTATGGGGACACATGTCACTTAAGGGGCACCAGCTTTGAAGCCAATGGGGGCAGGATACCCTGGTTCCAGCCCAGATGCCCCAGATGGGCTGGGAATGCCAAAAGCCCTGGCATAACTCCCATGTAGGCTCTCATTTCCCTTACCTCAGCTGGCACCAGCCTGGTGGCTCTGGGGCCCAAAAGTTCAGCCTCCTGCTGTCCTTCAGCTGATGGAAAGCTTGATTAAATACAAGCTTTGCCTGCAGTGGGCAAAAATTTGGAAGAGAGGCCAAAGTGCCAGACTTTGGTCAGGCAAACATCTTGAAGCACTTGGTCAGTGGCTCCTCTGTGTTCAGGGGTCAAGTTCAAGCACTGGCATGGTCTTCAAGCTAATGAGAGCTGAAATTTGGGTCCTCTGAGCTACACCCTGTGGGACTCTGAGGCTGCAAAGAGCCCTCAAAGACAAATAGGTTCCCCTAAACAAGCTCAGGAGGTGAACAAAACACCGAGAAGAAGAAGTATGGGGTCCCTTTTATGGTAACCAAGTCCATCAGGAAGGTGGAGGTAGAAGGATTTACCAGCCTCTGAATTACCCAAATTTTATGGAGCTGTTTTGCATTTCACACGAAACTGAAGTGAAAATCAACTTCCTGGAGCTTTGGGAGGTGCTTTCACAAGCGGCTGCTGGTGCATTGCCGACTCCAAACGCGGCTCCCGCGGGGCCCCCGTGGCTTTGAGCCAATGCCAGCTCCCCTCCAAGGCTGCCAGCACACCTGGGTCACTGCAGGTGACCGGCTCTGGCTCGCTGCAGATACGACAGGACACGCAGCCGGGATTTTGCAAAGACGGCATAGCCCAGCTTGGGAAATCCTGGCTGTGCATCCCCTCGGATGTTGGGCTGAGCCTTTTAAGCTCATTTTTAATGCAAAATCCTATTTATCCTCTTGTTCCCAGTTTCAGGCTGTGTAGGGATGCAGTGAGCAGGGTGCTTGGAGCATCCCTGTGGGATGCCCCTCCTCTACTCAGGGGGCCGGCAGTGCCCTCTGCCCCTGCCTTGGACCGTTTCTGACTTTAATTTCTCTTGACTCCTCCAAGCTTTGATGCGAAACCCCTCAGAGCTGGGAGCTGCCAGCTGAACTTTGCTCCCTGGGTGGGCCGAGGATGCTCCTGTGAGCTGGCCGTACCCTCTGCTGAGCAGCCCCAGGAGTTCTTTCTGCCAAGAAATAAAATAGCCAAAAAAACAAAGTCATAAGTCTCCTGAGCAGACCCCCCACATGCTGTCTTTTCCCCCCCCCTCCCCAATTTTTCTCCCCTCCCTTTCCCCAAGCTTTGCCTGAACACACAAAGAGTTTTTTTTCTCCCTTTTCATTTCTAAGCCAGGGAAGCAACGCTGGAGCCGAGGGGAACAGGGCGTGTGCCACTTATCTCCCACCTTCCCCAGCAGCAGGAAAACCTCCTCACCGAAGCCAGGGAGCTTCCCAGGGTCCCTCCTATTCAGGACTGCTCCTTGCCATCGCTTTGGATATGCCAAGCCTTGTTTAGGGACACTTTTATCATGGAGGGACACGGCCCCAGCCCTCGGCTTAGCAATGAAAAGGCTTTTGAAAGCTGCTGTTCCCTGTCCCCGTCCTCTCCAGAGCCTCACACCAACCCCCTCCACACCAGTTCCAGGCTTTCCTTAAAAGCATCTTTGCTCCTGGGGGTGGATAAGGAAAGGTGATGCTTATTCCTAAGGCTTTCCATAAAGAACAAGATGCAGCATCATCTGCCTGCAGGTCTGCACTGGAGACAGAGGCTGGGGAGGCATGTGGGACTTGAGCAGGACATGGGCACCATCCCCAGGATGAAGTGCTGAGAGGGTGAAGGAGCTGGGAATTTGGGAATTGTGTGTTTTATATCATGATGTGCTGTAGTTTCTTCCATCCCTGGTCTCCCGGGTATTTCCCTGCTTGCCTCTGGTGCCTTGGTGGGATTCCCTGTCCCCAGTGTCCTGTCCCCTCCCTACAAAATACTTCCCACTGGAATAGCCTCCCCCTTGCCTGGTGCCTGCACTCCCAGGATGTTGTGGGCAACTCCAGCCCCACCACGGCTTATCCAGCCCTGCAGGTTCAGCTCCCTCCACCTCCCCTCCTAATTCACTCCAACTCCTAATTGCATTTGCTGCTCGTCTTTGAACTTGCTCCAGTTTTACTATCTCTGGTCATGAGGTGCCTGGATAGAGATCCATTAATCCCTGTGTCCTGGCAGTAGGGTGACGTGAAGAGGAGCTCCTGAAGTGGCTCCCAGCTATCCCAGAGCTCTGGATCAGAGAATCAAAGAATAGTTTGCATTAGAAGGAACTGTTAAATGTCACCTAGTCCATCTGTGGAATGTCCCATCCCTGGAAGTGTTCAAGGCCAGGTTGGATGGGGCTTGGAGCAACCTGGTTTAGTGGAAGGTGTCTCTGCCCATGGCAGGGGATGAACTGGATGGACTCCCATAGTTCCCAGTTCCTTCTCTGGTTTTTGGGGCTGGTGGTGGTCCTGGCAGCTCCTTCTGTGTTCAGTGGGGTGTGGAGGCCCCAGACAAACCTTGCTCATCCTTGGGGTGCACTCCAGGCAGCTGTTTGCAGGTGTGGTGATGCCAAGGTGTTCTTCCAGGTGTTCTTCCTCAGTGTCCGACCTGTCCCATGAGCCTCTTTAAAGCACAGAGCCCTTGTTTGATGACAATGCTGAAGGAAAAGCAAGGTCCTAGTAGATGTTTCCTCATAAATCCAAGGCGTTTGCTGTTTATTGTGAGTCCTTAAGCCCTTCAATCCATTTTTGATGTAATTACATCCATAATCCAATCCAACGCTTTTTGGCAGCGG
The DNA here is from genome assembly GCA_910950805.1 of Acrocephalus scirpaceus scirpaceus. Taxonomy (NCBI): domain Eukaryota; kingdom Metazoa; phylum Chordata; class Aves; order Passeriformes; family Sylviidae; genus Acrocephalus; species Acrocephalus scirpaceus. The sequence continues at coordinate 76,514,733 of OU383776.1, forward strand.
GATGCAGTGAGAGTGGATCTATTACCCTGAGTGTTGTGTTAAAGCCCTTGTCTTGCATTTCTGTTTTTAGATGCAATTAGTCTTAACCTGGCAAGAGTTATTTGTTGTAAACCATTGCTGCTGCTGCGATGCAGCTTCGTCCCTGGGCCACGCTCCGTCAGCGTTTTCCTGCAGCTCAGCGTGGGGAAGGGGGTCACCTATACCCTGCCAACTGCCAGGATCATCCTTCCTCCTCGGGAGCTTTTTTGGGACACGTTGCCATACTCGCTTTTCTGGCTGTGCTCCTCTAGCTTCCATTGGTTTGGGAAGCCTTCAGCCCGTGCCAGTGCGTGTGTGCGGAGCCACTTATCGTTCCTTCCTGCATTCCTTGGGATTTGATAATTCCCTCGCTGGTTCCTTGGGCTAGGGGCTGTGCCAGGGGGGGCTTTGTCAGCCTGCCAGCTCTTTGCTGATGCCATTTGAATGTGGCCACTTTCATGTGCTCCTCATCCTCCTTCCCACAACTTGTTTGGTGGAGGGGAGTTGAAAGCCCAAGGGCCATTTGATGCCATGATGGGAGCTGTGAACTGCTGATAAAACCCCAATTAAGCGGCTTCCTCATTCTTCACCCAAACGGGCCGGCTTGCGACACACCCAGACCAAGCAGAGCCGGCCTGGTGGCATCCAGCTGGTTTTGGGGCTTTGCTCCTCCATCCCCATCCCACTGGGAGCCGCTGGCAGAGGATGGTGATGCCGCGTGGGAGCCGGTGGCCAGACACAAACGGCTCTAACGGTGTCCTGCTCCCGACTTCAAAGCCCGGGCCCTGGCCATGTCAAACCCTAATAATGGCCCTTAGACAACACGCGGTTCCTTGTCTTGCAGGCTTGTCTGAAGAGCGTGACCACAGTAAATGTGATTTTGTTGAGCCCTGTCCCTTAAGCCTCTGCCTCTTTTCTCTTCTCCTCCTCCCTCCTGACCTTTTCAGCTCAACGCTGTCCCCGGACAGCCCCTGGCAGCTGATCTCATGGCTCAGCCTTTCACGGCCCTAATAGGGATGAATAGCCCCCTCAGAAAGGGCCAGTGTCCCGCGCCCGGCCGGGAGGTAAATACCCCGTGCTTTGATCTGCTCTGGGGCCAGGGGGGCCCTGCCTGCCACAAATCCCCGCCCAGGGGTCCCTGCCTGCCATAACTGCCCACCCAGGGGTCCCTGTGCCTGCTCAACTCCCTGGCTGCTGGGCAGCCCAGCTCTGCCTGCAGCCCTGGCACAGCAAAGGGCTCTGGAGCTGGGCACTGGGTGCTGTCTGCCTGGGAAATTGGGCTGACTGCATCCCAGGATGCTCTTCCCCAGGAGAAATGACCTCCAAGAGCATCTGTAGCATTGTCATGACCCCTTTAGCATTTTCACGACCCATTAGGAGAAAACAAAACATGTTTAACTCCCCAGTGCTCCTGAACACTGAGGTGACAGTAGAGATGGCATGCAGGGGTGATGGCAGTGAAGAGGTGACATCTCCCCCTGCATCACCTGCCTGATCCTGCTCTGCCCCCCTGTTCTTGGGACACTGGGAATCTGCCTGTCCCCCCCAAAAGAGCTCTCTTGGCAGCTGTGGTGGGAGGCTCACACCAAAGCACGTTTTTTGGTGCATCCCATCTTCCCTTTCCTCATCCTGGCTCTTTCAGCCCCTGCTCCTCCTGCCATGTCTGCAGGAAATCCCAGGGCATCTCCTGGAGCTGCAGCTACATGGATTGTGGTGGACCTGGCTCTTCAGTGATGGTCACCTCCGAGGACTTCCTCTGGGACACTGGAAGAGATGAAACTTGGCTGCTTTTGGTTAAATGTTGAGTAGCTGACTCTCAAGGCAGAAGGAGCTTTCAGCTTGATGAGGAATTGAAACAAATCCTGGCATACTGGTGTGTCTGGGAAGCTGTGCATGGATAAGTGCAGGCAGCTACTTCCTTAGCATATTTTTTTAAATAACCATAACATCAAGACCCTCTCCCTGGGCTTTTCTCCTGGGATCTCTATTGCAATCCACTGCTCCTGTAGTGCTGGGAAGAGGCTTGTTGGCATCAATGCAGCTCCAAACTGGTGTAGAGGGGTCTGTGATGATGGGTGCTGGGTGTGTGAGGGTAGGTGCTGGGATGTGGTGGGGTATGCTGGGCTGTGATGGTGGATGCTGGTGATGGTGGGTGCTGTCTGTCAGACCAAGAGCTCACTGGGGGCTCCAGGAAGCACCACCACACTTGGACCCTGAGACGTGCAGGGTGCAGTCTGACATTAGTGAACTTGACATGCTACCCTTTTCCATCCCTAATTTATAGGGATCTGTGTCTATCCACCCCTCAGCCAGGCCAGCCCAGGTGATGTGTGGCACCTTGAGCAGGTCATCTTTCCAGGGAGGATTGGTGCCATCCTCCATTTGAAGTCTCTTTGCCCCGGGATTGATGTTTTTGCTGCTGCTGTGTAATGCCTGAGCTCTTTGATCCCACCTGGCAGTGTGGAGTGGGAGTTAGACACCTCATGGAGAGGGGGCTATAGGAGCAGTGGAATCTGGGGGCAGCTGCAGTGGGATCAGCTCTAATCTGGGGGTAGAGTCCCCTTCCTCTGTCCATTACTCAGCGAGGAGGCAAATCCTTGTGTCTTGGTTTTGAAAGAAGACAGGTATCTGCTAAAGAGAGGCAGGGCCTCTCTTGGGATGGATAATTCAAATCCCCTTCCCTCAAATTATTATAATTTAGAAAATTAAAACGGCTCTCAGGCAGAGATATGGGGATAGGAATAACAGTTCTTTACTAATAGGTATAACAAGGCAAACAAACAACAACAACTACAGCAATTAATAGCGAAAACAGAACCAGGGACCTTGACGGAGCTTGGTCCCACAAAACTCGGGGCAGTCTGGTCTCTGGGGACTCCAAGAAAAAAAAAAAAACCAAGCTGGAACGGCGGGGTATCCCGGGCTGGTGGATCAGATGAAGTTCGGAGCTCCGTCGGTGGTCACTGGAGGGCAGGGATGTCTGGCAGGGAGGCCAGTGCGGGCCCGCGGTGCAGAGCAGCTCCAAAACAGTGCCGAGGCAGTGGGACAGGGCTGAGCCAACTCCAGCAGGGCAGCAAAAGGAGGAATCAGGATCTTCCTGGGCACACAAGCAGATGATAGCAGCTCTCTTCAGGATCAGATCCCGGTGGTGCCAGTGAGAAGCTCACGCAGCAACGGCAGCCCAGTCCGCTCCCGACGCAGACCACACCAAAAGTGCAGCTGCCCCCCAGCCCTCGTCTTCCCCCCCCCCCCCGCCCCTCTCGGGGGGGGGGGGGGGGGGGGGGAACTCCTGGAGACAAAGGGTGTAGCCAAGTGCCAGTCTCCACCCAGCCTCCATGCTTTGTTCCACCGAGCACCGACAAGCACCTAGCAATCAGTTGCCCCGAAACTCCTGGGAAAAAATTCTATAGGTGAAAAAAAAAAAAAAACCAAACAAGTCTAACCCCCAACACCTTGTCTGGAGAGTCAGGGGTTTATGTGGCATCTTTTGGAAATTTCCAAACCCTGTAACTCAGGGTGTTGCTGGAGACTGTTTGGTCCATGCACTGGTGTCTGCCTGGAGCAGAGACCAGCTCCTGAGGTCCTGCCATGCAATCCCAGGAGCAATGGATCATCTCCTGCTCCCGTTGTTGTGGGATGCAGCACTGGGAGCCGCACGTGATCCTGCTCCGAGCCAGGCTCTGGTAGGTGCATGGCCATGGTGGGAGCAGTGCCTGGGCTGGCTCCTCTTGCAGGCAGGGGATTATTTGCAATTGTGGGCCAGGAGTTTCACCAATGTCACCTCCCCAGTTCCAGACGTTCCTGGTGGTTATGCAAAGTTTGCCTGTAATTGCACTGGGGTTTCCTCTTGGCTGTCCCACAGCACCCAGACCTGCTGTCCCTCCCCACTGCCTGGTACCTCCTTGGCTGCCTGAGCTCTCCCAGGCACCTGGAGCTTCCAGATCTGCACATGAATCTGTCCCTCTGTCAACCTCTCTGTCCCTGATAACCTGAAGTTTTCTCTGAGCCCCTGGGAGTGCGGATGGAGCCTGAGCTCAGGTGGGCAGCTGGAGGTTGGCCTTGCAGCTGGAGGATGGCACTGTCTGTCTCCATCTCCTTCCCAAAAGATTTCTCAGTCATCTCTTAGATGTTTTGCTACCTAACAGGAGAGATTTACACCCTGTTAAAAGGCAGCAAGTGCTTTCCTCCCCTCCTGCTCCCATGGGGGCCTACAAAAGACTCTGGCAGAGCCATCAGGTGGGGAATTACATGGCACTTTCATCCTGATCTGTCTCCATTTGCTTGAGGCTACCACAGAGACTGCACAAATCACCTTCCTCTCCCAATGACGTGCTCTTTCTTTGGAAGGGATAGACAGACTCAAAGACAAAGGGTTTATGTAGGATCATGGTCCCCCTGAGCTGGGCAGAAAGCAGGATGAGGACACTGGGAGTTTCCACAGCTCATCCACATGGACAGTATTGATGATAAAGGGCTTGAGTGAGTCACCAAGCTGTGGTCCTGCAGCAAAGATGTGCTTTCCAGCCTGAATGGGATTCTCTGCAATCCAGCAGTGACTCTTAATTATGATACTAATTAGGGTTAATTATAATTTTCCACCAGAAAGCTGTTTCAATGGGAAATTAGCTTTTCACTTAAGCATTACTTGGGTTAAAGTGTCTTTTTCCAGTGGATACTTCAGTGTTTGCCTGTTGTCCCTTTGCCACAGGAAAGAATGGGAGAGAGTGGAGCTGTAGGTGGTGAGGATAAGTGTAATGGATGGTGTCCTCCCTTCTTCAAGCTGTAACTGTGTGTGTCCCTCTGCTCTCTATAAGGAATGGGGCTAATTTAACCCTTTAATTTGATTTTGGGGGTGCTGACCCTGGCCAGGGAAAGCCAAACCCCATCCCAGCCAAACCCCATCCCAGCCAAACCCCATGTGATGGTTTTCATTCCTATTTCCAGCAGTGCATTTGGGCTGGGCATTTTCCCACTGTGTTTACTGGAGCAGGGAGTATGGGGTGGGATGGCCAGATCCCCAGCGTTCCATGGGCTGGCTGCAGCAACAGGCTCCTCACCTGCCCTGCACAGCTGTGGAGAGGGACACAGCAATCCCAGTTGGCTTCATGGCCTGGGCCTGGGCCTGACAGTGCTCTGATGACAGGGAGGAGAGCAAAGGTGTCCGTCCCGCAGCCAGCGGTGCTGGTGGAGCAGCCCCCGTGGCCCTTCTCTTTCCATGCCGTACCATGTGGCTGGAACAGCTCTGGAGCAGCTCTGGAGCAGCTCTGGAGCTGGCAGGAGTGGCTGTGAAACCCAAGCCTTGCACCTCCTGAGCCGTGCAGGAACGGGACAGGGCCAGGCTGGCTCACACAGGCATTTCAGGGGCTGCAGGGCCCCTTCCCGGCGCAGCTGCCTCAGGAAGGCTGGGAGAGGGCTGGGAGAAGGCTGGAAGAAGGCTGCCGGCCCCGCTGGCAGTGTGACAGCGTGGGGTGGGCTCCCCCCACACAGCCCCTGCCCCGGCGCTGGCAGCAGCCCCAGCCAATATGCTGGAGCTCAGGAAGGGGCTGGGGGATGTGTGCGGGGTGGGGGGCTCGTGTCCCCACAGTGGGGCTGGCTAGAAAGTGACACTGATATTAATATTAATAGTACCAATAACGGGATGCCCTGAGCTGGAGCTGCATGGCCCTGATGTCTGGGAGGAGCAGGAGGAGGAGGAGCAGGGGCTGTAACCAAGCCGTGCTCCCCAGAGGCTCCAGGGAGTTGGTGTGCAGTGGAGCAGGCGGGTGCCTCTGCTCCATGACCTGGAAGTGGCTCCATGTCCCCTGGGGTGCCAGCCCTGGTTGGGATGGGGAGGAAAGAGCTCAGTGCCCGTTGGGTTGGGCTCCAGTGGAGCACCTCTGTGTTGGTACCGAGGGGGTGTAAAACACCTTGAAAGACAGGAGGTGGCAGGAGCTGGTGTTGCCTTGGGAAGGCTGACCTGAAACAGAGGCTAGGCAAAACTAGAGAATAAATTCAGGATTTATTAAAAGGTCCCCAGAATCCACCCTGGGCATTACAGAAGCCTAAGCAAGGCTGCACCCAGGGTGGTCTGCAAGTGGTAGCAAAGATGGCCCCCGAGTCACGAGATTTTGCCATTTTATAAGTTTAGGTCTATTTGCATATTGGGGTCCAATTGTCCAATTACAGCCCCAGGCCATGAGGTCCCATCCTTCTTGTCCCACCCCTCAGTCTGTCGTTGTTTGTGTTCTTGGCCTGAAAGTTGTCCTTGGTCTTCCAGCAGAAATGGATTTGTTTTGTCTAACTGCTCCATAGAGGGAGCTTAATATGGCTCCTAATATGAGGCTACATCCCTAGGTAGCACAGAATCTGAAAATATAAAAGCTAAGGCATCACTGGGATTTTAAGTGCAGCCTGCTCGTGGATTCCTGCAGGGATCTCTGGCAGTGTCCGAGCACGTCAGAGATGTGGGAGGCACATCTCCAGGGTGACCTGTAGGGACTTCACCTGTGCCAGGAGGGGCTTTCAGCCCAGGGGTGTCCAGGCTGGGCTGAGGCTGCTCTGCACCAGCTGCCCCTTGCCAGGGTCGGCCCCGTGGCTCCAGCGGGATCAGGGTCAGGCTGTGGGACACCGGTGGCATGCTACCACCTCTCCTGAAGTGATGGAAACACGAACCTTGTGCATGTCTGGGGGCGAGAGGGGTGGTGGGGACTGTGGCCAGGCTGCGGCCATGCCGTGCCTGGCTGTGGCTGGAGCAGGGCTGAGCTGCACAGATGGAAGAGTGATTAAGAGCAATAAAAGGAAAGAGACTTAGATTCGATACAGTCTCAGCACATTAATTGTGCTTTGGGGCCCAAATCATAATGCAGCCCTGCTAGAGGGAATCCAGCAGAGAAACCAAACATCTTGCTCTGGCCAAGGCTGACCATTTAAGAGACCCTTGCCTTCATCTCTTGCCAGGTATTATTTCCAGCATCTCCCATCTGCCAAAACCTGAGTTCTCCTTTGAAGTATTTTTAGGGGAGGGAGAAAAGCTCTGGTGACACTGAGTGCTGGCACTGGGGAGGCAGCAGGGACAGCACATGGCATTGCTGGCTAGGAGATGGGACTATGGGGTTGGGGGTGTCAGCCATCTGTCCCAGCTCTGTGGTGTGTGTCACTGGGCTGGATGGGCGTGTGGGATTCCAGGAGTGGAGGTCCTGCCTGGCTTCCATGGTGGCTGAGCATCTCCTCTAAATTGACAAGCAATTACATGGTTAATGGTATCACTGTTAAATCCTCATCACTCAGCAGCCCAGGGCTTAATGCTCCATTAGGGCAGAGGCATCTGATGTCTCTCCCGGGCTGGGAGCAGGCTGGGAGCAGCCTTTGGAAGTCACTGGCCAGAGGTTATTTTTGCTCTCCCAGTCCTACAGCCAACCTGCAAATCCTTCCAAAATGGAATAGGGCAGGAAAATGCTCCTGTACACTCAGTACACTCAGCCCTCAGTGTTGCTGGGGCTGGCTGGATTGAGCCTTGCTGGTGTGTCGTGGGGAGGCGAAAGTGTTGTTTCAGACCTGCCATTTCCTATTCCATGGGTATTCCCAGCTCCCAGCCTGGCTTCCTTCATCGTGTCACAGCTCTGCCTCCTGCTGCTGCCTTGCAGCTGCCTTTCTGCAGCTCGGGGCTCTCCCAGCTCTCCCGCAGCCGCTGCCGTGCCTGTGGATTTAACATTTTCCCCTGTGGTTGCTGACTCTGGGTTCCATCGGCAGCTGAGGATTGGTGGTGTCACCACAGCTCACCCTAACCGTGGCAGCGAGCGGCACAGGCACCTGGAGAATCCATCAAGTGCCACCCGGATCCCAGTCTGGATCCACTGGAGCTGGGCTGAGCTGAGCCTGGAGCCTTCTGCTGGGGCTTCTTCCGCTGGGAAAGCAGGAAACTGAGTGGGAGGAGCAGCTCTTCATCGCTGAGCTTCACAGGGAATCGCGCTGGAGGAGCCTTTCCCGATGGATCAGGGACCTGCTGCTCTCACATCACCCTGCCCTACGTGTTCACATCAAACTCTCTGGACTCTGCACCATTTGGATGGATTTGCGGATTTAGGATTTTGACTTTTGGAAGCCCAACCAGCTGCGTGGAGCATCCAGCTTCTCTCTGGCCCATTGTGGATTTACATGGAATGTGGAAGCTTGTGTCCTTGTTTCCAGAGGCAATTCCAAGACCATCACTGTGGGTTTTACAAACATTTTTTGCTTTTTTTTGTTCCCTCAAGCAACTGTTTCATTTTTCCACAGGGTTCCCTCTCAAAGCTACTTTCTCCCTCATCATTTCCATGGCCAGAACAAAAAGAAACTTTGTGTCCAAGTGTGGGGTGGGAAGAAGGATGCTCAGCTGTGTCCTTTCATTTATCCCTGTGGCTCCAGCTGCTTCCTCTATCGTCTTTGGACCTTTAATATTTTTGTTGTATGTGGATGGAATGTCTCCATAGTTATTTGGAGGAACTGCTGCCTTTGTGGGACCTTCTGGTTTCCCCCACTCGAACCACGCTTGCTTGTTACCTCATTTTGTTATAATTAGTTAATTATTTATAAATCAGACCTCGTGAAGCCTCACAGGGACTGTTTTTTACAGACTGCTGCTTTCTCCCTCAATGGATGAGTCTCTTTGAGATGCAACAACCCATGGCATGGAGCTGGGAAACTGTTCAAGGAGCTGCTTCAGGGCTGTGAGCTGGGATGTATCTGCTGATTTCATCCCCAAACTGGCGCCTCCGTCCGGGAGAACTGCACTGCCGAGCTTCTGCTGGAGTTCACTCCCAATGTGTTTTTCTGGGGAGTCTGAGCTCAGGTCCATCCTGTTTGGATTCCAGAGAACTTGTGCAGGCTGTCGGGGGCATTTCTCCACATTCCCAGGTGTTTGCGTGGGGCTTGGTGCTGACAGTGCTGCTGTTGGAACAGCCACCAGCGGATCCCAGCTGGATGCACCATCCCGGGAGCTGCTGGCAGGGGGGACCCTGCTGCCGGAGAGGTGATAACTCAGCTAATGGCCCAAGGACTTTCTGATTAGGAAAACATTTGCAGGGGTTTCAGGTGAGAGCCTTGATTGCACAGAGGTGTTTGGAAAGAGCTGATGGACTTGGAGCCTGCTTCCCGGCAGGATCCGGGTGTGCTTTCCAGAGTATCTCAGCGTGGAGGCTCACCCAACCTCCTGCTGTGGGAAGGGGAATGTGGAAGGATGATCTTGCTCCATACTCTAGCCTCTTCCTGTCCCCTCACCAACACCCAGCAGGGTCCAATGGAATAATCCCAAATTTCCGTCAGTCACCTGCCCTCCCAGACCTGCTTTTTTTGCAGGATGGAGGCAGGAATTGAGCTGCACAGGGAACCTGAAACCTCAGGGGCTGAGCTTTGGCCTTAAGGCTTGGGGAGGTGTTGGCTGCGCTGTGCTAGCCAAGTCCTGTCTTGTGTCTGGAAAATTATCCCTGGACTCCGTGATTCTCCATAGCATTGCCTTCCCCAAACTGTTGCTGAGCTCCTCCCGGGTTTCCCTGCTTCCCTGGGTGAATTGATCCCTGTTGTTGGATTTGGTGGAGCACTGGGATGATTTGTGTTTGCTGCGATGGAGGGAGCTGATAAGGGTGGGAACCATCCTGGTCCCTGGGCAGATCTGTCTCCACGCCAGGCACAGTGGCCACATCCAGGGCCCTGGTGGGGTCAGAAACCAGTTTTTTGAGTCTGTTTAGCAGAATCTGACATTTAGGTGCTTAATGCTGAAATCCTCATGTTTGGGTTTATTCTCTCTTGTGTACCCCCTGCCCTGAGCCCCACAGAGGGCTGGAGGATGGGGGGACCTTCCCTGTGATCCCATGGGATCCAAGGGCTGAAAACTCCATGCTGGCTACAGCGAAAAGTTAATGTGAATTTAAGTGACTTCTGCCCTGCAATTAGAGCCCCCAGAGCCCACTGAGGCTCTGAGTTTACATTCTTCACCAAGGCACAGGGTGTAATTAGAGATGTATAATTTAAACTGTGCATATGCAAGTGTTCCCATTCTGCACCAGGAGCAAAGGAAATTATCCAGGAATTAAAGGGGGAGGAGGGTGCAGGCGTGGAGAATGGCTCACTTGTGTGGATATGGCAGTGAGAGGAAGCTGCAGAGATCATGTCCTCACTGCTGCAGGCAGCTTTGGAAGGGGCAGGAGCTGGGAATTCGGTGGGCTCTGGATTGAGGTGTGAAGATGTGGCTGTAATGGGGGGTCAGGAGTGAATCCCTGGGGTAGGAGGTGCCAGGGGATAGCTGGGACCTGCTTGGCAGTGCCAGGGGACGATGGAGACCTGCACAGTAATGCCAGGGAACAGCAAAGAGCTGCTCAGCAGTACCCTTCCAGCTCCTAGGAACCTGTCTAACATTCCCTCTCTTTTCTTGCAGCCACTTCCAATGGCACGCTGGATGGCCTGGAGAACCGGGAAGGAGGGGTCTGCCAGACACGCTCCATGAAGATTGTCATGAAAGTAGGGCAAGGTGAGTCCTCCTGTTCCTCTGGGGTCTCCTGCTGCCCCCTGAACCAGGGTCCCTGTTCCTCTGGGGGATGTGGGAGTTCAAGATTCCAGGGAAACTGAGGCCAGGCCAGCTGCTCCTGGGAGCACTCCTGGGTTAGTTCAACAGAATTGCATTTTTAGGATCTTTTTTCCTGCTGTTTTTCTCTTTCCAACATGGTGTATGCGCGGGATTGAAAGGGAGCGATTGTTCCCGGTTACCTCGTGGGCTGTATCCCAGTGGGAAGTGAGCTCGGCACAGGACCCATGAGCCCTGCGAGTACCTTGGGGGGGGCTGGCACAGGCAGTGCCCCTGTGACTTCCCGGGCATCCAAGGGGGGATTGTAGCTGGCCAGGCATCAGGGATTTGGCTTGGTGGCTCTCAGCTGTGGAGGCCACCAGGCTGTGGGGACTCCGGTGGCAGTGGGACACCAGAGATATCACCAATGGGCTCTTCTCCTAGAACTCCTGCACCCCACCACCTCCATCCCAAGCTGCTTCCCAGCCCCAGCAATGCCCTGGGCTCGTTTCGGCCCTGACTTGGATGCACAGCTCCTGATTCTGCTTCTCATTATTTCGTTTGCATGTTGGGGCCAATATTTATAATAAACAGGCAAAGCTGTGCTGCAGCCTTGGCCTCCTGCCTGCCCTTCCCTTCCTCCCGCTGCCTGAGCAAGAAACCTGTCCCAGCCCACATACGGGAGCTCAGAAAACAGTAAAGCAGGGAATTAGGGTGGGGACCTGCTTCCCACAAGCCCTGGAGGAGCTCAGAAAACAGTAAAGCAGGGAATTAGGGTGGGGACCTGCTTCCCACAAGCCCTGGAGCAGCTCAGCCTTGCTCTGTTGCTCTCGGCATCTCCCAGTGCTCCCGTGCCCCGTGGGAGTGGCTGACAATTGAGGGCACTTTTATAGGGGGGAACAAGCTGCTGCCTTCCAGGTTGGATCAAGGCTTCTCATCCATCCCTCCCCTCCCCTTTCCCAGATAAAAACACGGTGATCCCAGAGCAGCTGACGACGAGTCGGCCGAGCAAGGAGTCAGATGACACTGTGAAGGTTGTCACGCAGAGCCCGCGCAGCAAGGTCCCAGCGGTGGAGGAGCCCGGCAAGCCAGGTAGGTATTCCAGGGATCCTCAGGAGAGGGATGGGGCTCTGCCTGCTGTGGGGCCAATGAAGCCCCTCCAAGTTGAGCTTGTTGCTTGGACCCCAGGGATACCAGACTCTCCGGATCTGGGATCTGGATGGGTTTGCCATAAGTGTTGTGCCCATCTCTGCTGTCCTGCTGCTGTCCCAAGCCCAGGGTGCAGAGCAGGTCAGGTTTGTTTTCCCAGCTCCTGGCAGAGCTTGGCAGGGAAGTGCTGTTTCAGCACTCTTCCTCCTCCTCCTTCTCCTCCCATGTGTTCCTCACAGTACATCTGAGAGGGCTTGGAGGAGGTGAGGTCCTCGGGTGTGAGAGCCCTTTGAAGGTGGTTTCCTGAGTTCCTGACCCCTCTGAGAGCAAAGTGGGATCAGATAAAGCTGGGAAGAGTCTCTCTTTTCTTCCTGCCTGGATTGACCTCTGAGCGCTGCCCCCGTAGGGGCTGCGGCTGCCTCGGCCCAGGGGTCAGTAATTGGAGACTGGGGGGATCTGGGTGTCAGAGCCCACGTTCACCAGGGCATCCCAGTCTGTTGTGGGGAGCGAAGGCTCCCCAGGTCTGGAATGGTGTCACCTGGACACAATCAACACTCTGATCCATAGGCTGGGAGATGGGAAGGGGAGCAGTGGTGCAGGGTGGGGGACAGAGCATGTGGTACCCCCTCTCTGGATGCCTGGGGCTCCTGCCTGCCCTGCCCAGTCCTTCCCAGAGATGTGTGGGTCTGACTGGGGTGGGAAGGTGGGGAGCAAGTGTCGTCCCCTTGGAAGTGAGCAGCTCCCCTCCTTGGGAGCACGGCAGGAGAATGTTGTGCTGAGTTTGGAGGGCAGAGAGGGTCTCCAATGGGCAACTCATCCCCCTGCTCCACAGGTGTGATCCATGCATGGACAGAGCACAGATCTGGCTGCCTCTCTGACCCCCATCTCCCCTTGCCTTGCAGGCTCCGTCAACCAGGACGGCCAGGAGACCCAAGGTCCCAGCGATGGCTTCCTGAGCTCCAAGGTGGCCGTGTTCGCGGCCATCGGTGCCGGCTGCGTCATCTTCATCCTCATCATCATCTTCCTCGTTGTGCTCCTGATCAAGATCCGCAAGCGGCACCAGAAGCACACACAGCAGCGAGCCGCAGCCTTGTCCCTCAGCACCTTGGCCAGCCCCAAATGCAGCGGGAACGCGGGCTCGGAGCCCAGCGACATCATCATCCCTTTACGGACTACAGAGAACAACTACTGCCCGCACTATGAGAAAGTGAGCGGGGATTACGGGCACCCCGTCTACATCGTGCAGGAGATGCCCCCACAGAGCCCAGCCAACATTTACTACAAGGTGTGAGGAGCAGCCTGGGAATGGCCAATGCAGCAGTGCGGCAGCGCCGGGCGCGGGGCTGGTGCCGCAGGGAGGAAGCAAAACGCCCCTCCTGGCACGGTGTGGGCAGCACCAGGAGCAGTGCCAGGGAGCGGAGAGCTCAACGCTCACGTGCTGATTCTCCCCTTTGTATTTAGTTTTGTAGTTCTCAGCTTTTGTAATCCCGAGACTCTGAGGGTGAGTCTTCAGCCTCCTCCTCTTCTTCTCCAGACTGTGGCCGGCTGTGGAGGGCGGGCGCCGTGCCTTTCCATGCTGGGGACACCACTGGCAAACCCGGAGACTCCACCTCCCCTTTGTGGTTTTGGATTTCCCCGTGTCACCCCTCTGGCCCTGCAGGAAGTGCCCACCAGCACCACGGGGTCTGGGAGCCTGGAGCGACGCCAGGGCCTCGGTCCCAGGAGCAGCAAGCACACAGGGGCATGAGGAGGAGGATGCTTTGCCAAGGTGCCAAGATACAGACAACCGTGCAGGGAGGAAGCTGGCAAACCTGATTTACTACTACTACTATTATTATTATTATGATTATTTTAACTTTTTTGTAACATTTTTATTTTTGTGAATTCTGGGCAGGACTCCAGCCTGCTGCCTCCATGCACACGCCATCACCTCCTTCCAGCACGTGATCCCCCCAACCACAGGGCAGATCCCACTCCCCCCAGAATCTTTTGTGTTCATAGCTGTTGACTCTTGGTTTAGTCTCTTTATAAAAAGAAAGAAAGATAAAAAATCTATCTCCACCCTGTCTCAAGCATTCAGTGCACGAGGGGCCGGACACTGCTCCTGCCCCATGCGGAGCAGCCGTGGCTTGGCAGCTCTTCCCGACCCCTCTGGAGCATCCCACTGTGGGAAAAAGCCTTTGGCTTTCTATCAGGCTGGGGCTGAGCCTGCTGGAGGCAAAGTAGGGGGTGGCAGGGGAAAGCTGGGGCCCTGTCCCAAGCTGGGCATACTGCAGGTGGTTGTCCTTGGAAAGGAAAACTGGAAAACAAAGGTTCCTGACCTGCAGATCATGCCAGGAGTGTTAGGAGGAGGTTGGTGCTTGGGGCTGGAAGTCCCCAAGAGGCTGGAGCACCAGGCTTGGCTTGGTTGGGAGCTGAGCCAAAGGCTTTTCCACCCACCTGGTTTATCTGAAGAATCCAGTGCCCCTCAGCAGGACCTGCTTTGGGGACCAGCCCCCGCTGTGCCTGTTCCCCACCCTGCTCCTGGCACTGGAGCATTCCCTGTCCTGTCACCTCCTGGGGGTCCCACAGCCCAGGCTCCCCTGCCCTTTCCTTGCCCATCTCCTGCCCAAAACTGGAAAGGGTTGAGCCTGTCTGGTGGGATCATCCCAGCTTTCTCTTCCCGGGAGGAGCCGCCAGCACCGCGGCTGATGCCAGTGAGCCCGGCAGGGCTGGCAGTGCCCTGCCACAGCCTGTCCTCGGGCTGTCTCCCCTTCCTAACTTTCTTTTCCTTCCAGCAGTAGCTGCTTTTGCTCAGGGAGCAGGAGTGGGGCCAGTGGGGCTGTTCCTGCCTGGGCTGTTCCCGCCTGTCCCTAGGGCCCCGAGTCCCGCATTAGGAAGTGCCCAAAGAGCGAGGGAGCTGCTCTGCTAAAGTGCCTTGACAAGGAGCGGGCAGGGGCGAGGGCAGAGCAGGGATGGGGGATCTGTGGCCTGGGAGGATCTGGCGGCCCTAGGGGATATGGTGGCCCAGCTGCTGCACTGGGCTTTGGCCCTGAGTGGGATGGGAGCATCCTGTGGTGTCATGTTGTTGGGTTTGTAGTTTAGGGCAGGAATTTGGGGCTGGAGTGGAGCGGGATGTCCTAGCTCCCCTCCTGCCCTCGGCATCCCGAGCTAGTTCTGCTTCCAGGGCCCCCAAACCAGCTGCTTCCCTCGGGAGAGATGCGCCCCAGCGGGTGCTCCCCCCGCTTCCCCATCCCAGTGCTGCTTCCCAGTGTAGCACCTTCCATCCCTCTCTCCTTTGTGGGATCCACTGCCCATCCTGGCCTGGGAGCTGCTCCCACCAAGACCCCTATTCCCTGATGGGGAAATACCAGAGAATTGTGTCTTAAAAAAAATCCCCTTTCCCTCTTCCCTCTGCCAAACCTTAGCCTGTGTTTCCTGAAGCGGGCAGAGTCCTGGCTGGGTAGTGGTGGCAGTGGTGATGGTGACAGTGACAGTGGAATCCCTTGAGAGTAGTGGCCGGAGTGGAGAGGGATATGGGGGGGAATTATATAATTTTGGTTTGGTTTTGGTGGAGAAGAGACAGAGTCTGGCCACGGGTTGTACCAAGTGATCTGACAGTGCCAGTGGCTTCTCGTGGTGGCCGTCCTCAGCTGAGGTCTCCATCAGTCCCACTCCTGCTGCTGGGAACAGCTGCAAAACCTTGTAAATATGTGAAGAAAGGGTGAAATCAGAACTCTTGGTTTTTGCTGAGCACCTCGGGCTGCTGGGTCCTGGATTAGAGTGTGTCCCTCAGATTCTTTTCATGTAAAGCATTGAAATTTGGTTGATTTTTCCTTTTTTTTTTTTTTTTGAGTTTTGTTTCCCCCTCCCTTTTGTTTGTGTAAATACTAGTCTTTTTTGGAAGAAATAATGTAAAGATGTTTTTGTATAAACTCCGAATTATTTTCTGGTTGCTTTTTCTTAGAAAAACAAATGGGAACTTAAAAAAAGATGAAAAAAAAAAAAGAAATTTTAACCATAAGAACGGGTGTAAAACATTGTCATAGAGCTCAGCCCAGTGTTTGTGGGCTGCGCTGGAGTGTGGGAACTGCTGGGATTGGAACTGGGGATCTGCCCTCAATATAATGCAGGATCAGATGGGCTCCAAAGCAGAGAGTGAGGCAGGAATCTGGGATTCTATTCCATCCCAGAATCTGTGGCTCATTCCCTGAGTCCAAGAGCTCTGAGCCCTGTCCTGGCCATGGGCAGAGACTTGGGGACACATGGTGACCTAAAGGAGCATGAAATTTATCTGCTTTCTTATCTTTAACCAAAAAAAAAACCTGACTTGGGGATGCAGGACTCAGTGCAACATCCTGAGATCCTGCTCTGCTTTTCTGGGCCTATGGAGCTGCTCCTGGTGCAGATCCCTTTCCCAACTATCCCTGTTTTCTGTTTGCCTATTTGGATTGCCAACTACCAGCTCACCATGGCCCCATCTCTTCTTGGTGCCTGGGCTGGGGTGGCTTCTCCTCAGCTGTGCCCACCTCAGGGCAGGGTCCCTGCCCAGGGGTGGTGGCCGTGCCTGGAGCCATCTCCGGTGTCACATGGCACTTGCCATGGGCAGCTGGAAGGCATCAGGGAGCCCTCAGTTCTCCCAGTTGCTCCCAGGAGCAAGGCTGTGAACCTGCATTATATCGACAGGAGGGTTCCTGGGAGGTTCCAGAGGTGCTAGAGCAGGGATGGACATCCCTCTCTCCATCCCGGCAGCACCGCACCCCTGCACGTCCTCACCATGCTCCCACATTTCAGAGCTGTGCCACCTCCACATCCCACAGCATCACATCCGCGCTGTCCCCTGTCCCGAGGGGCCTGGCCCTGCCATCAACCAGCCGGGGTTGCCGCTGCCCCACCCCTGTGCCATGGCACCACCGGAGCAGCCAGGCTGCCGGATTTTCCCTGTCCACCCTCCACTGCCATTAGCCAAGAGGTGGAGACGGAGCTGGAGCCTGGATGTGCTCCTGGTGCGGGGCACATGGGATGGGGCTTGGGCCAAGTGGGAATGGTTGGGCACCGTGCAGGAGGGAACGAGGCCCCTCTGTGCCGGCATCTCCTCAGCTGCAGGGGCGCATCCTGGCTCTGGCCTCTGCATCCCCACGCTGGTTGATCTTCCTTGGCTCCTGGTGGGGCTCTGGTGGTGCTGGGATCCCCTCGGCCACGCTCCCAGTGCGGCAGATTTTCTTTCTTCATGTCATGTTCCTGGTTTTGATTCCTTTCGCCTTCTCCCAGCTCTCCCGCCCAGTAGCATATCATCGGCATCGGTAATAGCTCTGTGGCAGCTGAACTCCATGGAGCCGTGATGGAACCTGATATATTGTTAAATAAAAGGGGTTTTTTCCTATGGAATCCCAGCTGTCTCCCGTGTGCTTTATTCCTGCCCCAGGTTTGAAACTGCAGCCTGAGCTGAAGATATCTGGGAAGGGTTGGCTGGGACAGATCCTCACCGGCTGGTCCTGGAGAGACCTGATGGGTTTGGTTTGGTCAGGAAAAGTTTGGAGATTTTTATTCAGTATGTACAGCATGGAGTCAGGATTGGATGAGCTCAGGGTTGGATATGGTTGGATAGGGTTGGATATGGTTGGGCAACTCCATAGGTATGGTTGGACCTGATGATCTTAAAGGTCTTTTCCAATCCAAATGATTCTGTGTTTCCATGGCTCTGCTCTGCAGCCAGAGGCTCCTGGGGGCCACTGGATTCCACTCAGGCTCGAGGGGCTGCTCCTGCATTCCAGAGCAGGCAGAGCCTATCGGGAGCTGCTGGTGGGTGGCACAGGACAGGGATGTCCCATTCCTGGCAGGATGAGCCTGCTCCAGACAGGCACAGGGAAAAGCAGGAAGGGAGTGAGGCCAGCTCCTCCTCGCCCTGGAGTTGCTTTCGGAGAGGATGGAGTCATGGAAGTTCCTGCCTGGTGCAAACCACACCTGCTGCAGTCCAGGTTTTCCTGTCAGGAATTGTGGGTGCTGTGTTCTGGGGTGACCACAGGGGTATGGGAGGGAATGGGTCTGGTTCATGGGATCTCAGAGTTATAATGGGGCTGAGCCACCAACCAAGAGAGGTTGGAGAAAACTCATCCATCTGGAGGGGTTCCATCCTTGGAGATAGAACACAGTGGGATAGTTCAGAGCTGCTTGGGCACAACCAGAACCTCTGAGACCATGCCAAGAGCCTGCTGGAGCAAGCAGGGAATGCCGGGATGGGGGTCAGGATGGGGGGTCCCCAGGGTGCACCAGCCACGCTCAAATGTGGTTTGCTGGTTTGAAAATCCTCCCTCTCTGCGTGCTTTGATCCCAGTGGGAATGAAATAAGGCTTTTAATTCTAAACAGCTTTGCTGGGCCCTGATGCCTGCAGGGAGAACTGGAAGTGCCAAACGTGCTGGGACCTGCCAGCAGAGGGAAAAGTGCTTTAACAGGTTCCTGGAACCCACCCCCGGCCATGAGTGGGAGTGCGGGAGGGTCCCTCTGGCTCTGGGGCTGCTCTGGGTGGGAACAGCAGGGATGGGGGGTGCAGAGCCTGCCAGCCCCACGGGATCACTCCTAGTGCTCCATGTGTGTCCCGAGGCAGCTGCAGAAGGGGTTCCCATAGGGCAGGGATGTGCTGGAGCTGCTTCTCCTCCTGATCTCACCCCAGTGCAAGATCCTGCAGAAGTCCCTGTGCTGGAAAAGGTTTGGTTGGGAGCACCCTTGTCCCTGTCTGTGGCAGGAGGGGACATCAAACTCTGTTGCCAGTGCCCACAGGGACATGGGAACTGAGGCTGTGCAGTAGTTCCATTCCACTCCCAGGGGCCAGCTGGCAGTGAGGGATTGGCAGGATCCTACCCAGGAGCCTCTGGATCTGGAAAGTTCATTAAAGCTGCAGAGCTGCTGATGGTTTTGGATGTCCATCAGGACTGGAGGAATTATTTTAATTATTTCACATAAAGGAGCTTTTTGTTGAGTTTATTAACTCGCCCTTGGCCGGATCCTATTTGGGAGTGGGGCGGCTGCCAGGCCAGCAGAGCTGGAGCGTTTGGGGGGATTGAGATACTGGAGGGCACTGTGTTCCTGGTGCAGGAGCGTTTGGGGGATCAGGATGCCAGGGTCACCTAGGGTGCAGGAGCAGTGCCACTGTGTGCCATGGCCAGGGTGGAACCCCCATGGAAGGGGAGCCCATATGGGAAGCAGCTGGATGATCTGGTTAAGGGATGGGAAGCTCAAAGCCCCTTGGAGGAAGGTGAGCAGGGAATGATGGATCAGCAGCACTTCCAGCTCCAATTTGAGACCAGGCTCAGATGGAGATGGGACATCGGGGCTGCTGAGGGGCTCAGGATGAGCTCTGGTGTGGGGGAGCATGGGGCAGAGACACACCCAGGATTCCTGGAACCTTGGCTCCATGTGCTGGGGCTGTGCTGGTGGCACTGGTGCTGACAGGATGCTCTCCCTGTTCCACCCATCCTCTCCCTCTTAATCCCAGCACTGTCAAGGCATTGCCATCCCTGGAGCTTCCCACTCCCCTCAAGGCCCTGAGCAGCAGTTGTGCTGCCCATCCATGGATGAGCTGGCCCTGGGAGGCAGCAGGGATGGAGCTGGAGCACCACTGCCTTCAGCCCCTGCCCTTCCTAGCCTTGGCTGTATTCCCTGGAACTCAGCAGGGCTGAGGGTGAACAGGACAATGTATCCCAGGTTTCCTTTCTGATATCACACCCCATTCTCCCATTGCTGCAGCCCATTCCTGGCCTCATCTGCCCTTCCCAGCCCACTCAGCCTCCTCCTCTGGCATTTCCACTCCAAGGGGAGCATCTGAACCCCCCAGCCTGGAAGGGGCTGGATAACAGCAATTCCTGTTCATAAACCTTGGGTGGACCAGCTGTGGCTGCCAGGATTGGGAAGTTTATCCTTGTTTTCCCTGCAGTATATCCAAAATAACTAACAGGTTTTCCTGGTCGAGGCGCTGGGCTTTTCCCACAGCCAGGCTTTCTGCTGCATCCACTGGCTTGCCTGCACCTGGTTTCCAAGGAGAGGAGCCTGGAAGATCCATTAGGCTGTCGTGGAATGCAACAAGTCCTGCAGGCTCTGTAATAAGAGCAATAATGGGAATGCACTGGGGGGCTGTTTGGGATGGGTTGGGATGGGACAGGGATGGGGACAGGTAGGGGATGAGATGGAGATAGGAATGTGGGCGGTGTTCTCTGCATTAGACGCTGAATGGGATGGGAAGAGGAGAAGGGTGAGGAAGAGGAGGAAAAGAGCACAGCTAGTGCTGGCAAGGCAGCGGGTCGGGCTCCAGCGCTCTCCCTGTGTTCCTGTGCCACTGCCAGCCCCGTCCCTGTGCCAGGGCAGCCATCTGTGCCCGAGGCGGAGAAGATCCGGGTGGAGCGGGCCCGGCGCCGCTCGCACAAAAGCCCTGCAGTTGGACCCAGCGGAGCTCAAGTGCTCAGAGAAAAGCGTCACGCGCTGCCAAGGTTTTTCCTCCGCAGGCAGGCCCGGAGCCAGAGGGGATGGTTGCAGCCTTTTCCCCCTGGCAGCACTTCCAGCATCCTGAAAAGGCTCTTCTCTGGTCATATCCCAGCCAGCCGGGATGTGCAGGGGCTCCCGTGAATGACTTCTCTGGGTTTGCCAGCAGCCCACTGGGGTAACCATGAGGAAAGGGCTGGGCTGGAGGGGTCACAGGGCTGGTAAAGGCAAAGGAGCATGCTAGGAAGCCATGGGGGGATGAGGAGGAAACTTTGTCCCAGTGAAACAGGGAGCTTCAGGATAAATCCTGTAGGTTTTGGTTCGTTAAGAAGGAATGAACACGGCTATCCAGCAAACATCAGTTAATTATGTGCAAAGTTTTAATGTTCCTGAAATACAACCCTTGGAGAGGGTCCCCCAGCTGCTGGAAGGGGGTCTGAAGGAAACACAGAGTTTTTCCCTTTTTTTTTTTTGATGGAGGATG
This sequence comes from Acrocephalus scirpaceus scirpaceus, assembly GCA_910950805.1. Taxonomy (NCBI): domain Eukaryota; kingdom Metazoa; phylum Chordata; class Aves; order Passeriformes; family Sylviidae; genus Acrocephalus; species Acrocephalus scirpaceus. The sequence continues at coordinate 76,535,349 of OU383776.1, forward strand.
AGAGAAAAATGGGAAATATCAGTGCTGTGGCCACCCTGAGAGCTGCTGCTGAGCCAGCCCAGAATCCCACTAGTGTTGCGGTGTTCTGCCTCTCTGCAATCTTGGGGTCCTGACAGGGGCTTGTTCTGCCTCTCACTAATCCCAGGACCCTGTGAGGGGGTTCTTCCTCGAGGATCCAGCTGGGAGGTTGCCCCATTTCAATGGTCACTCTGTGCTTCTCCCCTGTTCCTCAGGGCATAGGGAATAAGGACACCATGACTGCAGGGTGTGTCCTGGGGGAGGTGTGGTCCAGGCTCCCATTGCTTCACCCCACCCCATGGAGGGAGGTGACTGAGCCTTTGTCAGCACCCCTGTCCCAAGGCCAGCACCCAGAACTCAGGGATGGGATTTGGGCAGAGCCAGGACAAGCTGGGCTCCTGTTCCCATCCTGCAGCTCCTGTTCCCGTCCCTCCAGTGATCACCTCCAGCCTTGGACCTGCCCCGGCTGGGGAGGGCCGAGCAAGGCTTCGGTTTCAGCCCAGCTCCCCCCTAATGCCTGCAGCCTGGTGTAATCCTCCCCAGCGAGCCCAGCGCCAGGTTCCTGCTGGAAATTGGCTCTGGCTGTGGCTCTGGGGTCTTTGTAAGGAAGCTGAGCCAGAAGGGAAAGCAAGCTGGAGACTCCAAAGGGCTGGAGTGGGGACCCACTCTCCTCCACCTGGGGGCTGGGGGAGCTCAGGTGGGGACGTGGCCCAGCTGGTGTCTGGAGTGGGCTGGAAAAAGCCCTGAATTCTGCTGAGAGCTGGGGTGGGATCATCCCTGCGGCAGGGGGCAGGGGATGGGGTGCTGTGGGGTGCCTGCCCTGCCCAGCAGCAGGCAAAGGGCTTTCTCGGGGTGCCCAGGAGGTGCTGAGCTGGAGATGGGCTTCTCCTGGTGCAGATGGAGGTGGGGAGGGATACAGGGAATATCTGGGGAGATGAACCAGTGGGTGAACCTGCAGCCAGGAGCTCAGAGGTGGCTGCCTGTGGGGTTATTTCCCTTTGCATCAATGAAGGAGCTTTCCTGCTGCCCCAGCCCCAGCAGGGAAAGTTGCGCTTGGAAAAATGGGGTGGAGGCCTCCCATGGCTGCTGTCCATGTGGGACCCCTTGGTGTCCCCTCAGCTGCAGCTGTGCCAATGCCCAGCTTGCTCCAGTGCCAGGGCTGCAGGAACTTGGAAGGATGGCAGCTCCCATCCTGCATCCATCACTTTGTCCTGGCTGGAAACAAGAGAGCAGCTCATGAGGAGGATGTGGGATGAACTGTGGCTGCCCATTGCTTGATATAAAATGGGATTGGCCATTAATTATGGACTTTACAGGGCTGGGGGGACCTGCAGGGGCTGGATCACAGCGAGGGTTGAGGGGACCATGCGACTGGGGGGAAAAGGTTTCCCAGGGGATGGATGGAAGGGCTGAGCTTCATCCCAGAGGGAGAAGGTGGCTCTGAGCAGGCAGAGGTGGGTCCTGCTGGGGTGTCCATCCCACCTCTCCCTGGGCGCAGCCCTGCCAGAGCCTGACACCTCTCCTGGCCCTCCCTGGGCTTCCAACAATATTCCCAGTGCCGGCTGGGCTTTGCTGCTCTTGGACGTGGGAGTGGGGCCGGAGCGCTCGGCTCGTAAGGCGATATCCCTATATCCCGGCAGCTGGAGCAGCTGAACAAAGGCACAGTGTCTGCGGCCCCCCGGGTCACCCGGAAACCCGTCCCAGCCTGGGGGGAAAGGGTTAAGGAAGGATGAGCCTCCAAACATCCCGTGATCCTTCTCAAAATCAACAGAGGGGTAATTAGCTCCTAATAAACGGGAAAGGTGAGCCTGGATGTCCTTGAGGGGGTACAGAGGGCTGGGGGGCCGAGGGGGCTCATCCTGAATCCCAGGAAATCCTAGGCTATGAACACCTCACTCACAGCTCAGGCAGAGGCAGCGGAGCCTGGGGGCTTGGGATTTTATTCCATGTTTTATCATAGGATCACAGAATCATTACGGTGGGAAAATCCTGCTGAGATCGTGGAGTCCAACTGTCCTCCCAGCACCGCTGCGTCCCCAAGTGTCATTTCCACATGTTTATTGAACACTTTCAGGGATGGTGATTCCATTGCTTCCCTGGGCAACCTGTTCCAGGGCCTGACCACCCTTTCATCTAAGAAAATCCTGCAGGGTTTCCCAGAGTCAGTTTTGCACCTTTCTGGTGATCCCAGCTGCTGGAGGTGGATTTCCAGGCACAGAACCCCTGTGCATGTGAGAGGAATGCAGGAATTCCCGCCAGGAATGCCGTTTGGATGTTGGAATCCCCTCATTCAGCTGGGGATGGGCAGGGGGTTTTGCAGGAGCCAAAAAAGCCTCTCCAGGAGCAGGAGTGGGTCTTGGGCGTGCCCTGCCTGGAGATGCTCCATGGGATACTCCACGGGATGCTCCACGGGATGCTCCATGGGATGCTCCACGGGATGCTCCATGAGATGCTCCGGCCCCGCCTCATCCCCTGCTCCCTCCACTTTTCCCCGTGTCACCGCTGGCTGCGGGAGAGAGGCGGGGAGGGACGGGCAGGCGAATCCTGCCCTGGATGCAGAGAAAGGCTCTTTCAGAGAGTGCAGCCAAGCACAGAGTGCGGCCGGAGCGCGGCTGCAGCCGGGGGAGGCCCCACGGCCCCAACAGGACGGGCGAGGAGGACGGAGCTGGAACACGGTGGGATCTGCTGAGCCCCAGGGTGAGGAAAATCTTTGGAGGAAGGGAAGGTGGAAGCTTCCTGGAAGGCCAGGACTTGCAGCTGGATCCTTTGGATCATCCTGACCCGGCACCAGGGCTGCTTCCGCTGCGGGTGGGGTTTTCCAGACAGGATGGTCACCTCGGCTGTAGAGCCCCTCCCGTCTCCAGCATCAGGGGATGCTGGCAGAGCAAAAGGCTCCTCAGCAGAGTGGGATTCATTCTGCCAGGAGCAGGCAGCCGGGAATGCTCCCAGCTCACAAAAATATGCAGTTTTGGACTGGCCTGGGCTATTCATTCATTCTGGGTTCGGGGCCAAAATAATGGATTTTTAAAAATATAAAAATGTCTCACTTCAACATTTTTTAAATCAAATATTTTGGCTTTGCCTTTGGAGTCAGAGCTGGGAGATCAGGTGAAGCCATAGGGAGCACTTTTAAAAACATTTTTTCCAACCTAATTCTCCCTTCCCAAACAAACTTGGCCTTTTCTCTGGCTGTATTTATCCTCGTGCAGACCATGACGTTTGCTTTTGTGATGTTTCTTGTTTGTTCTAGGATCCTTGAAATTATTTGGGTTTTGTTATTATTTGCTCGCTGAAGGAAACCCCAAATCCATTATTTTCACACCTCTTATTTCAATGGGTTTTTCTCCAGCACTTTCCCATTACCCACCAGCAGGAAGAGGGATTTGGGGCATCGCTTCCTATGGACTGACCTTTGTGGGGTGGTTGGTTGTTTTTGGGGTGTGTGCTTTAGGGTTTTTTAGGGTTTTTAGGGTGTGTGTGTGCGCCTGGGCTGGGAGGATTTTGTAGCAGTGAAGCCAAGGGGCAGCCATGGGAGCCATGGGAAGGGGATCCCTTGGGATGTGTCCTGCTCCACCACCTGCTCACCCTCTCCTCAGGGCGCTATGGAAGATCTCCAAGGTCTTTTCCAAGCTAAGTAATTCCAGGATTCTGTGTTGATAGTGGGCTGGGTGGCGGGTGATGCTCCGTGGGGAGCAAACGGGGGGTTCCTGTGTGAGCTGAGACTTATCCCCTGCTCCCCTTCCCGCCCTGTGTCCCTGCCCACTCCGTGCCCTGTTTGGGCACCGCCAGCACTGCCTGATGTGTCCTGGCAGCCGCTGCCTCTGGCTCCTTGGGAGCGCGGCCACGCAGGTGATGAGTCCTGATGGCCCGGCCACATTACACAATGGGCTGTGCTGGGGAGGGCCTGGGGGCTGCGGGCACCGGGACCCCCACACGGACACCCCCGCGCCTCATCCTGCCCGGCTGCTCCACTTCCCACTCCGCTCCATGGGGTTTTCCATGGGGATGATGTGCCAGTCACTGCAGATGCTCTGCCAGTCACCAGCCTTGTGGGCTGTGAGCAGCGAGCTGTGGCTGAGGGAGAAGATGGTGGAGGAGGAAGTTTTGTTTGTCCAAGGCCTCCTTTTCTCTGCTTCTCACTGCTTCACAGATCCTGGCCCCACTGGAGCAGCAGCTCCCTGGCATCCTTGTGCCGGCTGCGTCCCCTGGGACCAGCTGGGCTGGTGTGACAGGCATGAATGGAGCGGTGGTGACACAGCTACATGTCCTCATTCTTCACTGTGGCCTCTGTGTGCAATTTTTAATCGCTTTGTGCCATGGGTGGTGAGTCCGGCAGCCCAGGATCTGCAGCACCATCCCACTGGCCACGGAACAAGCCATCAGCTAGCAGGGGATGGGAAGGGGCTGTGTCCCCCACAGTGGGGACAGGGGGATGGCACCAGGCATGGAGAGCCCTCACAGCCCTCCTCCTCCATGGCCTCCAAATGCTCGGGCCTGATGGGAGGCTGTGGGTTCCTTCCAGGAGGAGCAGAAGGGTCCTGCAGATCTCAGCATCCTCCTTGGCTGGTGGCTCGGCCACCTGGAAAACGACGGGAATCAGCCTGGTTTGGAGTGGGTTGGATCCTGTCTCCTCACCCGGGATGTCTGCATGTGCACTGGAATGGGGGAGGTGTCTGGGTCCTCTTGGCACTATCAAGGGGGATTTGGGGAGTAATCATCTCCCAGGACAAGGTCACTCCACCTTTGCTGACATCCCTGGGCAAGGTGAGGAGCAGGATGCTCCCACATGGACAACTTGTGCCGTGGTCCCCATCTGTGCCATGGGGTCTCATCCATCTGTCAGTGGGTCCAGCTCCCAGCTGGAACATCAAGGACCCACCACTCCTGTGGGTTCCTGAGCCCCGGGAAGATCCAGCCGGGAGCTTTCATGGCAAATCTTGGAGCTCACCAGGAGCCCAGGGCTGCAGCATGTGGTGAAGAGGGTGACAGACCTGGAGCAACCCTGAGAGATGTGACAGCTCCTGCATATCCTGCAGCCCTGTGCTCACTGTGATCAGTGTTACCGGGAATCTCAGCCTCTCCTCTGATCCCTGCAGCTCCATGGAGCAAGTCTGGAATCCAGTAGCCACAGCTGATGGCGTCCAACAGGCACTTCCTTCTATGGCTGAGGCAAATAGTTGTTTATTATTATTATTATTGTTATTAATCATTATTGATCTAGGGCTTAGCCCCCCCACTGTCCTCTCCCTCCCCCGACTCTCCTCTCCCTTTGGGGCTCCCTGGGATTCTGCTCATCCTGGGAGAAGAAGAGCTGTGACATTCTTGGTGTGCAGCCATCAAGCCCCGACAGCCCCCTGCGGGGGAAGATGCCAATCCCATCACAGGGACCACTGGGAATACATTCCCCTCTCGGCTTTTTCAAGCTGCAAAGGTATCACAGTCCTTCCCGGGGCACAAAAATTCCAGTGGCAATAATGGACATGGGAGAGCCACGTGCTGCTCTGTTGTCACCCTCCAAGCCTGCCCTCCTGCTCGTGCTGGGGTCCTGCTCCCAGGATGGATGGTGCTGGAGCAGGATTCTGGCATGGGTGCCTCCTGGTACCCTCAGGGCAGGATGGATGCAGGGAAGCCTCAAGAGAGGCTGCACAGAGCTGGGGGAGAGGGACTGTGTGGCTGCGGGTAAGGCAGCCCTGGTCTCACAGTGATTTTGGGGGCAGGAAAAGGGATTCTGTCCCAGATTCTCTGGGGTTTGGGTGCTGCTGGCCCTAGGTGATGGTCCACCTGTCTGGCAGCACCAAAGCAGGTGAGCAGGAGTTAATTTGAGCTGGAAATCATCACCAGTGCCAGGCATCCTGTGAGAACGGACCAGCATTCCTCATCCCATCCTGCAATTCTGGGCAGCAGCTTTTGTCCGGCACTGGGCAATGCCAGGGCATAGAAATGTAGAATCCTGGAATAGTTTGGATTGGGAAGGACCTTAAAGCCCATCCCATTCCACCCCCTGCCATGGCAGGCACCCCTCCCACTATCCCAGGTTGCTCCAAGCCCCATCCAGGTGAGCAGGAGATGGGAAGCCAGCAGTGTTCCGGCTCTCTCTGGAGCCCCAGCACCACCTCAAAATCAGGTCACAGCATCCTTGTCCTGCTTCCATGGCCCAGTCCCAGCTGATGTCTGCATCTCCCCACCCTCCTCCTGATCCTCTCAGGCCATGGATGCTGGAAGGTCGCTGTGGCTGTGCTGGCTCTGTGCCTTCTCCCCGGGCTCGGGGCTGCTGTGGTGCCTCTCGCATCCAGCTGAGAATTGGGCTCCTGTCCAGGCGCAGACAGGAACCTCGGCAGGGCTGTGATTTACCACCATCATCTCAGTGCCATGGGCAGAGCTGCCCTCAGCCCTTCCCACAGCTGCTTTAATGACCTACATTTAATCCAGGGCCTGCCATGAATTAGAGGCAACAAAGCCTGGGCGGGGTTTTGTTGGGCCTCTCTGGGGTGGGTTTGTTTCCCCTGTTTGGGCAGTGCAAGTGGGAGCCCCTTTGCTCTCGGGAACTCTTTCAGCTCTGCTCCTTGAAAGACTCCCCCAGAACTGCTTCTCTCTTTAGTGCTGTGATTAAGCTCCTCTCCCCACCCCTGTATCAAATCCAGCTGCAGAGCTGAGGAGATTCTTGGCAGGAGACTCAAGGCAGAAACAATACTTCAAGTGGAGAAGGGGGGCCGGGGGCCAGAGCTCTTCCCAAAGCCCTGGAGAGCTCTGGGGCTTCTTTAAGGGGATTTTTGCAGCCTGTGGTCAGAAAATCCTTCAACTTTGCAGCTATAAAAAGTAAATTTCCATCATGTTTTGCCCAAGCAAATGAAGGTGAGCATTCTGTGCTGGCGCCTTGGCTGGATCCATCCAGGGGTCACCTGAGGGAAAAGCTCTCTGAGATCCTCGAGTCCAACCATTCCCCAGTGCTGCCAAGGCCACCACTGATTGTGTGCCCAAGTGCCACATCCCTAGGTCTCTTAAATCCCCCATTGCCCTGGGCAGCCTGTGGCAGGCCTTGACAAAACTTTCCACGACAAAATTTTCCCAATGTCCAACTAAACCTCCCCTGGCACAGCTTAAGGCTGTTTCCCCTCATCCTGTGGCTTCTTCCTTGAGAGGCAGTGGCTCGGGTGGCCCCAGGTGCCCTCGGATGGGTGACAATCTCTGCACATCCCAGCATGGGAAAACCTTGGGTAGCTTGAGAAGATGGTGCCCACAGGAGTCTTCCAGACTTTGGGAAGTCAATAATAATTGGGTGGGAGGCAGGAAGGGGTTATTAAAAGTTGTTTGTAGACTTGGCAAAGAGGGAATGGGGTTGATCCCTGCCAGAGGCTGCCCATCATAGAATCCCAGAATGGTTTGGGTTTGAAGGGACCCTAAAACTCATCTCATTTCACCCCCTGCCATGGGACACCTTCCACTGGACCAAGCCCTGTCCAGCCTGGCTTTGACCTAGTTGGAGATGGGAGGAGTGAGGTCTCCATGGTGCTCAGCGGGATGTGCCACTCCAAAAGGCTTGGGATCAAAGGGCAGCTGGACATCGTCCCACAGGAAAGAAGCCAGGGAGGTTTAAAACTACAGTGACAGGAATATTGGCCAGCCTAGGGTGGCACATCCCTCCTGAGGGGTTCCTGCCCTCATGCCAAGCCTATCTCCACCTGTGGAAGGGCATCCCATGGCACTGGAAGGACAGGGAGCTAGGAAGGGAATATCCAGGGCATCGGCAGCTGGTTTGGGAGGTGAGGCCGCCCCGGGCAAGAGGCAAGAGCAGACCCAGAGCAGGAATGAATGTGAGAAAAGCAGACTTGGTTCTGGGTGGGGAATCACCGAAGTATTAAAGGTTTAATAAGATCAGAGGGACAAATCAATAATTAGCCTAAATTATGCTGTAATTTAGGAAATTAAAAACAAAGCCTCTCATGTCGGAGGAATAACTGCCAGCAAAGTGGGGGAAGAGCTGAGGAGCAAAGGGGAACATGACAACTTGGGGCAAGGAAATCGGAGGAGTGGCCATAGCTTGGCCCAGGAGGGGCGACGGAACAAGGGAGGCATGGAAGGAGGGATGGAAGGAGGGGAGTCTGGAGGGTGGGGGGATCAGCCCTGGCCCCCCAGGGTGTGCTGGGTGTGCAGGCTGGGACAGGCACCCGGCTGCAGCTCTGCCTTCTCTTCCCTGCCCTCCCCTCCCTGCCTGCAGGGGCTGGAGCTTGGCCCCAGGCACTGGTGGGGGGTCCCCACTTCCATCAGCCAGGCCTGGCATGTCCCCACTGTGTCTCCTGGGCTTTGAGGGGCTGCCAGCTGACAAAGCCCCTCCTGGCCTGGAAAACCCAAGCATCCCTGGGATGGGAGCTGGGGAAGTGGCTCCAGGCTGGGAGCAGCGTTTTCACTGTTGCTCAGGAATTTGCCTGGAGAGACCATCAGCTCAGCCCCCAAGCCTTAGCTCATTACAATAACATCAAGATTAAATGGGATATAGGAACAGCTGTCCTAAAGCTCCTTAAAGGATCTGAACAGATGTAACAAAAATAGATTTTCATTTAATATATTAAGTTTTTCCTCCCTTAACATTTAGATAATTTGGGTTTTTTAATAGTGTTTTATCTCTGCCTGGGCCTTCCCCAGCCCTCTGCTAGCTCCAATCCCTTGTTCTGCAGCACAGGCACCAGGAAAAAGCCCCATTGCAGGGAGCAGGGATGCTGAACTGGCCGTTTTGGGTACATTCACATTTGGATCAGCTGCCCAGCTGCAAATGACATAAATGTGCAGAGCAGAACTAGGGCAGTAAATGCTCAGAGCAACTTCGGACCTGACCCTGCTGAGCCTGGGCTGCTGCAGGCACCTGCCTGTGGCTCAGGGAGCTGATTCCAGGCTCTATGTCACTGGATCTGTCTGGTGACAGGGGATGCAGGGACAGAGGTTTGCTCAGTTCCACAGAATGGAGCTTGGGAAGAGATGGAATGACTCCCCAGAAAATTGGGGGAGAAAAAGACAAATAGGGAGGGAAGGCATTTAGCTCCAGTGGTTATATCAGTGCAAGATCAAATGGTTCTAAATTGGTGAAGAATTAATTTAGGGCAGGATTAGGGAAAGGTTCTGACCAGGTGATGGGTGGAAGTTTGGAGCAGTCCCTGGGGAAAGGAGTCTGGCAGGGTCTGGAAAGGAGTTCAGTCGATTTCAAAGAAATCACAGAATGGTTTGGGTTGAAAAAGGACTTTAAAGGTCATTTCATTCCACCCCCTGTCATGGGCAGGGACACCTTCCAGTACCCCAAGTTGCTCCAAGCCTCATCCAACCTGGCCTTGGACATTTCCAGGGATGGGGCAGCCACAGCTTGTCTGGGCAGCCTGTGCTCTCACCACCCTCATCGTAAAAAAAAAAAAAAAAAAAAATTAAAAATCTTCCCTTATATCCAATCTAAATCTTCCCTTTTTATTTTTAAACCAGCTCCCCTTGGCTTGTCACAACAGTCCCTGCCCTTATCACTGTCCCCACCTTTCCTACAGGTCTCCTTTAAGGACTGGAATTTTATGGAGGCAATTGTGCTGCTGGACATGAAAACACCAAACACAGGGAAATTTATCAGGAATTTGAGTCAGGCTGAAGGACCTGGAGGGAGGTAATTAATTTTTGTGTGAATTATGGTGGGCTTTTATTCCTTCACTCCTGATATCTGTGAACAGAGCTCTGACCTTGCAGGGCTGGGAGCCAGGGTTTGCTGTCTGCATGGGACAGCAGGGAATGTCACAAACAGGGAATGTCACCCGCAGGAATGACAGTGTATCCCTCAGCCATGGGGCATGGAGCATCCGTGTGCCAACCGTGGATCCTGGTTCTCCTTCCCTCTCCCTGGCCCTCCTTACTCCTTCACTTCCTTTGTCTCTTCCTTCTTCTCACTCCAAACCCCTTTTCCTCATCTGCTGTTTCTCTTCCCCCCGGAGGAGGTAATTTTGCTCCCGTGTCCTGCGCATCCATCACCGGCACAGCCGCGCTCCTGGCCCCTTCCCTGGAACTCAGCTCTTGCTGGAGGATGTGCCGGTAAATTGCTTGGATGGCAAACGAGCACCTGGGCTCATTACAGCCGAGTCGGGGACGTGGTAATTACCTGCCTGCGAGGGAGAGCAGCACCGCCGGCCCCGGGAATGCTCACCGGGATGGATACAGGCTCAGGGACAGGCCAGCGTCGGGGGAGGCCTCAGGGACTGGGAGAGGGGAGAACTGACCCCTGAGGCAGAGCCTGCCCCACACCCTGAACCCCTGCAGTCCCTCCTGGGGGAAGTGTCAGGATTTTCAGCAGCTCCAGCGGAGGGAGGGATTTTCCAGAGGGGATGGGCTGTCACGACCTTTCCCCGGTTCTTCTCTTGTGCCTCCTGAGCAACTTTGCTCAGGCGCTGGAGAGGAGGATGGTCGGGACATGCTGCCTGTCCAAGGGCACTGCCGGACACGGGGTTTGTCCTTCCCGTCCCGCGGCCGGGGGAGAACAGGAGGAGGTTATGGTCTCCTTCTCAAATGACAGCTTTTCTGCTGAGCACTTTGTTCTCTCCTTGAGGGCGGCTGCTGAAGGACTGCCAGGCTGGGTGGTGGCCACTCTCCCTCTCCTGCTCCTCTCTGAAGGATTTCAGGAGCATCCTCCGTGCTGGAGCCGACGCTCGGCTCCCCTGGCTGGGGAAAGCAACAGCTCAAGACTCCGCCGGGCCGGCGTGGGGCCAGCTCCCCCCAGGACAGGTTTTAGCCCAATTTCCAGCCCCTGTGCCACAGACACCATCTGCCAGGGCCAGCCCGGCGTGTCTCACAGTCCCCCTCAGCCCCCTGCCCCTCCCAGCCCCGTCTCTCGGCGGTGGCTGAGGCTCGGTTTTCCAGCGCACCCCCAGAGTGTCCATCTGTCCTCCAGTAATAACTTGGAGTCTGCTGCCTAATTTTAACCAAATCTGACAGCTCTTTCGAGCACGTCATTCCAGAAAGTCTCCAGCGAGACAGATGCATGGTAGCGAGGCAGCTTCCGATGGGAAGCTCCAATGCTCAGGGAAGTGTCAGGAGGGATTTGAGGCTGAAACTGCTTTTTCCGGGCAGGGGAAGGAGCTGTGCGGGGATGGACCCCTTATGCCCCACGGCCGGGCTTCGTCAGGGCCCCCCACGGGTCAGGACCTTAAACGGGGTCTTTTTATAAGGACAAAGTGTCTCAGCTTTCCCGCAGCCCCTGCAGCCCCCTCCCCGCTGTCCCAGCCCCCCACCTGTCTGTCAGCTCCTTTCCCCGGCCCGGGCGTTCTTCAGCACCAGCCTATTCCTCGGTGATGAAACGGCCACTCAGCCGCTGCCGGCGAGAGACAGCGACCTTGTGTGTCTCCTCTCGGTCTCCTGGAACAGCAGCTGAAAGATGGGGACAAGGTCAGTGACTCCTGCCAGCAGATTTATTGCTGAGGAGGGGCGGGAGCTCGGCTCCAGGTTCAGCTGCTGGCGCTGCCGGAGCCGCTCCCGAGGTTCCAGCAGCACATGCAGAACCAGCCCTGCACCTCCCCGGCTCGGGGGTGCTACAGGATGAGGGGGAGCAGTGTTCCACTGCAAGGGCACGGGGCCGGTTTGGGATGGAGGGCTGGATATGTCTTTGTTCTCTCCATCCCTCCGTGTTTGGCCGCTGCGTCGCGGTGGTGGTGGGGAGCATCCCCTGGCTCAATGCGGGATGACTCGGTGCGTGCAGCAAGGTCAGGGACCACCCCGTGGCTCTGTCCCCTTCTCTCTCCCTCATCCTTCGCCTCCCATTGAGTCAGGATGAGCTCAGCCCTCCCTCGCCCGCGGGCAGCGGTGGCCGGGGTGGAAAATCTCCCCGGCTCCTCAGGTTGGAACTGGGTCAGCTGGAGCGATGGGAGCGATGGGAGCCGGGCTGGCACTCGCAGCACCGGGCCGGTGATTCAGAGGGTGCCGGCTGTTCCCTCTGAGCCAGGGCTGATTCAGCAGGGCTAGGGAGCTCTGCTGCTGCAGGCCCGGCCTTTGGGTCACCCCCTTTTCGCTGGAAATGTAAAGGATGGGATATTTTTTATAGTTTAAAGGATTGCTTTTATGTTAGAGAGGGAGTGAGAATCCCAGAGAAGCAGCCACACATCCAACACAACCCTGGGAGCGCTGGGCAGCTCCCTGGGCCAGTGCTGCATCTGCTGAGCCTGGAGCATCACCCATCTCCTCGGGAAAACTGGAATTCCAGGAGGCCTTGGGCAGAGCAAGGGTCTTGTTATAAATGAGTATAAGCCAATTTAAAAATAACAGGGTTTATTAGCGAAATTTCCAACACCAAATTAAAGCCACAATAAAAACGGGACAACAATCGATCGAGAGTTGGGTGGACAGAGTGGTGGTACAAAGGTACCCTCCGAATTCTGCCACACTGCTAGGTTTCAGCCCGTGGGTTTTATACAGTTTTTTTACCCTAAGGCTAAGCCTGTTGAAAGTCCAAATATGCTTTGTTTCCAAAAGAGTCCTGTCTGCATGAAGAGGTTCCTTGATGGTTTTCTTTTCCGAAGTTCATCTTGGGAGGGGTGATCTTGATCGTCCAGGATCTCCACCAAGATCGGTATCGGATGTTGAAGAGCTGTGAAGTGAGGGTCCACCCTTAATGGCCGGGCTATCTTCTTGCTCTGCCTTGTTGTTACAGTTGTAAATGTGTTTGGGAACTTTGGAATCTTGGAGACATTCTCGGGTAGCTTTTTATTAGTAGCTTAAATCCACACGAATTTATCTATTATACTTATTACAGTCCCCCACCTTTTTATTTACCCAAATAAATTCGTGTGTGTTGGATTGCCCTTCCTTAGTAATTGCCTTTGAGTCGTGGCATTCTACCCCTTTTTCTGATTCACAAAATTTAGTATTGAGTGTCATAAAAGAAATAATACCCTTTTCCCTTATCTTTGGGACAATCATAATGCTCTTGATACTTCAGGTTCTCTCTGGTGCCATGTTTAACTATAGTTCACATCTCTTCCTGAGGGTCAGCCTCTGTGGGCTCTTGGGGGGGGGTCCCCCTGTCCTTCGGCTCAAGACTACGAGGACTTTCCACCACAACATGCCTCTGCCTTTCCCTTCGCCCACGGGGTAGCAGCCCGCAGCGGGGTAATCCATCTTCTCGGCAGCAGGCATATGTTTCTGGAGTCCTGTCAGTCCGAGCTGCAAACCTTTTTTTAAAGGCACTCCACCGGGACAACCTGATTGTATCGGACCAGCAAGGTACTTTGATTGTCTTTCTGCACTCGACTTTGAGCACTTCAACTTTAGCGTCTAATTGCCCTTTTGTCCTCTTTTATGGTATATATAATACTATTCTGGAGAATCTAACTCTAATAGACTCAAGTTAGTGGCAATTACTAAGAAATGGCTAGTCTCTTTTTGTTCTTTTTCTAAACAGTTGGTACATAATCTTTTTGGCCTACGCCCCCTTTTGCAGTGAGCAACCTAAATCAATTTACAATATACACACTTGAAGTGAACAAAGGGAAAACATTCACAATCTGTTTTTTTTTTAAAAAAGGTATAAAGGATAGAGGGTTTGGGGTTAGGCGTCCTAGCCAGCGAGCTCTTTCTGGTCAGGACTAGTGGATAGGAACTGGGAACTGAGGGGGGGTCGCAGGGAGCCAGAGAGACTACAGACGTCTTGGGCTATTCTGCGCGGTGTGGTTTGCTGCTAACGACCCACTTTTGAAATAGGAACGGGGGCAGGGACGACGAACAGGGATATGGGGTAGCAGAAAGGCAACAGCAGCTTCAAGCTTATCTGTGCTCATTCGGCAAGTTCTACTCTTTATCTTGCTCTCTGAACAATAGGAGAGAGAATCATGGAATAGAATTCACAACTTGTTTATGTTTATGAAGTAAACATACATAACATTAAAAGTTAACAGGGTAGCTAAAACTGTTAGACACTTCGGGATGGAGTGACTCTGCAGTTGCTACGGTAGTATCTGGTGGAAATGGTTTAGGCAGGGTGTGGTTGAGAAGCTGGAACTACTGCATTTGCATATGAGTATGGCTGAGAGTGGGGTGGGGGTTTCTAGGGGGGTGGGGAAAGCTGGGGACCTGGAAGGGAGAATTCTAAGGGAAAGATTTTCTCAGATCTCTCCCCCCCTTTCTTCTCTTCAGTTTCTGTTCTCACCTCGGAGGAACTGAGAATGGGAAGAGGATGGCTCTTTGGGGGAAGGGGGGGGCTAGAAGCAGGATTGGGAAAAGGGGTCAGAGAGAGACAGAGAAGGCAAACAGGAGGACAATTGTCTGCTGGACACGAGGAGCCTATGGAGGTGGCGGTGCTGGCCGCGGGAAGCAGCGGGATGGATGCGACTCTAGACGGGGCGCACGGGTGGGGGAGGCGCAGCACGGGCTCGGCGCGCCCGGCCTGACCTGCCATCTGCGGAAGGTCTGCGGGCCCCCGCTGTACTTGGCTTACAGGCGCGGAGGAGGGCCCGGGCGCAGATGGCGGCCCCCCTCTCTGCTAGCGTGCCCTGGACGGCGGCCCTACACCCCGCGGGCTGGCCCTCGGCACGCAGCGGCAGCAGTCGTGGCTTGGCGCGGGGGGCTCTTGACGGCCTAGCGGCCCCCCCACAGCGGCACCAGCAGCGGCCGGCAGCGGCACTGTCTACCGGGCTCTTCACTCTCCCTAACTTCGGTACAATAATAAATTAGTTTTTCTTAGACTTACTTTTCAAAATGGGGCACTCTCTCTAGTGCTCTAAGATCTATCTCAGTGGACTTCTGGTGGGATTTCAAAAGCACCTTTTCCCTTTCTGGGAGCACACCTTTTTCTTTGATTCTTTTTGATGTTTACTCTTTCTTTGCTCTTTTTTAAAAAAATTTACTTTTTGGTAATGGATCGCAACGCTAAATTCTTTCTTAGCCTTAGCTCTGGCTAAGAGCAGGAATCCTCTCCCTGACTGTTTCAAATTGCAAACCGGGTCCCGAATCGTTCGGCTTACTTACCCGTCCGGTGAGCTGAACCGGGGGTCTGTTCGTCCGAGGAAAGAATCTTCGGTTTGCGTCCTGGGCTTACCAGCCCGTAGCAAAAGGGTTTACCGGTTCCCCAAACCCAGAGGGACGTATCCTTCCCCTTTTGCTTCCTTGTGATCGATTCCCCCAGACTCCCCGAGTCTGGGCTTTGATGAGCAAACGAGTTTTCCCTAATTCTCTTCCCCACTAGCTGAAAAAAACTTTTGCGGGAAACCTGGTACAAGAGCTTACAGATCCACCCTTGTATCGTGGCAAGGCCACGTCTCGCTCACCCACTCAATCACCCACTCAACCAAGCATTACTTACAGCTATTTTCTTGCTTGGAGATCTTCGTGCACGGAGAAAAAATTTTACGAGTGAAAAGTAGCCGCGGCTCCGAAAAGACTCCTATGTCTTTTCCCGGGTTTTCTGCTGGATCCAGGCCTTCTCCCTTTTTATTGTGGCGCTTTTATCTAATTTTTGGGTTCGTAATACAATAGGTGCGAAGGGGTTTCCTGCTTTGCCGGGCCGCCGAAAAACCGGCAGGGCGCCCCCCGTGCAAAGGGATTCCTCCGCAGCCAAATTGTATCCGAGTCACGGCACCAAATCTGTTATAAATGAGTATAAGCCAATTTAAAAATAACAGGGTTTATTAGCGAAATTTCCAACACCAAATTAAAGCCACAATAAAAACGGGACAACAATCGATCGAGAGTTGGGTGGACAGAGTGGTGGTACAAAGGTACCCTCCGAATTCTGCCACACTGCTAGGTTTCAGCCCGTGGGTTTTATACAGTTTTTTTACCCTAAGGCTAAGCCTGTTGAAAGTCCAAATATGCTTTGTTTCCAAAAGAGTCCTGTCTGCATGAAGAGGTTCCTTGATGGTTTTCTTTTCCGAAGTTCATCTTGGGAGGGGTGATCTTGATCGTCCAGGATCTCCACCAAGATCGGTATCGGATGTTGAAGAGCTGTGAAGTGAGGGTCCACCCTTAATGGCCGGGCTATCTTCTTGCTCTGCCTTGTTGTTACAGTTGTAAATGTGTTTGGGAACTTTGGAATCTTGGAGACATTCTCGGGTAGCTTTTTATTAGTAGCTTAAATCCACACGAATTTATCTATTATACTTATTACAGTCTGATCCTGGCAGTGATGGTCTCTGGCATGTACCCCAAGGTGCCACCACACAAGTGTCACCGTGCACCCTGAGATGTCACCGTGCACCCCCAGGGAGCCACAGCGTGACCTCCGTGTGTTGCAGTGCAGGAATGTCCCCTGTGGGACCTCCCCTCCCTGGCCACTTTGTCACCCACAGATCCAGACATCGCTGTGACAGGGCCTTGGGGACAAATACTCTGTTTGCAACAAAATCCTGCTTCAAAGAATTCCCAGCACCCCCGTGACATAAAAAGAACTCGCCTGTCTGTAACAGTATTAAATCCATCACCGGGAGATTAAATTCTAAAGGGATTTTGGCTTTCAATATAAACAGCATATTCTTAAGTGCCTCTTCATTTTCTGCGTTTAGGAAAGACACAGAAAGGCCTGAAATCCTCCCAAATCCCTTGGCATGGCTGAGCCCGGAGCGGCGCTGGGCGCTAGTGCTCCCGGGAACTGGTTCGTGACTCCCCGCGCTGACGGGGCTGCGATTCCTGACCAACCACCTCGGGAACCGGAGAGCTGGAAGGTCCCCTCGGGGCAGCGACGAGGCAGAAATACCAGGAGAATTCCAGGAGCTGCCTGTCTGGAGCTGGGGAGACGGGGAAGGAGTGGGGGAGCTGCTGCGGACAGGGAGCGGGGACTGCAGAGCGGGCACGGAGCATCCCGCAGGATGAGGGAGGTGCGGGGCAGCTGTCCCTCGGGGTAAGGTGCGAGGTGCCACGTTCCTCCCCAGATCCGACTGAAAATTTCCCGTGAGCCGAGCACACCGCAGACAAGGCCGGAATGACGAAACCCTGACGAGACACCAGCCCCGGGACAAATTCCTGCTCAGGCTCTTTGTTTCCGGCCGGGTGTGGCCGGAAGGGAGGGCACGGGGTGTGGCCCCCGCTGTCTGGGGGTGCCTCCCGTGCCCCGCTTTCATCTCCCTCACTCCCAGCGCCGCTCTCGGGGCCGCTGGTTGGGGGTGATGGGCTCAACACCTCCCCGCAGGAGCTGAGCTCCCAGACATTCCCCCCGGGCAAGGCGAGCCCATCTGGCTCCCATCCCCTGAGTCACTCCAGGCACTGGCAGCAGCGAGGGCAGAGCTGGCAGTACCACCTCATCCGACATCGCCTGCTCCTGCCAGCAGGAAAACATCTGGAACATGGCAGTGGGAGAGGTTTCTCTCCTGCCCACTGCCTTGTTCATCTTCTGACTTCTCAGAAGAGTGCCTTGAATTGGTTTAATTTTGTTTTCTTTTACTAAATTTTAATTACAAGGTTTTTTTGTAAAACTGAAAACTGACACTAAAATTGCAGCAATTCTTCATGGTCCCATTCCACCTTGGCTGGCCGAGATTCTTGTTGTCCTTGTCTTGGATGCACCAATGGTCCCCCAGCAGCAGAAGCCAGTGTGGAGGCTTGGGCTGTTCATTTGAGTTTTTTTGGTGGATGATTTTTTCAGGGATTCTCCCTCATCTTTTCCTGTCAAAGCCACCCCTGTTGCCCCAGTGCCTTGTTCCATACTGGAACCACCCTTGGCTCTGGCTCACAGGCAGCAAGGGGTTAATGGAAACGCTGCTTTGAAGGTGATTTCTCCTTTATTAAAAAAATCCCCAACCAAAGCAATGTAATTCTGTAGGAAAATAACCCAGCCCAGGAACGAGGAACCACCTGAAGGCTCACGCTGGCTCTGAACTCTTTTTCTCCCCAACTCCAGTCTCTCGTTGTGCATATTTGCCATAAAAGCAGCCACAAAGAGCTGTTGGGTCATGTAAAATCCTGCCCCAGTGGCCACAGCCCACAGCAGCCATGCCCTGAGCCACATTATCCCAGCTGGCACCACTTCCCGGGCACGGCACAGCTGGAGCTGCCTCACAGCCTGGAGAGTCTGGAGGGATGGGGAGTGGGCTGGGGGGGGCTGAACCTGCCTGATGGACAAGGGAGACCTGTCCATGGAGATGCTGCTTCTCATAGAGAGACTGAGCTTGGTGCAGCTGGAACAGGGATTTGTCTTGGAGTTGGATCCCTGGCCATCCTGTGGTGGGAATGGAGAGCCCTGTCCATCTCCCCAACAGCAAGTGGAGGCAAACATGACCTGTAAGGTACAGGATTTATATTCTGGAAGTGTTCTAGGACAGGTTGGATTGGGTTTGGAGCAACCTGGTCTAGTGGGAGATGTCCCTGTCCATGGCAGGGGGTGACACTGGATGGGCTTTTAGGTCCCTTCATCCAAACCTCTCCTGTGATTAATTCTAGGATTTTGTGATTCATTTTATGATTCTGTGGTTCTCTATAAACAAACCCTTCTGAAATCTTCCTTACAAAGTCTAAAATATCAACAGACTTATTTACCCTCTGTGAGACCAACAGGTCAATCCTGATGGACGGAGATGAGAGATCTCTGGAGTCAAGCCTAGTTTTGAAGCATGCAGTTTATTGTATAGGGCGTGGGTGAAAGGGCCCTGCTTCGAGCTGCCAGCCGCAGCTCGGAGCAGGTTTGAGAGAGTGAGAAGATAGTGAAGAAGAGAAGGAGCAAGAGAGAGAGCAAGAGAGCAAGAGCAAGAGAGCGAAATTCCCGTTACAATACATTAAATCTTCTTCTATACTGAATATTCTAATTTACACCAACCAATCTAGTACAAGATACAAATCCTATAGCATTTACATACAGCCTATAAGAATCACTACATTACCATACAGTGTTACATTTTAAACTCTAAAAACTACTCTTTGGACCCCTCCTGCCAAGTTGTCAGGGTCTGCTCTGACCCTTAGACTTTCAGTGAGGAGAAGGGCATTGTTTCATCAAGGGGGATTTACTTTCAGCTGACCATACCATTGTTTTCCAGTTGTTCAGTAACTAAAGCTTGGCATCTTAGACATCGAAACTTGCCTTCAACTCTATTTCACTAATATGTTTCATATTCTCTACAAATAAGCAGTCATATTTATAAGGTTTTCCTGTTTCATCTTCCCCAACAACCCTCCAACTCCTCCTCCATACCAAACACTGAAATATGAATTCCGTTCCTCCCTGTTACAAAACATGACATGAAGTGGGAATTTGTTCTCCCAGTCTCCACCACTATTAAAAAATAAATGCATGGATTTGCATCTCTCTTCCCTCACACACCTCAGCAATAAACCAGGATATCTCTTTATATCATCTTTCTCCTCTTTCCCATCTCCAATATCCGTGGGGTCACAGCAGGGCCACTTCTACATAATGAAAACCTCTCTAAGACCAAACAGTTCAATCCCCCCCAGCATGCTCCAGCTTCCATGTAAACCCCGGCTCTGGTCCCTCCCTGTGGCACTGGGGGCTGAAACAGCAATTCCAAAGCTGGAAGCAGCAAACCCAGCTGTGGGATGTGCTGGGAGCTGTTTGCAGTCAACCCCAGCACTGGAGTCAATGCACATGAAACAGATTTGGAGCAATTATAGAGAGCAGAGAAATTAATAAAGAATCAGAGGCTGTTCCTGAACAATTCCCAGGCAGGAAGAAAGAAAAAAAAATAAGGGCAAAATGCTTGGAAAAAGTTGTTTGCTATAAATAGTCTGCCTGGTTTGAGGAGCTGGTGACAAACAGTGGCAGGGGAAGGCGAGGATAATGAAGCACAAACTGTACTTAGTTAATTTATTTGACAAGTGTAGCTAAGTTTTAATTATTTATGATTAGACTTCATAATATGCTCGCACATGTTCTGAGGAATATTTTCATCTTGGTAATCTGAGCCCTTGCTCCAGCACTGTCTGGACTCTGAAATCCCTGCAGCTCTGCAGGGAGCCCAGGGACTTCCACGCACAGGGAATCCGTGAGGATCATCCCATCCTGCTGTGTTAGTAACCCAGGTAAAGCCCGGGACTCTGGAAAACCTGGAATTGTGAACCTGACAATACACCTTTAATCTTTGTCACTTCACATGCCAAATCCCAGAAGTGCTGAATTATTAAGTCTAAAGTTCCAAAATAAACTCGCACCCCGAAGATTATTTCCATATAATTTGAAATTTCTTGCTCTAATAACTCCTGCACTGGGTCTGTCTCCTGCCCTAATCCTGTTTGGAGAGGCTGAGCCCAGCCCTGGGCCAGGCTGAGCCCCTGGGGTAGGCTCACCTTCCCCTTCCCTCCCCAGATAAACCCCCAGCTTCTCCAACTGCTGACGGCTTAATTATTGCCTGGGATAATTAGCACGAGGAACCAGCCCGAGTCCTCTCCAAAGTAATTCCACCGAGGAAATCAATCTGATCCCTCCCAAAGGGCTCCGCTGCCAAACTTAATTCCAAATAATTGAATGGAAAACTCCTTTAATGTTTCAAAGGGGGAAATGTGAGGAGGTGGTGACTGGGCCCTGGCACCCTGTGGGTGCCCACCAGGATTGGGCAGCACCTCACAGGGATCTCGGGAGTGGGCAGCCCCTAGCAGGAATTCTGGGATGGGGAATTCCCTCACAGGGATCCCGGGATCAGGCAGTGTCTTGGGTTGCAGTAGAGCATGTAACCAAGGGTATGTATTCTATTGCCATCTGTTAAAACCAGGTGGGGCAGTGTTCTTTATCTCTTCCATGACCTATCCTCCCTCCAGGGGGATATCTTCTTTTAATGGGCCATTGAGTTTCACTGCATGGCTGATAAAATTACATCACCCCATTGTGAGATGCCCCACCCAAGGGGAGTAGCCCAGCATTCCTACCTGGATAAAACCTGAGATTCAGAATACCAGGACAGCCTGTTTCCACTAGATTCCCAGAGGAAGACTGGACCCATCTCACCACCACTGGACCTTCAAAGGAAAACTACACCCTTCTGCAGGATCATCTCTGCTCCAACAGAACCACATCTGTCACTCCAGGAGAACTGCAGCCACCATTTTTGTTGGACTGCTGCCAACACCCTGACCAACAGGGTGTCAGGTTGTATTCTGACTCTGTCAGTGTTTTTATTTTGTGCTACTGCATTTTTAGTTTAATTTTCCTAGTAAAGAACTGTTATTCCTATTCCGATATCTTTGCCTGAGAGCTTGTTAATTTCAAAATTATAATTTGGAGGGACGGGTTTTATATTTTCCATTTCAAGGGAGGTTCCTGCCTTAGCAGACACCTGTCTTTCCAAACCAAGACAGCAACTTCCAAGAACCCTGGGATCGGGCAGCTTGTCACAGGGATCCTGGGATCATGCAGCTCCTCACAGGGACCGCAACTCAGTGGGGCTGTGCTCTGTGAGTGCGTGAATCGCTGTCTCTCCCTGCTCCAGTAACCCAAATCCCACTCAAGGATGCTCCAAAGGCTGTGGGATGTCCATGGGGCTGGAATTCCCCAGGCAGGGAGCGTGGGTGCCATGGGCTGTGGGTGGGCACAGGGAAGAATTGGACCCAACCAAAGCTATTTTTGCCATGAAAAGGAAAACTGTGCCTTTGCTCCCTGGATTATGGATCCTTTTGTTTGTCCCCCTGCAGTAACTGGAGAATAGAAATAAAATACTGAATTATTAACTCTAATTACCCCCTGAATTACTTCAATAACAGTGCAATTTCACAGACGGCTGCTGCAAGGACAATATGCAGGGTTAAAAGGAGAAGAGAATCCACTTCCACCACAGGAATGTTTGCAATTAATTATTTTCACATTGACCCTTCTTTTTTTTTTTTTTTTTGGTTCCCTCATCTTTTCCTTCGTGGTGGTCATATTTCAAACACTCTGAAGCATCATCCCGATGTGTGGCTTTGTTTCAGGAGTATCCTGAGCCCTCCAAGCTGCAGAGCTGGGCTGGAGATTGCACAGGGATGAAGCCACAGGGGTGGAGAGGCAGGGATGGAGCTGCAGGGCTGGAGCAGCAAGGATGGAATCCCAGGGATGGATGGCAAGGAAAAAGCTGCAGGGACACAGAGGCAGGGATGGACTGGCAGGAATGAAGGCCCAGGAATGAAGCTCTGGGGATGGAGCAGCAGCAGTGGAGCAGGAGTTGGAATGGCAGAGATGGAGCTGCAGGGATGCTCCTGCCCTACATCCTTCCCTGCCCTGCTGCCCATCCCAGCAGTTATGGGATATGGGAG
The DNA here is from genome assembly GCA_910950805.1 of Acrocephalus scirpaceus scirpaceus. NCBI lineage: Eukaryota > Metazoa > Chordata > Aves > Passeriformes > Sylviidae > Acrocephalus > Acrocephalus scirpaceus. Next base: position 76,557,534 of record OU383776.1, read on the forward strand.
CTCCCAGCTGTGGGGGATCTGCAGCCTCGGCAAGGTTGGGGTCACACTTAGAGCAGTTTTCAGCTCTCCAGCTTTCCTGAGTTTTGCTCCAAATCCAGACCCGATCCCACTGAATTCCAGATGGGAGCCTATGTTGAGGCCAGGCAGTTGGTCCCCTCCTCTGTCTCTGCAGGTGTAGCTGATTTGATTTTCATTCCCTTCCTGAATTTGCACAGGTTCTGGGAAGGTTTCCCTCAATGGAAAAACTTTGGGAATTTGGGAAAATGAGACTTGAAACAGGGAAATGTTTCCTGGTGCTCATGGTCCAGATCCAACTGCAACACTGGGACAGGAAGAGCCTCTCTCCTCACTGGGATGGGGGATCCCTGGCACTCCCTTGCTGGTGCCTTTCCCCACACAGCTGCATTTGGGGTGTCCAGGACCCTTTTCCATGGGATTTGAAGCAGATGCTCCTGCTCCAAGCCTGGCTCTCTGTTGGGTATCCGGACATGAGCAGCACTTGGCATGGCCGGGAACACTTGGGCACCATTCCCAGGCAGGTTAATCCCGAGCAATCTGCTGCTGGACCTGAACTGTGGCTCAGGGCTGTGTCCCACAGCTTTTCACAAGCACTAAATCAAAGGGAGCTCCTGGAAGGGGGAAGGGGAAGAGAGGGAAAAAATGCACTTTCTGCTGGAATGTGCCCAGCTTGGTAACTCAAAGCACGAGCAGCCAGTGGCAAGCAGGCAGCTGGCAAGGGGCTGGCAGGGCTGGTATGGCCTGGGCCTGACCTGCCAACAGCCTCTCAGGGCTGGATTCAGGGAAAAAAGGAATTCACACCAAAAACATGGTGACTTGGAGAACAGCTCCGTGCTCTTTGCTCTCTTTTGGGAATGCAGCATCTCCATGGGGCAGGGAGTCAGTGCAGTGTGACCCAGTGACAGGGGAAAGAGCTGGGTGGGGGGATGCCAAGGTGGGAAGGTGGAGGGAGATGTGTGAGGGTCACAGGGTGGGTGACGGCACCAGAGAGGGGCAAATCAGCCTTGGCAAGTATATGGGGAGGGATGGGATCCGAGGACCCATCCATGAGGGAGCAGGATGGGAGGTCACAGAATCCAGAATGGTTTGGGTTGAGATGGACCTTGTTCCACCCCTTGCCATGGACAGGGATACCTGCCACTATCTCAGGTCGCTCCAAGCCCCATCCAGCCTGGCCTTGGACACTTCCAGGGATCCAAGGGCAGCCACAGCTTCTCTGGGCAACCCAACTTAACCACAACCACATCCAAACCCTTTTCTGGGATGAAGCCTGGATCCCACCTCCATGCCCATCCTGAGCTGCTGGATAATGTTCAAGTGTCCTGGTGCAGTGTCCCCATGGATGGGATAAATGCTGGCAGTGCCACCCAGAGCAGCTCTTTGTGCCCCACAGCCACATGCTGTTGGTTACCACGTGTCCTCCCCCTGGGGTCACCTCCCAGCTAGGCACTGGGAACCCTCCCTGGGGCTGCCCTCTCTGCTCCTGTGTTACCTTTCCAGCTGCCATCCTGACTCCTGGCATGTCCCAGGGCTTCCAGATGCTGAACGAGCCACAGGGACTGGGGACTGGGACAGATCCCGCCCACAGGCAGGTTCCGGCATCTCCGATCCCTGATTCCATCCTCTTTGTGCTGCTGGTCCCAGTAAGGAGCAGGAAGAGAGTGGCAGGTTCCCCTCTCCACATGCCCTGCCCTTCCCAGGCTGTTTATCTCTCTTACCAACAAGCACCCCAGTGGAGAACATCCAGCTTTTCCCTGGGAGCAGACACTCGGGCCGGGATCAGCTATTTGAGGAGCTGGCTTGGAGACAGGAAGGGAAATCCCCAGGCTCTGGCAGGCTGCTGCAGGAGCACTGGGAGCTCTACACTCCGGGGCTTTTGGGGAGTTTGTGCTTCTTTCCATGGTTTTGCCTTCATCTGCTGGCGAGCAGCTGCTGCTCCCGAGGACACAGCTGGCTCCGGGAATCTTCTGCATGGAGACCAAGGGAGCAGGTCTCCTTCTCTGCCCATGTTCCCTCTTTCCAAATGGAATTCACTTTACAGCGTTTCCTGGTGTTTCTTTCCCAAAACCTGGCTCGGCTCCTCCTGCAGCACCCTCCCCCCAGTCAGTTCCGAGGTAATTCCCATCCCTAAGGTCTTTCCAAGGCTGCTCCAGCCATGCTGTTACCTCTTGGAATGCTTTGTTCTGCCTTCCCGCAATCCCTGCTGGCCTCACTCCATCATCCTTTTGCCACCAGGAAATCATTGTGCCTGATAATGCATTAAAGCGATTGTTATTTCAGTGATCGTGCTCATATTTCCCTTTGTTTTCCTGCCAGGCATGAGGGGAAACCTCAGCAGATAAATCAGGGCTGGGAGCAGGTGTGGGAGCAGCTTTTCCCATGCTGCTGGGATCACATGGATGCTTTGAAGCATGGACCACTGGCTCCAGCAACACGTGCATGAATCCCTGGAGGGATGGCATTTCCAGTGCCCCACAGCCACCTCTGTCACCCTGGAGCTGCTCTCCTGTCCCTTTATCCCACCCCTGTGACCCTCCTGTGTGGAGCAGGGGAAGGGGCTGAGCTTCCACTGTGGAGCTGGGCTGCCTCTCCTTCTGCAGGGTCCACAACAGGAGTGTGGTGGTGCTGGGGTGGGTGGGAGCAGTGGGATCTGCCCCAGGATGCTGCAGGATGCTGCTCTACTGGGAAAAAGCAGCTGCTTTGGGGGCATGTTACGACCCGCTTAAATAAGCTGAGTTCGTAGTGGTCTCAGAGTACAAAGGAGGCAAAGAGAATACTGTTTAACCAGAAAAATCAATGCACTTTTATTAATGTGCCCACAAAACTGATATGCAATAATGAGAGAGAGTAGAGAGAGAGAAAACGATAAAGAGAGAGAGAAGGACAGAGAAAGAGATAGGAAAACAGGGAATAGCTACCACGGATGAGAGACGGGGGCAGTCCTCATGGCTATTCCTTTGCCAATAGACCACCTTTGCAGTCCTCATGGCGTTGCTAGTGGATCCGTCGTCTTCTGTGGGGAGGCCTCAGAGGGGTCTCATGGTCTCATCCGAGGCTGAAATATATAGTTCCTTTTGAGGCGAGAGGCACCCAGCCAGAGTGGGGGAGAAATCTCGTGATTGGAGCCTAGGCCCAGTGTCCAATGGAGGGGGGTAACAGGGCAGGCTGGTCCTGCTACATCTCAGGCACAGGTGGTACAGAACCTAGGGGGGCAGTGTACCGTGGCCGCCATTGTTTCAGCCAGATATAGATCTGGCAACTCAGTTCCCAAGCAAACACACCTGGCCAAAATGGCAATTCTGGTAGCGGTTACATCAGCTCTTGAGGTCTCCCCCTTGTTCCCCCCAAAGTTTCCACGACAAAATGTGAGACAAATTGAAGATTTTCGGGCCGACTCTTACAGGGCAGGAGCCCTCCATCCTGGGAACCAGCAGGGCAGGGGGAGGCACAGAGTCCCCAGATGTGCTCCCTGAGCTTCCCCACGGTTGAGAGCTCTCCCGAGGCCAGAGCACTTAATGGGAGCTTTCAATCCTTCCTTCCCTGTCCCTCCTTGCTGTGCCCCACAGCCAAGCCAGAAACCCCGCTTTGTTCCCTTTTTAAAAATAAATCATTTTAGGATGAATTCCATGCCATTGAACAATGCCAGCTTGGCGGTGACAGAGATATAAGGGTCCATTATTCCATGGGGATGAGGGGCAGCCGCAGGCAAAGCAGCTCCCGGGATGCTGAGCACCCTGCTCTGCTGCATTGTGGAAGGGATGTCCCCTCCCTGAGAGCTGCTGTCACCTCCTCTGCACTGCTGGAGGGACCCCAGACTACATCCCATGGGCTGGGACTCCCTCAGCTCCTTCCATCCAGAGCCTAGCATTGCTTACTGGGAAGGACTGGGATACCCTGGAGGCAGGACTGAGACTACACGGCAGGGTGGAGGGGGAAAGGGGCCCATTCCCAAAACATGCATAGCTTTGATAATTAGCCAGGACTGGGAAGGGGAATGATGAAAGGG